>JAIUCV010000031.1:529504-1006118 GCA_026724425.1 Erythrophleum ivorense
ATAATGAGAAAAACGATTCTAAAAAATGAGCTCAAAATGAACCTAAAACAAAAAAAGCCAAAAAAATGAGATGTAAATAAAATTTTTAAGCAACAAATTAAGAAAAGCAAGTAATATATGTTATGCTCCTTCTCCTCCCTCACTTAGGCCAACTTATTTTTTGGCCAAAACAAAGAAAGGACCAGTAAAGAAGGGCGCACCAAGAGGAAGAAAGAAGAGGGGGACAAATCCAAGAAAAAGGTAAGAAAAGTGTAGAAATTCATACTCCTTCTTTTAGTAAACTTGTCTCCTCATTCTCCTTTTCATTGCTATGATTGTAATGGCTCATATGGGACTGATTTGTGGCTAGTCTAGAGGAGAGAACTTAGAATTTTAAGGAGAAATTTGAAACAATGGAAAGAGCTCTTGAAAAAGTCTTGAAACAAGATAAATTTCTTAGCTTTTCATGCTTCTTTTCTTGCTCTCTCTCCTTATGTATTTTGTCCCACCTAGATCCCATTCAAAAGAGTATAAATTTTGGTCCTAGCAAGAAAAAATCATAGGTTTTGGAGTGTGAGGAAGAAATATATGTAAGAAATCCAATTAAGATGCATTAGAAATGAAGTTACAAAGATTAGGGATTCACTTGCACTTAGGTTAAAATGAAACTTCCTAATAGTAATTCAAGATATTTAAGAGTATATGTGAGTTTCTAAGACATCTAAAAAGTCTCTCAAGTAGCCAACTCCTTAAAGAAAGCAAGCAAAATCCCTTGGTGCACAATCAAGAAGCATGTCTCAGCCTACGTAGGTATGGACATCTAGGGAAAATTTTAATTTATTCTAAACCTAGAATGGGACTAGATATAATGGGAGAACATCAAAGGAAGCCTTAGAAAAAATTTAAAAGCCATGGAATGTAAGATGGAGGTGTAAGTTTCATAATGTGATATAAAGAATCAACATATAAGTAGGCTTCTTAAAATGAATGTGTGATGATTCCAAGGAGTCTAAATGAAGTTAAGAGTTTTAGATTGACAGAAAAAATAGAGTCAAGATCATGAATTCCCATTGTTGCTTCATTGGGTCTGTTATAGAGCCATAAGTGTGTCTTAAAACCAAGCAAGCCTCCATAGAGTTGGTGATAAGCTTAAACTTATTCGTATGAGTAATTTATGCCTTCTTTGGTGTATCTAGGCCAAGGGTCATCCAATAGCAAGTCTTGGTCGAAAAGGAGGAAGAATATTGCAATGGAAAAGTGTGTGATATTGGCTCCAAGGTAGCTCTCTAGCCTTTCTTTCATGCATTCTTGGATGTTCTCTTGTCTTTGGATGTGTGTGTGCATGTTTATGTCATTGAAAATGTTTCTTTAAAATGTTTATATGCCATGGTACCATGATGCTCTTGTTATGCTCTTAAAATATATCTTATGAATGTGTTTGGTTTGAATGGATTTGATGAATTCAAAAGTCCTTTAGCTAGAGTGAGAATAAGCTAAAAGTCCCTAAAATTGGGTGAGACAAAGCTAAAAGTTTTTAGAAGAATGAGACTTAGTCAAAAGTCCCTTAAAAGTGGGTGAGGATAAGTCTAAAAGTCCCAAAAAGAATAGGTGAGGCTAAACCATTACCTTGGCAAGCCTATGTATGACGTGAATGAGTTTTCTGAACATGAGAAATGCTTTATGTATGTTCATAAGTTGTAAGATTTCCATGCCTTCATTCTTAGACTCATAAATATATCAATTATGTATGTTCGAAAGAGTTAAGAGCTATTAAGATTCTTTGAATCTCACTCTTCCCCTTCTAATATTTAATAATGTCTAAGTAGAACAAGTGAACCAAGAAATGAAAGGCACCATTCTTGAAGACAAGAACTTTAACAAAGAATTTGCTAAATAGCCATTTTGTGGACATAATGTTGTCAAATAATGACAACAATGTAATCTCATACTGTATGATATGTAGATAGTTGAAAACATGTAAATGTATAATAGATATATAATGTATGTATTGAAATTAAAAGCATAGGAATCAGAATGTATGTTTTTTACTTCCATATGCTTAATTGTGCTCGTATAATCTTGTGTATAAGATCAAGTGAGGCAGTGAATTTATGATGCATGAGTATTTAGACCTTTTGGACAAGTTTTACCTGCTGTTTTTGGCCATTCTCACTTGCTCAAGGGGTCATGGGCAAGTTAGAAACAAATTTGGTTCACATTTGACCCCATATGATACTTAAAATGGCTATTATGGCACCCTATATTACAAATTGATCAAATAAATGAATTTTCTCATGAAATTTGGCCTGCATATATATCTTATCTAGAACTTTTTATAAAGCTAAGAACCACATTATTTGGAGCTCTAGAAAATTAACTATGAATTTTTAAAGTTGGGAAAAAGCTACTGAAATGGTCATTATATTGTTCATATAGTCAGTTTCTTCTCTCAGGTCATTTGAGAGCCAAATGATATCTAATACTCATAAAATCTTATTGGCATAAATTAGGCATGATATGATTTCTGTAACCACTAAGATCACCTCATTTAGATTTATATTGAGGGAGATATGAATTTTTGAAATTGGTGGTCACCAGTAATACAACAAGACCTCTAGTATTGTTTTATCTAATTTCATGGGTAAATAAGTCTATTTTGGTATGAAAATATTTTTATCCTCTAGTTAACATCTACAACTTTCTAAAATGGTATGGTTTGCTAGATTTTGATTTTTCTAAAATTAATTATGAATTTTTTAAATTTATATTAGTAACTTATGCCAAGAAACCTAGGTAGCTAAACCTTTGGTACTTTTCTATTATCAATCGTGGTCCAATTAATATTTTTTATGGCCTACAATGATTTTTAACCTACAATTAACATTCAGAACATTCCAAAAAGTTATCATTTTCCTGATTTTGATTTTTTAAAAAAATTAATTAAATTTTTCAAAGTTGATATTAGAAACTTGCCCCTATAACCTGAGAGCAAACCATTGAATTTGTGGAATATGCTCTAAAATCTGAGACTCTTGGATTGTTTTGTAATGTGTATGACTTGTACAAATATGTTATTATGAGAAATTGATATGGATGAGTTCATATGGTCTATAAAACCATGAAATGAAATTTTTGGTCTTTACATAACGCAATTTTATCCCATTAAATGTATTTTTTTCAAGGAAAAGTGTATAGAACTAAGTATTGATATTGGAGTAAGATTACTAGAGAGTAAGATATGACCTTAAGTCTCTATTGAATTAATATAATAATAAAATTTGCTAAAATAAAAAAAATGTAATAATAATGAAAAAAATTATAGAAGTATACACAAAAATAAATATAACTTCCTTAATATAAGAAAAGAACATATTGGAAGTGATGTGTAATATAAATTAGCCATAAAGCTCATGCTCTTTCAATTTTTGATTGAATAAAATTCATATATAATCTCTTTTATGGTGAAATTTTTTTGTAATTTTCCTTTTAATATGAATAGCTAAATTAAGTATAAGAAAGTTGGATTCTACCTCATTATGAAGAATTTTTGTTTTAACAAATTTCATTATTGAAAAGGCCTACTTTGTAGATGTAGTAGAATTAGAAGTGTCAGCACAAAACAAATTATAGTGTCAACACAAAATAAATTATCTAGTTAATCAAATGATTAATTTTTTATATTCATTAGACCGATAGTGCTTTGCATGACTTAAAAAAGAGTTGAAATATTTTGAAATTTAGATTATTTTGATGCATCAAGCTTATAATGCTATAATTGAATCTTCAAATTAATTTTCTATTGCACACTAGAATCCTTCGAATAGTACTTTTCACCTAAGTTGCATATATAATCAATCTTGAAAGATTTGTCAATTCAAATAAAAGATAAGAAAAAACAATTTTGTAGTTTTATAACAAAATCTATTGTTTTAGCTCTTGTAACTAAAGTCTATTATGTTGGCTCAATAGTCTCTCAACCCTCTTTATATATAATGATAACAAAGCCCAAAGTCCTTAATAAAACCCATTCATGTTTTGTATTTGTTAATCACATTTTCACTGAATTAGATTATTTGTGCAAAAAAGATGAAAGATATATATGCTTAAATTATTCCATCACATTATCTATTTACCTTTCTTAAAAGCAAAAGTTTCTATGAAAGTTTTTCTTTTGTCTATCATTATATTTGATATTTTAGAAAAGTACAAGTCAACATTACTTTTATTTGTCTCTCATATAAATTGATAACATTTATGAGCTGTAATGATGATGGGACAACTTGAGCTTCTACATAGGAACTTTCTTCCTAGTTCAAAGAGTCTTAGCAAAGCAAAACCATGAAAGAAGAACAAAGATGGTATGAGTTTGTCTAAAGCTAGTCAAAAAAGAGAAGTATGCTTAGCTTTCCATAGCTACTTAAGACCTATGATAACCTTATTGCTTCAACGAATGCCTTGGAGATGTCTCACAATGGCTAAAAGCATGGAGGTTTATATAAAGTGAAGAAGTGAAAAATAATAGACATAACACAAGTGAATACAAAGCTTTCTCATTTTTAAATTTGTTGTAATCCTCCTTGCTCTCATTATTCTAACTTTTGTCATTGCTAAATGTCTAGTCTATCTAATTATTTAAAAGTCAATCTAAGAACTTATTTATAATTCCTTGATTGATAAGGGTTTATCAAACCTTATATCTTTTACGTGTAAAATTTTCTTTGAAAAAGATAGTGAATCTATGTATAAGTTGTGAAATCATCTATAAAAGTTTTACGTAAACTTAGAAACTTTTGTACTTATTGTTGTGTAACACTAATTAAATAGTGAAAATACCTTGGTGTTTGCAAAAAAGACTAGATGTAGGTTTAAGGAATTGAACCAAGATATATATGATGTACTTCTTCTCTTTCTTAACTTTAATTCTTTATTATTGTATTACATTTAAAAGCCTTATCAACAAAGTCTCCTCTAGCCTCCTTGATCCTTAATTGTTTAGTTATAGTTTACAACATCCTATTAACAAGATCTTATTGAGTTTATGAAATTTTCATTTTTGCATATTTACTTAAGAATTTTTTAGCTATCTCATATTTATGCAAAAGCACCTATTCATCCCCTCTAAATGCATTTTTCAATTAATATCAGAGCAAGTCTCACTTATTTTAACACTTAACTACTTAGAGAAAAAATCCTTACTATGTTTGCAGGAAAATGACAAACCCACAACTACTAGAAGGATCCTACTTTTTTAAAAGTTTCTCAACTATAAGGTTTCCATACTTCAATAGTAACCACTACATGTATTGGAAAGTAAGCATAAGGATATATATTTAATCCACCAACTTCCATGTTTGGAAAGTCATTAAGGATAATCTAAAGTATCTTTCAAAGAATGGTAAAGGAGAAACCATCAAAAATCCCAAAAGTGAATGGATGGAAGATGACATTAAGATAGTGGAGACCAATGATAAAGCCATCAATATTCTTTACTAAGTAGTTAATGGATAGGAATATAATAAGATCTCTAGTTGTGATATAGCCTAATAGATGTGAAAGAAACTTAAAATGACACAAAAAGAAACATCAAACATGCTAGTGTATGAGTATCAGTTGCATATGAAAAAGAATAAAAACATTGAAGAAATATTCAATAGATTTGCCAAAATTATTAGTGATCTTAAAGCACTTAACAGAACTACACCAATCTTAGCAAGGATTCAAAAATTTTGAGATGCCTTCCTCCAACTTCGCAATTAAAGTTAGACAACTTTGAAAATTAGAACATTGCAACCATCATCCCATTGTCTATGAAAGAAATCATTAAAAAGGGCATAAATTATAACAGAAGAGAAGAGCTCTTGCCTTATAAGTCATGACTAAAAAAGAACAATATGTGGAAGGAGATGGAGAATTTGATGCTTAAGAAATAACATTCTTTTCAAAAAAAAAAAAAGATGGAGAATTTGATGCTCATGAAATGGGATTTGTTTGAGTATAAAGGTCAGAATCTTTAATGCATATCCCCAATGGAAAGATTTACTTGTGCCATCATAGGTGTAACCATTTTAAGTAAAGTCCTACTTCTTCACTTTGTGACTCTTTTTCATTATAGAATGTTAGAAATCAATAATTGTCTAATGATTTCCTTTTTATCACACAAATCCTTGAATTAATATGATAAACACTCATATTTATAGTCAATTCTTAATATTTTTTTCTTTAAATTCAATTGATTTTCAATTAATTTCATAAGTCGTCTAAAGCATTATAAAGCTTTAGACTTATAAGAGAATAAATAATTATAATTGTACTGAGAATTGTCATAAATAAAAGTAATGAAATATAAGGGTTTATACCTTGTCTTCACATTTATTGAACCACATATATAGAGTAGATTAATTGCAATAGAAATAATCATAATGTCTTATCCTACAAACAAGTAGAAATTCACATTTAATTCATATTTGAGAAGAGAAACAATTGAAGCTAAGTTTTGCTAGATTTCTATAATGTATAAAACATCATCTAGAAGTAGGTTCCATTCACCACATAACTATGGTTTGCATGTATTGATCCTCTTTATCTCAATAAGCATATTATTTCATACATAGAATCATCTACTCTTATAAGGCAACTAGCAGTACTTAAATAATCCTCTCTATCTTAAATTCATGCTTAGCCTTTTAGAGGGTTGCTAGATCCCTTTTTCTATGCTTAAGCTTTCATTCCACAATGTTTCTTAATTGTACCCATATGCATTAGGCTTGAAAGTCTTAGCTATCTCGACCATGTAAGCCTATTCAGATGTCTTAGCTCATTCTCAAGTATAAGATAATCTTAAAAAAAATATTATGCTTTCATAATTGGTCATTTTGACAACTTACTCTTGGTATTCATCTAAGAGGTCATGACTAGTTGATTTTAGCTCCTTTATTGCATTTGGCATCTTTCTTAGATGCTACCTCATCATTATGTTTGGGCACAATGTATAGGTGTTAATTTTATTGGTTAACCTCTTAAGTTTGTTTATAGAAATGCTCTTAAACTTTATCTTTCAAAGTGATTCACATGACTTGAATTCTCAAATACATCTCAAATTCATCCATGGGATTGTCATTCATATTGCTAAAAAATCATATACGAGCTATATTATTCCTTTTGTTTTTGTTTTTATTTTTTTACTTTTTAGGCTTAAAAGCCTCTAGATTTCTCGTTGTTGCTACATATTTCCATGCTCTGGCTCAACCATTATAGGGTTTAAAGTCTCATAGAATGTCTTTTTCCTTTAGAATATATTGAAGCTTATGATGCTAAGTTCTATAATTGTCACCCTTTCAGCTCATCATCCTTGTTTAGGTTAGCAATGATGGTCTTTGAGACTATTCCTTCTTTAAACATATCTATACATATTGACATAGTGCTAACATATACACAACATATATGTTTGATGCATAATGCAATTAGACTAACAATGGTATATGATTAGATTCATGATCAAAACTCTACATTTGTCTTAATTTCATCACATGCCACTTAAGTATACCATCACTCTTCTAATTTAATTACGTGCAAATATTTAACTTTTTCTTTTTGTTTATTTAAGTTCTTGAAATAAGCCCTACCTCTACCAATTCAAGAACTTCCATCATATAAACATCACTTAAGATGCATATTTTTACATGTATCATATTTTAATGTACTCAAATTATCTAATGAAACGAATTCATTAATTAGTGTGTAAAGAATTTTTATATTTTGTATAACAATTCATTTTTTAAAGATATGCTTTTGAAAATTTTTCAGAATAATTTAGACTCATAATCTATTCAAAATTTGCCACTTCAATTATTAGTGTGTAGGGAATTTTTATATTTTGTATAATAATTCATTTTTTAAAAGATATACTTTTCAAAATGTTTCAAAATAATTTAGACTCAATCTATTCAAAATTTTCCACTTCAATTGGCAGTTTCTAGTTAATCTCACAGTTAATCCACTTAAGGAAACAGTACATATAAATCCTTTTCTCAAGTGCATTATAATAATAATGTAACATCTTGTCTTTAAATTAAACTAGAATCTAGTATGTTAATGAAAGAGGAACCCAAAGCAAAATGAATTAAGGACAAAAAAGGATAGAATATTAATTAGGATATTTAGAAATAAGGTTATGAAATCACTAATGGCCTAAAACCAAAATTAAAGTGGCTAAATAGGGAAAATTGAATTAGCAGTGGCAAAACCATAATTTTGAGCAAAATTTTAGAAATTCAAATAAGAGTATTTTAAATACCAAAATCAAACTCACAAGAGTTTTTAGATGTCCTAAAAACCATAACCATATGAACCATCAGAATGGCTAAATCCTTGATGATGTATGGTTTAGAACATTAGTTGATCATAACTTTGCTTTTTCAAATTGTTTTAAATTTCAAAAATTTTAAAGTAAATATTTTTAATAAACTAGATAGTCTGAATTGTATTATAGAAAAGATGATTTTCAAAAAATATTTAAAATGAACTCAAACGAAGGATAATTTTGAAAATTGTTTAGAAACACCTCCTTTCTTCTTATATAAGGTCATGCCATTTAGTCTCTTCTTTAAAACTGACTTAGACATTCAAGAATAAGCAACCATAGGATGTGGAAGAAAGGGGAGAAAGAGAAGGAAGAAAAAGCAAAAAGGCATTTTGGTGGTTGGCAAATTGAGGAAAGGAGAAAGTTTCGAGAAACAAATTGTATCATAAGAATCTTCATTCCATAGGCTTTCAAACAAGGCCAAGTTAGTTTAAGTCTATTAATTTGTGAGTGTCAAGCTAAGAAAGACCAAAGAAAAGAGAATGACCAAGTGGATTTGTAGTAGCTTAAAGCTTTTAAATCCATAAGTTAGCTATCTCTCCCTATCTTGCATGCATTTAAGTGTTTAAATTAGTTGATATGCTTGTATGTCTGATTGCTTAATAATTTTATGAGCTATATTTTGTATTGGCTTCTATCTTGGATTTTATGCATGTAAAAGGCTATGTCTTGGCTCCTAACTCCTTATGATAAAGAATTGAGCACAGTAGCTCTTTCTTAGCCTATAATTGAGTTTAGTTGAGTTTAGCTAGCAGTTTTGATGTCATGGCTTGATGAAAATTGAAGTTTCATGCTAAATTTTATGTTTAAGCAATTTGATGACCATGACCTACATACTTGCATTTTATCATTGCATTCATTGTATGTATTGATATGAATTGAGATTTGTTATTGAGATTCTTTTAAGAATCTCAACCTATTTATCTCCTATTAACAATGATAGGTTCTTCAAGCAAAGAGAAAGAACCCGAGAAGAATTAGAATTTAAGAATGATGTGCTAAAAGCTTTTGACGTAAGTTATGTATTTGATTATGTATAAGACATATTGATGATAAACTCTTATGGAAATGACAAAGATATGTATTGGTATCCTTTGTACAATCTTAAGAACATGTATGTATGACATTTTGATGCATATGATGGCATTTAGTACATATCTTCACTTATGAGAGACTACTAGTTGTATATGTATGGATGGATGTAAGATAGTGATTTTTAGAAGCTAGCCTATTTCATGCATTAGTACTCATAGAAATAAAGTATGAATAGATTAAAATTTACTTAAAACAAGAGATTGCAATTTAAGAGCCAAATGGATCACTTTGGGAGCAAATTTTGGTCCAAATGAGTTATAAATTGCACATGTATCCTTAATAGCCCAAATGACATAGTTTAGGATTTAAATTTGATGAGCATTTAGATAATTTATAAAACTTTTTAACAAATCAAAGATTGTATTTTTTTTAGTTTTATAAAATATTTAGTGAATTTTTTAATTTGGTTTAAAATTAAAAATTATACAATTACTGTTCATACTATTAAAACCTCAGTTTTTATGACTTTTGAAGGGTCAAATTGATTTATTTTTACATAAAATTTTTACAATATAAAGTTTAGATTACAAAATTTTCATAGATACCTAATTTGTATAAATTGAAAATATATAGCCAACGTTATAAATTTTTGAAATTTAAGGCCCTTTTATGTCCAAAGTGACCAAAATTGACTATATGGCTCCTATATGCAAATGAGGCTTATATTTTGGTCTTAGGGATCAAAATAAATTTGTGTATGGCAACCATGATTAAAAAAGAAAAGAAATCTAAATTTTGACCCCATAGTTTCCAGTTGATATATAAAAAGGGTTAAAATCACTGTTAAAAGTTTGCAATAGTTGCATGTTTATTGCTATAGAAAAGGAAATGTTATGAAATAGTTATATATAACATGTTATGACACAAAACACCTTACATTTTTCACATTCAAAAATTGGAGTAGTTAGGTAGTTTGCCTAGCATTCACTTTATTGCAACACTCTTCTTTAAGCTATATCTCGCGCATAATATAAGAAAACTAAATCCTCTTTTAGCTTTCAAGTTTTCCTTCACAAGTTATTAGTATTGGTCATCAAAAAGGGAATAAATTTTAATATTGTCCCATGAGGCTTTCTGGATAAAGTCGTGTCTGTCTGTCTTAACTCTATCCTAAGACAATGTTTTCTATTAAGTAAGCTTTCATAATCTTGTTTAATTCCTTGACAATTTCCTATAATTGCTTTAGTTCCATTAATTGTATTTTCAAGCTTAAAAAGACCTTTCAGTGAAGCCTATATATGTTTTATTATTGTTGGAATTCTTTAATATCTCTTAAGTTGATATCTTTTCCAACCACTTTAGAAAAAGTAGCATTTGATTGAGGCATGCTAGGCCATGACTAAGTTAAGTTTTCTTAATCATTTTTCTTATGATAGAAACCTTTAAATTGGTTGGTCGAGTAATTATTATTTTAACTATTTCATTAATACTACAAACCCTTACCATTTGGGCTTTCTCATTAATTCAAACATCTAAGTGGCAGTTTACTTTTAACACTTAAGTACTCAAGACTTAAGTGTAACTAGGTAATTAGCTATATATAAATATATGTGATTTACCCATCTAATAACCTCTTTAATTATTGAAAAAAGTATAAAATTTTATAAAATTATAAATTTTTTTAAACATAAGTTTTCAATTCTTAAGTATCCTATATGTCTTATACATATTTGAAGATTATGAAATAGCATCTAAATATAACCAAAACATATACTAATAGGTGGTTGATAATTTTAGGAGAATTCTAAGAATAAAACCCCCCAATGATGGCCCCAAGTGCTTGTACATGCCCCAAGAAAGTCATTGTTTTTTTTTTGTTTATATGTTGATTTAAAAAAAGAGCAAAAACAAAATTAGCCTAAAGGAAAATGGCTATAAAAAAAAAGAGAAAGGCTAAAAAACCAACCTAATCTAGAGCCTTTATAAGTGAAATGCATATTTCGCTTAATCCTTCATAATGAGGTATCATCTAATAGCACTTCAAAACGCAACCATCATAATGCCAAAATGATGTGTCATTTTCTTTAGCCTCTAAAATGAGTGTCATTTAAGATCATCCTCAACCTTGAGGCAAGTTAACCTAACCCAATTCAAATCTAATTTTTAGCCCCACTAGTTTAGACTCTTTAAGATTCTATTTTAGGTGGTTCAAAAGCCTAAATTGCTTAGAATTTTACAAGGAATTGATTTATCTTATCAAAAGTGGTAAAAGCCATACCAAAAAAAA
Organism: Erythrophleum ivorense; assembly: GCA_026724425.1. Lineage (NCBI taxonomy): Eukaryota > Viridiplantae > Streptophyta > Magnoliopsida > Fabales > Fabaceae > Erythrophleum > Erythrophleum ivorense. The sequence goes on from JAIUCV010000031.1 coordinate 541,165, forward strand.
AACCAAAATAAAACATTTTATCATCATTCCTCTAGACGAATTCATAAAAGAGAAGGTAAAACAAACCGCTATAGTAAGGTGAACAATAACATTACTAAGTAGGATGCAAGAGAATTGAATTTTGTTTGTACGTCTCTAGTGTTATCTTGTGCTCATTATTTCATGCATCCTTTTAAAATAATCTACCTTTATCTATACTATATTAAGGCACTATTATTTGAACATAATAGGAAACAAAATTATCCTATTACATTATGTTGGCATCCCAAAATCACAATTTGAATAATGCAAAGAAGAATTACCATACTCACATATAGTGGTATTATTATAGGCAGGCAATCAAAATTATAAGTTGTAACACTAATGTAAAATAAGTAATGTAAAATAAAATAATTCTCTAAATTAAAATAAGAGACTAATTGTAATAGAATGAACACTTATTTGATTGCCTTAATTGTTACATAAAATTGCACAAGGGACTTTACACCTTTGCTTTCATAGTAAGTCATGCTAAACCCTCTTTCTCAACTTTTTGAGTAAGTCTAGTATTTTTCAATTGTGTGTTAAAGTTTTACCCTAATCTTCTATTTATAGACCTATTAAGTAGAGTCTTAATAAGACATAACTTTTATCTAACTGATAAGATATATTCAACTAATAAGATATAACTTCTCATTTTAAATTCAAATATTAATTATTATATAATTAATTATCTTAACTCTTTTTGAGATAATAACAAATTATCCTAATAATAAATTGTAACACCCCTAAAAAGGAACATAACCAGCATGGTCTACGAGTTGAAACTCATATCCATAAGCCTCTTAATAACTAGAATCATAAATATAAAAAGTGTGACAACAAGTAAAACAATTTTTTTTGGAAATTTAAGGATACTTTTCTTTACTAAAAGATATATACAATACTACCAGAAGATAGATTATAAAATAGCTTATTCAACTTTTTGTAAAAATTTTGGCTAAATTTGCAAATAGCCAAACAATCAATCAAAATAATCAAAAGAGCTCCACTCTCTATTTAACGCACTAAATAGTCATTAATAGGGATGGGGACCTTGCCCATGCATAAGTGAAGCTACAACTAAGAAGAAGTACTATATCTAATTACAAATTCAAAAGTACTTTCACAAAAGAGGGTCTTAGCCCAACCATGCAAGGCTCAACAACACAAAGCGATCATTCTTATGCTGCCAAAACCTATTCTAAACCCATATTACTATTTGTAATGAAAAGAAATTTAAAGGAATTAGTTTGAAATTCAATAAGTAAGTAATACTAACTATAACTGAAATGCAAATCATAAAGAATAATCAATATTTTTAAAACTGAACTAGTTATTGAATCGGTGGAGACATTGGTTCATAGTTCTTTAATTGAATTGTAGTCAAACCGATAATAATTAAATATTTATTTTTAAAAATTTTATATATTAAAACTTTAATATAACAAATAAATATTATTAAATTTTAAATATGTGATTACTAATTAATATTTCTTAAGATCTTACAAAAATTATTTTTTAATTAAAAAATAAAATTTATCTATGATTAAAAGTTAAGAGTATTTAATATTAAATTTTTAGAGTTTCTAAATTATATTAAGATTCTACTTATCATAAAAAAATAAAAAAGTAAAGAATAAATAACAATTTTGGCTACATACCTTGATATTTAAGAAAAATATTATCAGGAAACAGAACATAATAGAGAGTAAGTATGAAAAATAGCCAAATATGCATATTTTATTTCTCTGATATTCTTTCTTCTTCTTAAAAAAATTATCTATATTTGGACTCCCTCCTCTTTTTCATTGTTTTCTATTTTTAATTTGTGAAATTTATTTAAGATAAATTATTCTATTATATAAACAAAATCTTTTACAAAAATTGTCATGAATTGGTTTAAATTGGTTTTAACCAGTTCTTGATCGATTTTTTAGTTAGTTAATTTTTTGGACCAATCGAATTAGACTAGGGATCAGTTCCTTATCAAATCGATCGGACCGATCAATCTAATTCAATTTTTAAAACTATGAGTATAGTCTACCTTCGAACTTGAATTTATATAAAAAATGTAAGCAATAACATAGTATCCAATAAAATTCTTTTTTTTTCCTCTTATTTATAATAGATAAATTTCATAATGCACATAAACCAAACATTTTAGAGTCATGCATAGCAATACAATTAATGTGTCTAAACATAAGCAAATTAAACGAACACAAAGGACATTGCTTGCGAGGGTAATTATGCAAAAGAGTAACTTATGCTTAACAATTCAAATAAATCCACGCGTGATGGCCAACACGCAAGGCAAGCAACATCCATACTAGTTGGGGTTCAGATCAAGGTAACACCAAGGGTAACAATTATTGCTGTTAGCTGTAGGGTTTTGTATTAGACAACTTTTTAATCAAATATAGCTAACATAATTAATTAAATAATTGTCCAAGTATGTTGAATTAGTTAATCAACAACTAGGATATTCTAATAACATCAATTAATAATTCATTTTTAGTCACACATAATGAAATCAACTTTAGCATTCCATTTTTTTTATGATGAATGAGTATTCTAAATTTGTTATAGTAAGTATTATCTACTCACAGAATAAGATGACACCATAGTTCTTATGGCCTTGAACTGGTTATGAGCTTGATGGAGAATTGTCTCTGAAACCTTTTTTGGAGAGTTCAAATTTAAAAATTTCAATAAGTGATTCCTCACCCCAAGAGTCAATCAAATCAACTTTCCTATAATCATAAGACCCCTAATAGAGTTTACCACAAAATTTAGTTGATCAAGGAATAAACACAGAATTTCCTAAGTTCTTAATATGAAGAACTAGCTAAGAAAAAAAGCCAACATTTTTTATTTCATTATTTATTTATTTAATTTACCATAACTCTTTAAGCCAACACATCACCCTATTAAGACCTTAATCAAGGTTAGGACAAACCTAAGAAGACAAACCAAAGTTATGCATCTTGAATCCATATAAAATAACAGGGCATAAGGCTGAATTTTCAAGCCACTCCTATTTTATATGCATAATCTTGAATAAATCAATTTCACCAAAATCAGAGAGTTGGGTTATATATAAAACATGGACATTCTTAAAGTCTGCAAGCCAGAGACAGTATCTACAATCCTAAGATATTAAACCTAACCTCACAACAGAGCCCATTCTTTAGGACCAATCAAACACAAACCAAAGAAATATAGTTGGACCCCTAAAATCCTCATTTATCTTTACATTGACAAATAACCTAGCAAGTATATTTGAAGCTCCTTGCCAAAGAAAGTGTACAATCAAGTAGAACCACTGACCAACTAAGGGAGCAACGAATTGGAGTTTTAGGGGCACATTGCCACTGATTTAACAAAAATGATAGGAAGTTGAAGTTGAAGACCCAAGTAAAAGCTGAAGAGTGAAGGGAAACCAAAGGAAAAATGAGTGAGAAGAAGAGAAGTTGACCCTAATGAAAGAGGAAGGAAATTCCTAGCTTTTGGACTCCCCTTCTCTAGTTCAAACATAAAAATAAGACTAGAATTTTTTTTTTTTGTATAACCCAAATCTATTAAAGCAAAAATCTAATTTTAGCAACAAAGAATGAGACAAAGGAACATTTTGTTACCTGGGGATCAAGGGAAAAATGGAGCAAGATAGAACCAACCCAAGGGCAATTTAAAATCCCACCACAAATGCTCCCACACTGCTACATGATGGAGGATAGAACACCATTGCAAATTGTTGGAGGGTTAAGTTTCATGATGAACAAGGGAGTTGAAGGGTGGACGAACAAAAAGGGAAGGAAGGAGAAGAAGAAGAACGAAAGAGAATGGAGAGATTTGGAAGGAGAAAGAACGAAGGAGATGAAAGGAAAGGAGAGGCATGGCTGTTGCAGACGACAAGGAAAAGGAAATAAAAAGATGAGTTGTTGGAGTATTTTAATATATTTTGGTTAAAATTAGCTTTTGGCTCCACTACAAGATTAAAATGATTTAGTATAGCCCCTATGACACTCCCATCCACTTCAATTTTTTTTCCTAGGGCATCTAATATCTTATATCAAAATTAAAATATTTGGTTAGATGAAAATTTATTCCATTATAGACAAATAAATCTAAAAACCACAAAAGGACAAACATTAAATGCAAGATAATTTGTCCTATATCTATTTTTCTCTTTATATATATCAAATTAGAGAATATAAATCTATTCTTAGACACTATTTTGAAGTATATGATGCCTGATGAAATGTTTTTCATAATTTTTATGATAAATTATCATATAAATTTTGCCAAATAAAAATTCTCATGATAAACGAATAAATTTTATTTAGCCAAATTGACTTAAATATGTTTGGATTTAAAAGAATAAAAAGAGAAGAAAATTTAATCTATTATTAAATATTTTTGGAGTGAATAAAATGAATAAAAATTAAAAAAAAAAATTTATTAAAATCTAAACTATAGAAAATGTCTAAATTAAAAAAAAACTTTCTCTCTCTCTCTAATTCTCCTTGATTTAAACATATCCTTAAGGTTCCATTTGTTTCATAAAAAAATCTTTCTTCAAAAATTTTTTTCAATTGTATAAATTTGACTTCAACTTTTTTCAAAAAAACAATTAAAAATAAGTGAGGAAAACATTTTCAATTTTTACATTAATTCTTTATTATCAACGTCACTACTGGTCACACAATGTGGGCCACCATCATAATTATCGTCACTCATATAGTGGGCTGAGCTCGGGTTGCGAAATTTTTATTTAGCCAAATAAAAATATTTCTAAAATAACATTGACTTAAGTCCGAAGTAAGAGCATAACTTTTTATTCAAATCAGAATTGTCCCCAAAAAATATTTCGAAAGTATCTCGAGCTGGAGTTTTGGACACAGACATTTCTATGCATGTCAAAATAGCAATTTTGAAAACATGATGGGTCTGAACCTAAACTTAGCACAAAGAATTTAGTTAAATCAAGCTATAACCCAAAAATAATTAGACTGAAATTCAGACATATGTATTTGGACTAACCTCTGGCTTAAATAAGAGTTTTGAAAGAATAATAATAATAATAACAAAAAAGACAAGGTTTGGGCATAAATTTGTGGTGCTTTTTGTTATTTGCATTTTCTCTTAAAAGTCATTCCTTGTTTAAATTTACATATTGCCATTACAACTAGCGCTCAACTCCACTGCCACGTACACCACCGTTGTTTTTTTTTTTTCAATGTACAACATTTTAATGAAACAAATAATAAAAAGTTTTGTTACAAAAAAATTTTGTTAGGAAGAATTTGATGTGTTGGTGTTTTACAAATATAATACATGTAATTAAGGTGATATCTCATATGCTAGCACACACGTAATCTAATCTAAGTTATATTCCTTCCAGTCTAAAATATAAGTTACTTTTAATTCACACATTTAAAAAAAAAATAGTTATGTTTTTAAAATTTTTAAATATTATCATATCTTTTCAATTTTATCTCTGTAGTTAATACAATTTTTGCCATTAAATGAAGAATTTTTAACACAGCTATTGCTATTAAATAAAAAATATTATAAAAAAAAGTAACAATTATTATTAAGTGACTTACATTTTGAATTAATTTTTTTTTTTCAAATGACTTATATTTTAGACCGAAGAGAATATAAATGTTAAGGGAAGTTTAACCTCCACTCCTCAAAGGTGAGTAGCAGTGTTTCTCACAATTTGAATTATTGAAATTAGATTTAGATATAATTAAAAATTAATTATTTTTTAATTTTAATTATTTATATAAAAAGAAACAAAACATATAATAAAAAAATAATTTTTTAATTATTAACTTTTGAAAAAATGATGATTGATACTAAAAAAATGAAAAATACAAATTTTAAATTTATACAATTTGTATTGAATTTGAATAGTTCAAATTTAAAAAAATGAGGAACATGTGATACTTCTTACCTCTAAGATGCAAAGAGGCCGAGTTTTGCAATTTATCTTGAGGAAAGGTAGAAAGAATATTTTAATAATTTTATATTATTAAAATTGAATTTATTGACTATTTTAGATGTTAGAAGGTATTGCGAAAAGGGTAATAAATCAAATTCAATTGTGACTTTTTATATATCGGAAAGATATTACAAGACAAATTGATATTGCTATAATTTAACTGTATTTTCTCTCATTATTTTAAACATAATGAGATAGTGAAACAGCTTTTTGTTTTAAAGTACCAATTATATATCTACTATATTCTTTCTTTGTCAAAAAAATTTTATCTACTATAAATATATTTTTTTCATAAGATTAAGATTTATACGTTGAAAACACATAAAGGCCACCAAAATCTCCCAATTATATATTTTATGCGAATGCAAATAAATTATGCATAAAAAAATTATGAAGCTCTTGTAAAAGTAAAATTATTCTTTTCTGTCATTATATAAAAAGGTCTCAAATAATATCAGTTTTCGTTCAAGTATTGGACAATAATTTGTCACAGATTCATTTCTTGAAATATAGATTTTGGATATTCAAAGAACAAAGGGAAAAAGGGAAAAGAAACGAATGTGCTTTTCGTGTAGTTTCTGTTTGTGTATAGCTTTCTCTTTAAAAAATAAAAAAGAGAAAGGGTGAAAAGGATAGAATTTAATTTTTTGAAGAGTTCAAAACGAACTGCTTCATAGATATCAACGCCATCATACTGTATTGCTTTTGAAAGCTACCTTTTCTCAATGATCTATATACACCCTTTCAGTTTTTTACTGATAAACTTTTGGTGGATTTAGAAATTTTATTTTAACAAGTATTAATATTAAAAATATTTTGATATTTGGTTAATATTAAAAAAAATTTCTAAATATTGTTGCCTATATCTAGCAACCGTACATTCTACGAGCTTTCTTTTATGCCAAACTTAAGCGTATTTTTGCATCTTGCAGAAAATTCATAAAATGTTCCGTGAGCTTCACAAAAAAATTAAAAAAAAAACATAAATAGTATATAAATAATATATAAATAAACAATATACCAGCATGTAACCCAGCATAATAAATGACTTGTCTATAGTAGAGTTTCCATGAATTTTTATATATATAATGACTAGATAAAGTTAGAATAATAAACTTGTTTCTGAAGATACTATTATTTTATTTCTTTGCATAAAAATATTATTTTATTTCTTTGCATAAAAATATTATTTTAGTATTAAGAGGTTTTTAATTTTTTTAAAAGCATTATTTTTACCCCAATGATACTTTTTTTTTTTTTGTAAATGATCACAGTCAAAATAGTTTGACAGTAGATAACAAGCGGTGGCAGTGATGGCAGGGTTAGCTTAGTTGCCGTGCGTATGATCCGCGGCCCCGATGTACATACAAATGCCATTTTAAGACATTATTAAAAAAATGAATTATTTTTCTAAAACATATCTAAATTATACATTTATTTTTTATTATAAAAATATATACCAACCTTCATTGAAACCAAGACCAAAATATCTTCAAAGATAATATTAATTTCTTTTATTAAAAATATAACTTATTGTATAAATATATTTTTTAAACTTTTATTTTAATATTATTTATTTTGTGTTAAAATTATAAAATTAATTTACATTAAATTTTTAAAAATGATTATTTTATATTAGTTAAATACATATTTAATATTTGTTATATTATATAAATAATAAATATAAATATATTTTAGTCAAAATATATATAATTATAACATATCTTTTGTTATAAAAGAAATTAGAGTTATAAATGACAATTTTGGCTTAGCCTGATTTAAGTCGATTTACTCCAAGCCATTCGAGATGGGTAATTTAACACAGTCGCATGTTTTAATCTGCAAGATACTCTAAGGGGAAGGTTATTAGTTTAATTGGGTCAGCGTCTCCCTTAAAATTGTTGGGTTTAACATTTACATCCTCTAAATAGTTTATTAGAAAAATTCAAATTAAGATCTTCCGAAATTTAATGAGATTTAAGAAAAAAAATTGCAAATTAAATTGTTGTAGCTAACACAATTACTAACTAAATTTTATAAATGATTATTATAATAATAATGATTTATGAAATTATAAAATAATTCTCTTAATTTTTTTGTTGACAATTACGGAATAGCCAAATCCAGAAACTTAATTGAATTCATATATTGAACCGACAAGTTGACATCTTTATTGTGGCTACACAATTATGAATGATGATATTTGCATTCCAAAGATGAAGATAATGAAAATGCTAAAGTTTTAAGTACAAGCAATGTGTAATAATGAATGAATTTGTTTAGGTTGGAAGGGGGCTCACAATAATGTCATTAATGCTATAATTAATTTCCGTAAATTAAAAGCCGCGAGCATCGTATAAAATGATTAGTCGAGAAAATGACACACCATGAATAAACAGGAAGACATGTGGAAAGGTTAATTTATTCATTTCTGATTTCTTTTCCTTGTTTTAGCCGACCATGACTTTGTGGGCGGAGTTATAGAAGAGCAAAGAAAGTACAAAATAAATAAAAACACAGAAAGAAACAACCCTAGCCGGAGAAAGAGACGATAAAGAAGAAAAGAATAATTATTGGAATTCTTGACAGCACTTTTTTTCTTTTTTTGGATAAAAAGGAATAATTGTACTTTTCTTGCTCAAGTAAAGTGGGCTTATCTTCCTTAAGCTGAAAGGCAAAAGGAATATTAAAATGGGAAAGCAAACAGGTACACTCTCAAATTTGTGAACAGAGAAATGGAGAGAAAGTGATGATCAGTGCCAAAAAAATGGAGGTCAACTTGGGATTAGTTGCAGGCTCTCATATCAGTAACGAGTTCATTATCATCAACCAAGATGGCAATTTTTCTGTAAGTATCATCTGTTAAACTACCCGGCTTTTTTACTACTAAAATTTTAAACTAGTTACAACAACTGCTAAATAACTACAAACACTACAATGCGAGTTACAGTTGTTGTGGCCATGATATTTTCACAATTAATTCACACAACATCGTTGCAACCTGTTGTGGTGCAACAACTTGAATATTATCACCCTCCATATATGTATATGTGTGTGTGTGTGTGTGAAGGAAGAAGTGATATAGAAGAGTGAGATTTTTGGTTTGGTTTGCAGAGATCAGAAGTGCATGAGTTACGTGGGAAAATATGCAAAATATGTGGAGATGAGATAGGGGTTAACGCAGATGGAGAGCTGTTTGTGGCGTGCAATGAGTGTGCCTTCCCTGTTTGTAGAAACTGTTATGAATACGAGAGAAGGGAAGGAAGCCAAGTGTGCCCTCAGTGCAAAACCAGATATAAACGTCTCAAGGGTACTCTACCTACTGTCTTTCTAGTTTGATTTGAATAGAACTCTATCATGAATCTTTATATATTCTTATGGGATATGACACGACGCTTTAAATAATATCAGAATACTGTTGTGTCAAGTTTTGTATCTATGTTAGTATCTGTATTTTTTTTTTTTGGTTGCAGGGAGTGCTAGAGTTGAGGGAGATGAGGAGGAGGATGACATTGATGACTTGGAGAATGAATTCGATTTCGATGGACGAAGAAGACAGGATATGCAGCGCTCTGTTTGTTCTCAGGTAATATGCTTGCTTCTCTATATCTATATGGCTGTGAATTCTCAATATTTCAGTGACAATTATTCTAGTCGTAGACTTGTAGAACACAATTTATAATACTGGAGTGGTAGTGTTATCCATCTATCTCAAGTTATCTCTAATTAATAAAAATAAAATATAAATGTTTTCTTGCATTAAATGTACAACCTCTTTATTTTTAAAAAATTAAAAAAACCTCCCTTGCATGAAAAAAATTGTAAAGTAGCTTGAAAAATAGGTTTAAAATAAATTGTGTGTGTTTTTAACACACTCAATGTTTAGTGAAAAATCAAGATAGTACAGAGAATGTTAAAATTGTTGTTTTAATGAAAAAGTTAATTTGGACTTATGTGTTTCATGATCGAATTAAAAATCTTAGATAGTAATAAAAATAATGTAAAGCAACATATGCTTATTATACTCATGATAGTGTTTACAGTTTTTTTCCCCCAATTTTTTGGAATATGATTGATTATATAAAGATTTGAATATAACGAATCTTTTAATTATCCAACTAACTCTTTAACATTAAACTAATAGTAGTGACCTAAATTAATCATTTAAATTTAGTTAAGCACTTAGGGACCATGCAATAATGAGTTAATACAACTCATGGCCCCAAAAAATAATCGAAGTCGAACAATATTTAAATACAAAAAATCTTTATCCTATACCATTAGATAAAAAAGAACGCTTTTGGAAAAAGTTTTGTAATTAAATTCATACGCTTTAGTTATAATCATTAAGCATTCGCTTATTCAAGTCAAACCTATATAATTATACAAGTTTTAGCATGAAAAGATAAAAGGAAAACAATACTTGCACATCAATCCTGGCTTTCAAATTATATGACAAGTTTATGAAAGAATAACAAATAGTTCTTATCACACTCTAACAAAAAAATGCATTTTGCGACTTGAAGAAAACCAACGTTGAAAACAATTTTATAAATGATTAAAAAAAAAGTAAATTTTAGGGTTAGAAGGGCCTGAAACACCGAAAATTTTCAGCAAAAAATCATACTCGTAGATTTAGTATCACATCTTGATGCAATATCTTAAGGCATTAAATCCAGGTGTTATTTCACTTATATGATAGCTAATTAGTGCAACCACTTTCGACATTGAACTTTTTCACTCAGACTTGAAGTCCCAACAGTAATCTTCCAAAAGTAATTTTCAGCTTCACTATAAAATTAAAATTTCATACTTGTAAGAAAACAAGAAGAAATATGCATTTATCATATCCTTGGTTCAATGATCATAAATAAAAAATTTTAGCTATAGAAGACTTTTTTTATCAGAACACTTTTAGTAATGAAATTTTGTGCAAACTCATGAGAGTCACCATTAACAGTTCACTTTTAGTAATGATTCTGGGATGTTGCCACTAAATTTTTTATTTTTGGTGGTGAATTAACTCTTCATATTTGATTTATTAATCAATTAAGCTATGTTGGAAACAATTTGTGTATAAAGTCAGGTAAATCATAGAATTATTTTATTTTGCTTTGCATGCTTAATTTTTCTCATGAATGCTACCGTTGGAAACAGGTTGATGATGATGTGCTAGATGAGCATCATGCTATAGTCCCCTCAACCATGGGCAATCAGGTAATTACGTTGCAAATGCAAATGCAAGCAAGACCTATGGATCCTTCCAAGGACTTAGCTGCTTATGGCTATGGAAGTGTTGCATGGAAGGAGAGGATGAAGATGTGGAAACAAAAACAGGAGAAACTTGGTAAAATGAGAAAAGAAAATAGCAGTGAAGAGTATAAAGACAATTTTGCAGATGACACAGACTTTCCACTGTAAGTGCTTACGGGAAATTATCTTTTTGTGATTCAAAAGCCATTACCTATGATTAATAGGGAAAAGATTGAATTAACATTTTGGTCCTTTACATATATAAGTTGTATTAATTTAGTCTTTTAAAATTTGAATGTCACATTTTAGTTTTTTAAAGAGTATCATTCCCATGTTGTTAACAAATAGTTAACAAAAAAGGGCAGCGTAGTCTAATGTAAAACTGATATATATATGCCTGTTAAGTGTCTAATTTTCATTGAAACATAGTATAACAGAACATCAAAATGTTGTGGCACAATGGCTACTTCAAGTGCTATACTGTTTTATTATAGTATGTTTCTGTGACAATTGGATATTTGATGACCTTATCACTGATGTAGGGATGATGTTAGAGACATTATATTCTTTGAAGGGTTGAAATGAGATAATTAAACTTGAGAGGATTGAATTAAAAAAATAATATATCTTTTCGAGGATCAAAATATAAAATCATTCTCATGAAAATACATAGACTTGAAAATTGCTGTATCAGTTGACGCTACGTTTTTCTTTTGTGTTAATCAGAATGGATGAAGCAAGACAACCATTGTCAAGAAAGATGCCTATTCCATCCAGCCAAATCAACCCTTACCGTATAATAATAATAATTCGACTTGTGATTCTTGGGTTCTTCTTCCATTATCGAGTCATGCACCCAGTACACAATGCCTATGCTCTGTGGCTTGTAGCTGTAATATGTGAGCTCTGGCTCACTCTCTCATGGATTCTCGATCAATTCCCAAAATGGTTCCCTGTTAAGAGAGAAACGTATCTGGATAGGCTGTCCTTAAGGCAAGTATAATCTACAAGTTTTTGTATAATTTTTTGTTACTTAAAGTGTAGATCTAGTTATAAGTTTGTCTAAACTTAGTCAACTTCTAGAGATTCCTAACCTAAAATCACTTGATCATCATGTACCCACAATATTATCTATTCGTGGGTTGGGTCAGGTTGAAGCCAATTTTTAGTAAGTGTTGTATTTAGGTTTGGGTATAAACCCATCTAAACTTTAGACCATTATTAAAGTGTGCTAGTGGTTCAGGTCCATGGAAAAGCCCGATCTTGGTCCACACTTATTTTCATACAAATATAAATTGTTTAAATTAGAAAAAATGAATTTCTTTTATCTAAAAATGATAAAATTTTAAAAATCAATTTATATTTAATTATTTTACTAAATTGATAAGTAAGGGCATTTTTATCCATGTTCACATTTTTGTAATATTTAATTTATTTAAGAAAATAATTTGTAGAATGAAAATGGAAACTGAGACATAATAAAAGAAAATGTAAAGGAAAATAAATATAGAGAGCAAATAAATTAGTGGACAAGTTATTGGTGAGCCTAGGCCTCCAAGTCAATCCCATTGGATTTAATGATTCACATGTTAAATATAGTTCTGCTCTATTTGGTTTATTATAAGTTAAACGTATTCTCTTTACATAATTTATATAATATTTATTATATTTTTATCTTTTTTATTTCATTCATCAAATTATTATTTTAATTATTAAATCACTCTTTTTAAAATTAAGAGCAAAAAAATATTATTTCTTATTGTATCCTTTGAAATTAAATTTGAGTTTATTTGGTCCAAATATTAGGCTAAAGTCTAAGCCTATAATTTAAATTAGGGGACTTTGCCTGTGCAGTGGGACTCATAGCAAAATAGCACAAATTTAAAAGAAGAATTACTTGGAAACCAAAAAAAAAAAAAGATATTGGCATGAAGCTCGAAACAAAGGCGAGCAATACTGTTTCAAACCTAATAAACAGTACCAACTCCCTAGATGTTTATAATATATATAGATGGGAACAAATATACCCACTAATCCTCCTAGCCCATGAACATTTACAAGTTTATTGCCCTTATCTTCCTATTCTCAGGTATGAGAAAGATGGCCAGCCTTCACTGCTTTCTCCAATTGATATTTTTGTGACTACATTGGACCCAATGAAAGAACCTCCACTGGTGACTGCAAACACAATTCTTTCCATTCTTGCAGTGGATTACTCTCCTGAAAAGGTGTCATGCTATGTGTCTGATGATGGTGCTGCTATGTTAACATTTGAGGCCTTATCCGAAACTTCTGAATTTGCAAGAAAATGGGTTCCTTTCTGTAAGAAATTCAACATTGAGCCCAGGGCTCCTGAATGGTATTTTGCAGAGAAGATAAATTACTTGAAAGATAAGGCGCACCCATCATTTGTGAAAGAGAGAAGAGCTATGAAGGTATAATAAAAAGTTTACCATCTCTAGGTTGATTTATTACTCATCCCTCATTAAATCTTATATGGTAACATTCTATTCATTAATCTTACAGAGAGAGTACGAAGAGTTTAGAGTTCGAATTAATTCTTTGGTTGCAAAGGCTCGCAAGGTCCCCGAAGAAGGATGGACAATGCAAGATGGAACAGCATGGCCTGGAAATAACGTTCGTGACCACCCCGGAATGATCCAAGTGAGTATATGAAGAATTTATGAAGCACTGACACTTTAAAGAGGAAGTCATGTCATGTCTAACATTTATATTAGACACAACGCGACACTTCAAATTACATTGGACATTTCACATTTTATCTTGTCACAATTTTTACTTTGTGTTATATTTCTTATCTGTGCTAGTATTAGTGCTTCTTACAGAATATCTTTAGGCATAACTATCATGTATAGCAATTTTGGCATAAACATATGCTTCTATTTTGTTTCACAGGTTTTTCTTGGCCAACATGGAGGACATGACATGGACGGAAATGAATTGCCACGCCTGGTATATGTTTCTAGGGAAAAGAGACCTAGATTCAAACACCATAAAAAAGCAGGAGCACTGAATGCCCTGGTAAGTAATAAATGGGAAAGCAAATCAATAATTGGCTAAAAGACCAAATTCCTTCCAAAAGAAAATAAAATTTGAGTGAGACAAGTAACTAGAACAAGATTTCTTGCATTTTCTGATATATTTCAATGTTGATTTCCACATAAAACAGGTTAGAGTTTCTGCTGTGCTTTCAAATGCACCTTATCTATTAAACTTGGACTATGATCATTACTTTAATAATAGCAAAGCTATTAGAGAAGCAATGTGCTTCATGATGGACCCATTACAAGGCAAAAAGGTATGCTATGTTCAGTTCTCTCAGAGGTTTGATGGCGTTGACAATAATGACAGATATGGCAATCAAAGTACTGCATTCTATGATGTAAGAACACAATTCTCTCACATTATCATTAGATACTTCATTCCTTGAATTTTCTATCTTTGATTTAAAATCTAATGTGGCTTTCCTGTTTTATATCAGATTAACATGAAAGGCTTGGATGGTATCCAAGGACCTATATATGTTGGGACAGGATGCGTGTTTAAAAGGCATACACTATATGGTTATGATGCTCCAAGAAAAAAGAAGAGACCAACCAAGACATGCAATTGCTGGCCAAAGTGGTGTTGCTGTAAGTGTTGTTGCTTAGGAAAGAAGAAGAAGATGAAGCATTCCAAGCTTGACTTCAAGGGCAGCAGTCACAGAAAAGTACATGAAGAGTCGTCTGTGGCAGAGTGTGCTTTGACGTGTGCTGAACAGGGCACCGAAGGTACTTTAAAGTGCACTGCATTCTTCAGATATATTGCGCCCAATATTTATTATTCTGAGGTTGAGACCAAAGAATACCATTGTACTTCTCAATATCAATTTTGTTCTTTTTGGAGTAATATTTTAGGTTCTGTTAGGTGTAACAATGACTATTTGTCTCATAACTATTTGATAACCTCTCATATTGTGTGTTGTGAATGAATTTTCTCAAGTGGTCACATGCTACCATGTCATTCCTAGATCCCACTTTCTGATTCATGTGTCTGTATAGAGATTGGGATACTCATACGAGGATATTACGTATTACTGTTAATTTAATTGCATTTCACCATTTATTTTCAATTAAAAGAAAATCAACAGTTAAAAATATGCCACATTAGATGACAAATAAAATTATCCAAAATTCACCATTTTACTAAGTCAATTCGTAACCTTCACCACCAATATTGGTGATTTTATTTACAATCTAATGTGGTTTTTTTAATCGTTATTTGTTTTTAAATTGAAAATATACAATGAGAAGAGCATCTCGATCCCTTGTATACGTCAAGTCTATCCAAGAATGCCTATTATTACTATCAAGTGGGGGCCTCTGAAAACAACTCGAATCTGTGCTGCTCTTTCTACTCACCTAAATAACCTTGAAATGCCATTTATGTAGGAGTTGAAGGCCAAGTATTGGCTCCAACCCTTGAGCCAAAGTTGTGGAAGAAATTTGGACAATCTCCTGTATTTATTGCATCTACTCTACTAGAGGGTGGTGAGACTGTGAAAGATGCTAGCCTTGCATCTCTACTTACGGAAGCCATCCATGTCATTAGCTGTGGCTATGAGGAGAAGACAGAATGGGGAAAAGAGGTAAAGCAATGTTCTCAATTACTGTACTCATTTTTTAGGGTTTTAAGGAAAAATATGCAGATACACCCTTTCAACTTTAAGTTATTTGCAAATATCCCCTCAACTCTAAAACCAAAAATTATCCCCAAAAATTTTCACGCTTTGTCTTTTAATATTGTTTGTCCATGTCCCCTTAATGAAGACGCCACTTCTTTCTTGCCACGTGGCATGCTTCATTGTTCACTTAATTATTTTCGAACTAATTGGGATATGCCATGTGGCAAGGGAAATGGTGGGAAGCAGCATCTCCGTTCAAGGGAAAAGGACAGAACGTTTTATGTGCTGAAGGATGAAAATTTAGGGAAATAATTTTCAATTTGTAAATTAAAGATAAATGTCAGCAAATGAGTCAAAGTTGAGGTGGGTATATTTGTAATTTTCTCAAATTTAAACTAAAATATTTAACACCACACAAACTCTTTACCCTTAGGTTGGGTGGATCTATGGTTCAGCTACAGAGGATATATTGACAGTGTTTAAAATGCACTGCCATGGATGGAGATCCATATATTGTATCCCTGAAAGGCCTGCATTCAAAGTTTCCGCCCTAAGGAACCTTTCTGATAGTCTGCTTCAAGTGTTTAGGTGGGCACTTGGAGCCACTGAGATATTCTTGAGTAAACATTGCCCTCTTTGGTATGGATATGGAGGAGGATTGAAGTGGCTAGAACGTCTTTCTTACATAAATGCTACAGTTTATCCGTGGACATCCATTCCTCTGGTTGCATATTGTATTCTACCCGGAGTTTGCTTGCTCACAGGCAAATTTATTGTTCCTCAGGTATGAAGAAAAATACCCTTCTTAAGTTTTCTTCCGGCTTATCAAGATTTGAACCTCAAGGGCATGTCTGGATTGAGGAAAATAAATGAGAAGAAAAAAAAATTATTTTTAAAATCTAAATGAAGAAAATGTCCAAATTAAAATTTCACTTTTAATCCCTTCTTCTCCATTCTCCTCAATCTAAACATACCCTTAGTGTTATTTGACCTAATTGTGGTAAGAAAGTCTTTTTTTTTTCTTGTTAATTTCTAGCTATGTTAACAAAAAAGTCACCTTTAAATTGTTGAAGGAGATAAGTACATAATTGGACTTCTCCTTTAAATAAAAATCAAAAGTAAAAAATAATTTTTTTTTTTTAGATAAGAATGCC
This sequence comes from Erythrophleum ivorense, assembly GCA_026724425.1. Taxonomy (NCBI): domain Eukaryota; kingdom Viridiplantae; phylum Streptophyta; class Magnoliopsida; order Fabales; family Fabaceae; genus Erythrophleum; species Erythrophleum ivorense. Next base: position 558,284 of record JAIUCV010000031.1, read on the forward strand.
TTTAGTCAGATAAAAAAATTTCAAGTATTGTCTCAAACATTAACAAATGCTGCTAGAAGTGCTTGTTGAAAAATTTGGTCAAACGTTGGACTGCTTCTTTATAATAGCACTTTAAAAAAATTAATTTTTGAAAAAGGGGTCTTCAAAAAGGTAAAAATTCTACAGTATGGCAGGAAAACATCATATGCTTATCAATATGTATACTTTTTCGGCATTGCAGCTCGATAATTTAGCTGGCATGTGGTTTCTCTCACTTTTCGTATGCATATTTGCAACAAGCATACTAGAGATGAGATGGAGTGGAGTGACAATTGATGAGTGGTGGAGAAATGAACAATTCTGGGTGATAGGAGGGGTTTCAGCACATATATTTGCTGTGTTCCTAGGACTCTTCAAGGTCATAGCTGGTATAGATGCAAAATTCATTGTGAAATCAAAAGCAAGAGATCATGAGAAGGAAGTTTCTGACCTGTTTGCATTGAAGTGGACCACTTTGCTTATCATACCAACCACATTGATAGTTTTTAACTTTATTGCCATCGTTGCAGGATTCTCGCAAGCAATCAATACTGGTTTTGAATCTTGGGGGCCCCTATTTGGAAAACTCTTCTTCTCCTTTTGGGTAATTTTTCATCTCTTCCCTTTCCTTAAGGGTATGCTGGGTAGGCAAAATAGGACTCCCACCATTGTTCTGGTTTGGTCAATTTTGCTTGCATCTTTCTTCTCTGTTTTGTGGGTGAAAATTGACCCATTTTTGCCCAAATCAAATGGTCCAATCCTGGAGGAGTGTGGATTGGATTGTGATTAGCTACATCTTTTGCCTATTAAGGTGGCTAACATGGATGATGATGATGATAGAATGATAGGAGGCACTGAGTATTGTTTGATTAGGGGGTGTAAGGAAGTTTGTTTAGCTTGGTTCAAATTAATCCTAATTCCTGACATTCCTGACAGAAGTTGGTAGAAATTTTAATTTTTCTTGGGGACCCAAGTTATTACCTGATTTTTTTTTGGAAACAGGGAGGGTGAAATATTGTTGTACTTGAATTTTAAATTGACATTTGTATTTTCCTACAGATTAATAGTTATTTATCTGATGTATAATGATTGAAGTTGTGTGTGTGTGTGTATATATATTATTTAGGCTAATTCATACATTAGTAGGTTTGGTAGAGTCAAGTTGCGTGGGCTAACATTAATTAAAAATTTAACATTTCAAATAATTTTTTTAAAAAATGAAAATGTTTAAAATAATAAAAAAGCAATATTTAAATTAGAATTACTTTGTACAAATTAAATTAACAAATTTAAACATGAATAAACAAGTTAGTATCAAATAAAAGAAGGTGAAAGTACCTTTTGGTCTAAAAAATTTGAGGTCACTATTGATTTTGTCTTAAATGTTTATTTTGTGTCATCTTTATCATACATGTTTGTCAAAATTTTCAATGTCATCCTAAATGCTAACTCCACCAATTAAATTAACAAAAATTTATGACATATCATTACATTTGAACTTAAATGCAATGCCTACATGAATATTATATTGCCTAATTTCATAACTATATCTCCTAAATAACCTCATTTTTTTTACATTATCAAGCAAATATTCAATCACAATGAGTGCATAGACTTAAAGGAAAATTGTATAATGACCCAAATTTTGAAAAATTTATAATAAAAGATATTAAAAATTAAGGTTGCTTTTAAGGAGCAAAGTTACTAGGACTTACTATTAGGATTTAAGAAAATTATTATCAAATTTTAAGAAAGTTACAATTTAAATAACTTTAATAATAAGCTTATGAAAACTTGATAATAATTTTCCTAAACCCTAATAATAAATCTCATAAAATCTAGTAGTAACTTTTGTCCTTGGAGATAATTCAATTTTTACGATCTTTTATTGTAAATTTTACAAAACTTAAATCCTTAAATATAATTTTCTCTAGACCAAACCATCCTTAATGCCAACTTAGGCTAGCCAACCCTACTAGACTCAACATTCATAACCCAATTCAACAAGAAACACATGAATGCATGTCATGGTCCATTATTTATGATTGCTAAAAATCCATCTGTGCCTCTAAGTAAAAATAAACGTTTCCAACAATATATTGGTCAACATTAACATCATTTACAACATTCAAATTCAATTCATATACATAAACCATGGCCATCACAAGGCCTCATGTCAAACCTTTTTATAGCAGCGCTAAACTTACTGATTTTAAGCCTAATTTATTCCTAATATTAAGTAAGAGTATTGGCTACACTAAAAAATAGTAATGAAAATCTAGACCAATTAAAGCTTTTAAAATCAACTAGGTCCTTTGAGGTAGAACTTTAATTACTATACACCAACCTTCATCAGGTAATCAAATTATAGATTAACTAGATTCTTGATATCTGACTAACTCTTAGCACCCATCTAAGATTAAGAAGCTTAGAATATATCTTATTTATTAGCTGAAAGAAGGACCAATAAAGATTTTTATCTACTTTTAAGTTACTAAAACTTTAGACTCCTTTATGCTAATAAGGTTGTACTAATGTATAAGCCAATTTCTCTATTTAAAATAGCTTTCTTATAGTTAGTTTAAGTATTACTTAGCTAAGACTTAAATGTAGTTAATTACTAGTTGAGGTCAGGCTAGCAATTCACTTTATTCACTTCCCATTAACTATTAGTACATTATAGTTGCCTACAAATTAAAAGCAAACTAGCAAATTCTTACTTCCCATTGAGTAAATTTCTTCTTCTAAGAGCACCTTGGTAATCTTTTAGATCAAAGCTTATTCCATAAGGTAAGTTCTATAATCTAGTTTAGACTTCTTCTTAATTGAATACATGTGGGCTTAACTCTAATCTCAATCAACCATTACTACTAGCTAGCAAGGTAAAGTTCTCAAGTTATTTCTTATATTAGACACTTTTCTCTCTTCCTTATATGCTTCAAATTGAGAGAACATTGCTAAGTTTCTTTGCTAGAGCTCTTCCTCTTAAAATCCTTTGAAATACTTAAGCACTAGAGAAAAACCTTCCTTAAAATCCCTTTATAGCTACTCCAAGCAAAACCCCAAAGGGATAGACCAAAAAAAAATTCCTTAAAGCAAACAAGGCCGAGCTATGGTGCTAGTTGTGTGCCATGCCTAAAACAAGACCAACAGGGACAAGGTCGCAGCCAAGAAGGGCCAAGCTAAGGCCCTACTAGGTTCTGTTCTGGTTTGGCCAATTTCTCACACTTGTTTAGCCTAAAAACCATCTAGCTTCCACTCCTAAATTCATGAAACTAGTTTAGGAACCTCTAACAAGGTAGAGCATGATGTTTAAAGGGGTTAAAACTCATGAACCTAAGGAATAATTAAATGTACCAGGGAGACACGTAACCAACCAGACAAATGGAAGATACTATTTTATGATAAAACAATGCTATCTTAATAACCCAAGTGTCCTTGCTAAACTACTCAATTCCTCAACATTTCAACCCAAACAACTTCTAACAAGTCCCAAATGCATAAAGGTACCGTTTTATCACCAAAAGCCATCAACTTTATCTCCATCACAAAAAATGGTATAGCCATACTCCACAAATAAACCCATGACAGCCATTGAACCTTTTACACCCAAAGTGGCATGTCTATTTTTCCCAATATCAAACCAAAAGCTTCCAAACTGACTCTCACAAATTAAGAACACCCAAAGGCATATGTCTAAGCCAACTACACCTCATCATAACCAAAATTCCTAGGATTGACTATACTAAACCTTCCAATGCATCTTATGACAGCAACTCAAACCCAAAACCACAATTTAACACTTCAACTTATGAAGTGCCATGCCTAACTCAAGCTACCCTTTACCAAAACACAACAGAAAACCTTGGGCAAACTTCTTACGCCCAAAGACATGATTTTAGACCCCAAAACCCCAACTATGCCAATAATCTAAAAATTTGAGTGATTCACACCCAATTTGACGGCAAAAACACCTCACTAAAAAGGATATTACATATCCAAATTTAGCAAATGAGCCTAAATGACTCCAAACCACTTCTAACCACTCTAAATCACTGAGACACACTTGCTCAACCCATAAAATTCCCAAGGACGCTCAAATGGTTGAAGTGACCATGCCAAACCACATTTCAAGCTAAATCCTAATTTTTACATGAGATTTTATATGAATTAGATTCCGAGTTAATGTCTCAACCTAATACCTCCACAATCCCATTAACCATCTCAACATATAATAAATCACCAAGCTCAGGAATGAGCTACAATTTACACGTAAACACTATATAGCCAACCATGCTTAACAAGAAATCCTCTTGTAATGTCAAAACATGCATTTTCCTTCATCTTGTTCTGTTATAAAACATGATAAACTGTATTCATAATACATTTATATCCACATATACATCATTTCATCAACTCAAAAACTATACATGTTGAGTCCTATCTTGGCATTCTCATAACTACACAACATAAAAGTTTCAGAATAAGAACGACTTCTTAACGTCATATATGTATATGTATATGTATATGTATATGTATATATCAAACATCATAATAATTACATCCTAGCTTGGCATTCATTATCATATATACAACCAACCCAAAAATAGGCCTTAAGATCTATAAAACATCATGCTAAGTATATGTACAGCCCATTCACAAGCATATAAACAGTGTCAACCAAAATCATAGCCACGCACACACTGTAAGATGCAAGGCTCAAGTTTCAGACTGCTTCTCCTTTTTTTTTTTTCTTTTTTTTTTCACAGGGCTTTCACTTGAAAGAGATAATGTAGTTGTTCCTCACCAAAGGGTGAGGACCAAATCCTAATAGTAGTCTTGCCTTTCAAGATATATTTACCCAAACTCAGGACTAGAACAATGCATATATATTTACACAAACTTGGTTGATCACTTCCTTTTTTCTGTTAACAGAAATACTCCTCATCAACCTAGACATTAAAAGGTTTAAACTACAAAAAAACCAATGCAGACAGGCACCCATCTGAATCAGATTCATCTTCAATAAACTCCCATTTTTCCCTTTTAAGATTTAATATTTCTTCATCACCATCATCATACATGACCTACAATCGTGTCAGAAAATGTAAATATATACAGGTATACTAGAGAGATTGAAAACTAATCCTTTTGGTAAATAATTAAGCCACCCAGAATTTTGCATTGAGTACTCAGAGATGAGAAATCTACTATTCCATTGGAACTATATATTAAAAAAAAAAAACAGAAGGGGAAAAGGGGGAGACAGGGTGCAGATAACTTATATTTGCCAAATCACCTTCTAAAGAATCAATGACACCTTTATAAAACCTGCAAAAGATTATATTTGTGTCAATGACAACAGGAAACTTAGACATAACAATTCCACAATAAATAAACCTGCAAAAGATTATCTTTGACACAACTCACAATCATTATCTATAAAACTTGGAATATACACACTTCAAATGCAATGAAAATATAATAGCATAATAGGTACAAAGGACAACATTATTTTAGAGGAGAGATCCAGAAAAGGCGATCAAGCAACCCAGCAAACAAACAGTAAACACAACCACGTAATCAGAAAATAAAGATAACAAGTTAATGCAAACCAGCATATAAGACTCCATGCTTAACCAAAATTTCCAGTGACAACATGTTGTACTGGCAAGAACTTGCATACAATCCCTTGGCCACCAAACTTTAACCTGTGAGCCAACAAGATCTTCACCAGATTCCTTGACATCAGATGCCTGAGACAGCAACCAGTTGATTAAAAATCAAACTGAAAAGAAAATAAATATTCTTAAATTAGCAAGAAAAAGCATGAATTCTGAGTTACAAAACTATTTGTCAAAATGGAACAAATTACACAAGACATCGGCCCATAAAGACTTGCATATAATCACTGCTTACAGTAATACTAGAGCAATAAATAAAAAGGTACAAAAGAAAACTAGAAGACAATAAGAGCACATAGGGAAACATGACATCCATTAGTGATATTTCACCATATCAGTTACAAATATTGAATCTGACAATAGCACAATATTCCCACCAAAGGATTCTTTATTTCTATATTATCAACTTAATAGCAAAAGGAGAGAACACAGGGAAGTTGGACATGAATAAGAACAGACAATCTGTCCAAAGTCCAGCACTTATATTTTTCAGTTAGCCATTGAATAAATCCATAAGCGTTCCCAAATTAACAAATGGAATCCAACATTTAAAGAACTAAAATTACATTCACAATAACCCAAGTAACCAGCCCACTTTCTCATACTATTGTTAATAAAAAATTAGTATGAGAAAGGGTTCTTTATTTCTTTATTCTCAACTTGAGAGCAAAAGGAAAGAACACAGAGGAGTTGGACACGAATAGGAACAGACAATGTATCCAAAGTCCAGAATTTAAATTTTTCAGCTAGCAATTGAATAAATCCAGAAGCATTCCCAAATTAACAAATGAAATCCAACATTTAATGAACTCCAATTACATTCAAATTAACCCAAGTAACCAGCCCCTTTCTCATACTCTTGTTAAGAAAAATAGTGAAATTTCAAATAAAAGCAACTGGAAAAAAAAAAAAACCAGAGCTGAATAATTATGAGTCTTATTCGTAATTTAACATGATACCTGGAAGGTAATCACATTTACCACTGTCCACACAGACTGTCTATCTTATTTGATTTTGCCTTTTTTTTTTTTTGGTGTGACAACCAGGAAGATTGACATGCACTCTGCAACTTTAATCTTACCAGCCCAAATATCAATAACACATATTGAGCAAATCAAAACAACAATGACAACAACGCAGAACTACCCCCCCCCCCCCCCCGGGAAAAAAACAACCAAAAAATAAAATAAAATGAAAAATAATCAATCATGAAGCAAGCACGGTCAAGTGTATAGTCAAACCCAAATTACTTATTTCAAAACCAAGGTCCATAGTTTGTATCCTGAGTCACAGCATTAACAAATAGCAGGATCACATACCAAGTAAAACCCACAAACAGAGCACCAAACAGACCGACAGCTCAAACATTCATGGGCGAGCATCAAGACAGAATCACAGACAACTAGATGATATCAGAGTTGAAAGGCATAGGCCAATTGATCCAGAATTTGATGGTAAACACAAAACCAAACGCTACTGATAATCATCATCTATCCGTCAACTTCCATTAATCAACATCTACGTAATTCAAACGGGGATATATATTCGATTAACATAAACGACTTCATCCGACTATACGGAGTTGAAATGCAGAGAGAAAAATACCATTGTCCTGCCAAAAAGTATTTCACACAGCAATAAATTACGCAGAGCAAAAAGATCTTGCCCAAACTTCCTGAAGAACTGAAATCAAAAGCTTTAACACTAAAGACTAAGTCGGACTAAGACCAGATTTAAGGGTGAAACGTCAAGCTCATAGCACTTTTAATCGACCCATTGAAATTCAGGAAAGGAATCAAGATGAAGAAAGTTACTCTGTCTCAAATGCTCGATTCAGGAAGAGCAGGCCAGCTTCTCTGCTCTCAGTTCTGGACCCCTCTCAAATTCTGCTTCCCCCATTTCTGCTGTGCCTCTGCTTCTTTATTCCCCGCGAGTGTGTGTTGGTTTTTTCAATGGGTTCGAAGAAGGCGTGTATCCATTTTCTCCCAATTCCCGATGTTCCTCCTTCTACCCGTGCCAGCTCACCAGGTCGTTGGAGAGATTGTTCGATTCTGTGGTTGTAAGGGTGAGTGATCTCTCTCTTCTCCTTCTCTGATTCTCGCTCTCTCTCTCCTTCGCTGCTCTAACTGTACTCAATCACTCTTTCACAAGACGCCTTCCAGAGATTTCCTTCAATTCAGCTAGCGCATCTTCTGCGAGAAGCATCTCGAGCATTCCCCTCTTGGTCGAACGCGGAAGGGGTCTGCGCTAGAGGAATCAAACGCAAGAAAATGGAGAAGATTTTGAGCTGGAAAGCACGAATACGGCTGTTTACAGAGCCGTATCTGTACTAGATACGTATCCGACACAGATACTCATATTATACGGATACAAACACATTTTTGTATTATACGTATTTAAATAAACGGTTGAATTTTTTAAATTACGTTTCAGACAACGTAACAATTCATTACTTTTGCATATCGCAGTTCAGCGTGATTCTCAGCTCTTCCACCGCCAAACCAAACACTCTCGAAATGGCTAGAAAACAAATGTAAAACGCTGCAAAACGTGATTGTCAAAATGACGCCGTTTTCTGTAACATTTTAACTTTCCTATCCTTCGAAAATCCTCTGCCTTCGTCCGTGCTTTTGCTTCCGTGCGAGTTCTGCATCCGTGCTTTGTCGTGCGTCACTTGTCTTCATCCTTTATGCTGCGTCGTCTTCTCTGATGAGGCTTTGACTCCTCCGTCGTCTTCTCCGACAGGTGTTGGTGCTGGTGGTCGGTGGCAAGTGCAGAGTTCTTCATCTTTTCTATTTTAATCTTTTCTTCTTCGTCCTTTCGATGTGCTGAAGATTCGTCCGTACTTTTCCGTTTTTCATGTTTTCTTTTTTATTTTTTTTTTCATCCTATAGCTTAAGTTTATTATTAGTTGGTTCAATTTTTTTTTTATTCGATTTTGGCCAAAATTATAATTTGAGTGAAAAAAAAAATTAAACCAAACATATTATATAACTATTTGATTTAAGTGTATTTAAATGGTAAATATGACGAAGTATGTTTGTAGTACTTATTATGATTTTTAATTGTGAATAAATTTTTAATATAAAGTTCAATTTTGGTAAATATAAGCTAATGTTTGCGGTGTGTTTGTGGTCCTTCCTATTCTGATTTGGATTTTCTCTTGAGAAAATAAATTCATTATGCTGTAACTAAAACTATTGAGAATATCTTCCAGAAAAAGTCATTTCCCATAGAACAAACAATCTATTGTCAATTTATTGATTGGCTTTTCCCCCTTTTTTTGTTTTTTGATAACAAAGGAACATTTACAAACATATATTTTAGAAACCTAAGGATCAAAAAGAGATTTCTGCTTGAAATTATTGTTGCAACCTAGAGCATGAGGTTTTCTAAAATTAGTAAAATATGAAAAGATAGAAGGAAGGAAAGCAAATTTCAGACATTCTGCCAAAAAACTTGCAAATTTGTTGGAACGGGATGTTGAAATTGCAAAAGCCGACAATAGGTCATGAAAATGAAATAACACCCCTCAATAATCTCATACCCCGTATATATTGAATATAGTATATATATTTCTGTATTAGTATTTTAAAATTTTAAAAATTATTGTGTTTTATGTATTTTATTGTGTCATATTCGATACGTGTACTTATATCCAATATGTATATTCATATGGGTGCTCAGGTTTTGAGAAAGAGGGAAGGAGAAATTATGAATAAAATAAGTGTAAAGTACTTTGGAAGTGAAGAAAATTAAAAAAAGAAAGAAATAAAAATAAAAAAGATATGTTATAATATATATCTATATATATTATATTTTTGTAACATACTTTAAAAAATTATTTTATTGGATTTGTATTTCAAAAAATTCAAATTAAATAAATTTCAAGGCATCCTGATCAAAAAATATGCAGGGATTTCTGCGCCCCTTGAACCCTCTACAGTTTATGATGATCAATAAGGCTTCAGCCTATGCTTTGATTTTACTCTTGGGCTAGATTAGACTAAACCTACAGTTGGGCCCAACTTGAATTGAGTTAGGCTCATTAAAAGAAGTCATGAAATAAAATCACAAAACATATTCAATTTTCCTTTTATTATATATATATATATATATTCCTTATTATTTTTTATGGCGAATATATATTTGTTACGTTTACTGACAAAACAAACAGCATCGTTTGGTTTTTATAAGTTTCTATTTTAACCAAGCGCAAACTCAACTTAAGTACACGAAACTAGGAATATTAGCAGCACGATACATGACCACAACCTCTTCAGTTTTTAATTTCCTTGTGTTATCTCATAAATAACAAAATAGAAAGAACGAACCAAGGAGGAATCTTGCACGATCAACGACTAAGCCACAAGAGTTATGGGCAGCTTATTGATGGAAATGAGAGAGTACTGCCTTTGACAACCCTAGCTTGTTCCTAGAATTCCTACCTGATTGAAATTCAAACTAGCCCATCGAGCTTATCGGTTGGGAAATGAAACAAGAATCATAAGGATCGTTAAACTGCTTCAAGAAAGATAACGAAAATAAGAGTAAAAATATGTGAACGATGGATAGATTCATCCTGTATATGTGGGTTCATCCTCTTCTTGTGTGAGCTGGATTTGTCGAGGAATTGATTGTTGCAATTGAGTTCGTTTTGATCTGTTGGGGTTTGCCACTACTCAGAAATTGGTGCTGTGAGAGAAGAGCACTGTCTCCAATGGGAAGGACCTACGCTAGCTGGAGAAATTAGCCAATTTAGGAGAAAAAAAAAAGGGTTATATTTTTTATTAAAAAATGTTATTATAAATATTATAACAAAAGTTTGAAGGAATGGAGATTTCCGGCAATAAATTTGTGGGAGTTTTTTAGAAACATTTTGTGTTGTTATAAAATTAGATTTTATAGGACGTTACACTATAAACAACACTTGAAATTATTTTCTATTTGAGTTTTAGAAATAATTTTTATTGGTTACAAAATTTAATATTATATATCACACATTACATAAAATAAAAATGATAAACAATGCTTAAAATTATATCCTATTTAAATTTTCAAAAAATGTTGCATCTAAATTGTTGCGACAATTTTGCAATTGTTGAGGCAAAGACAGTTGCCACGTACTAAAAAGTTGTAGTTCATGATTTAAGTTATATATTATTCATATACTATTCACATGTTTAATAGGTTAAGTTTCGGCGTTGAATTAGTTAGTTGTTGCAAGTTTAATGAGCCAATGTTCGTGGGTTAAGATTATTGAAAAAAATTTGATATTTTAAATGATATTTTAAAAAATTGAAAATGTTTAAATTAATAAATAATACAACGTTTTAAATTAAAAATGTTCTTTTACAAATTAAATTAATAAATTGATTTTAACATGAATAAACAAGTTAGTATGATATAAAAGAATCGAACTTCCTTATTATATTCTTAAATTAAAATATTCTTAAACTAAATGTTTCATCTTCTATACTAATTTTATCTCTAACATCTAGCACCAATATACTAATATACTTAATGTGAGATAATACATATTAATATTTAATATAATTCTATCATTATATATATAAAGAAAAAACTATAAAAAAAAAATCAATATTAGTTCAACCAAATCCAACTTTCTATGCTAACTCATTAGTCAGTTCTTATGTGCTAATTAGGGGTGTACAAGCAACTAGGCGACCCAAGAAACCTGGTTCGGATCAGCTATCTTGGCCTGTATGGAATAAGTTTAAAAAAGAAAGAAAAAAAAAAAAAGAAACAAAATCAAGCCGAGTTAGGGATTGAGTGAGGCCAAACTTTGGGTTGGCTGTCTCGGCTCATCCGCCCCAGACCAGCATGCTTTTATTAAAAAATATGAACTTAAATAAAAAAAAAATTATCTATAGGTCATTTTATAATTTTAATCAAAAAATTTAAACACATTTTACAAATTATAAATAGTTAAGAGCTTCAGGCCCCAAACAAATAAAATAAAATTAAAAAATTGTAATTTTGAAATTTGAATAAAAAAAATTAAAATTGAGATAGTAAATGACCTTTTAGGAGAAAATAGCCAAACAAATCGTCCATGGCATTTGTATTGCATTCGCATTGAAAAAATACTCAAAATAAAAAAAAAAATCACTACAACCAAATCACAAAATTCTAAATAATCACATTTTAAAATTTTAGTCTTTATATCTATGTTTTTTTCTTATTTCCTCTTCTAAATCCCTTTTTTTATTTCCATTGTATAAATTTAGAAAAAAAATTATCAAAATAAATAATTATATATATAAAATAATCAAGTGAATATGAAAATGAGACTTTAAAGTTTCAAAAAAAAAAATTTAACCCTTCTAGTCCAATTTGGCCTAATTTGGTTAGCTTGGCCTAGTCACAAACTAGGGCAGAGCCAAGTCTCAAATTAAAAAAAAAAAAAACTTAGTTTAAATCAAGTAGAGGTAAAGTCTGACTCAATCCATGTACATTTTTAGTGTTAATTAAAAATGATTGGGTCTTGTATACTTATATTGTTTCTATAAAGTTGAGAAGATTAAAAATAATCTATTGTTACATCCATAAAATCTGTGCAAAAAATAGATATCCTATATGTCTATATAAAATTTCATGTTAGTATTATACTGCGGTGATATATCCTCATGACTAAAGTTATTTGAATTTAATATGATTTGGACAAAATAAATTATTATATGTACTTTTTTAATTTCCTCTTCTAATGAATGACCTAAAAGTTCAAAGACAAATATCTAACACCAAATGCTGAAAAGCCAAATGATGATTCATGATATGAATTAATATTTATATAATCATGCATGTGACATTTTTTTAAAAAAAATTCATTTAAAGACCTAAAGACTATAATATTTACTCTAAAAATATTATTATTTTAAATAGAATTATTACTAACATTAAATAAAACAAGTTAAACTCAGTGATAATAGCTCATTTAAAATAAATATTATCAATTTTAAATCTTTCAATATAATTCTCTTTTTTTATTTAAAACTCTCACTCATAAATTAATTGACACTTCACCACTTACAAGGGCAACTTCCAGCCAAACTCGCTCATTTACCAAATGCTACAAATTGGAAACATGCTCCGAAAGTTATTCAGGCATGTCTCAACTTTCTGGCGAGGCATGTACCCTGATGCAAGCGTTTTTTATTTAGTTTACAAAAAAAAAATGTTGAAACATTTTTTTATTCACTCTTGGAATTTGAAATGAGAATTACGTTTTAATATTTTAATGTGTGCTGTGTTCAAAAGCATGACTTAGCATAACCTCAATTCTTGTTTACGGAGTTGCGTTGAAATATATGTTGAGTTTGTTGAATGGTATCTTCAATTGCAAACATTAATAAAAGCCCTTCTCTTAGCAATAAAAAATGTATAAAATAGTCCTTTTGTATAAATAATTAAATTTATGTTATCTCTATCTTTGTAATATATTATTTAATATTGACATTGTTACACGAGTCTCACAACCACGAAAACTCCAATTGACCCAACTCAATCCAACTTGTCCAAAAATTCAATGGTTATAATTCATCTGGCTAGGACTAACACAATAAATTACCTAAGTTATTTTGTTAAGAATAGCTTCAACACAATAAGTTACCCTGATCAAATGATTTCTATGGCTTTACTAGAAGAACTTCACCTAATTGCAATCATTAACACACTTCAAGGAAGTCTATCAATAGAGATCTTTGGTGAGACACAAAGGCATTCATCAATTCATTCATAATAGGAATCTAAGCACGCATACACATATAGAGACGCCAAGAGTTAAAGACATTGCCTTCATTTTGCCTTGTCCTTCTTTCAAAAAACCTCGCTTTTCATATTTTAATAAAATGTCATTATCTCAATCTCTCAATCCCTTGATTCCTTCTTTGTCTAAATGCTGATCTATCTAATTAAAACATATACACACACACACAAAATCAAATTATTTATCACTTCTTATGGTTATAAAAGTAATAGATTCATATTTTAAATCATTCAATAAACATTGTTATCAATATTATTGTATTCGGCAAATTTTTTTAAAAAAAGCATTTTTGTTGTCAAATTACTTAAAAGGATATGTATTTAAGAGAATGGATAAAAAAGGTAAGAGGTAATTATGATAATTAATGATTTTTTAGTGGGGTTACAATTTAAGATGTATATGCCTTTTTTTAATTAGTTTAATGTACTTATATTTGATACACAAAAGGGGGTGCCTTGTGTATGTGAAAATTTAAGGTTTTTAGGCACCTAAAAACTTACTTATAATATGTTTAAGTATGAATGTAAAAAAAAGTTAAAATTCATATGTTGCATATGTTCTAAAATAATGTGAGTTTTATGTGTGTGTGTGTGTGTGAGAGAGAGAGAGATGGACGCATCAAATGAAAAGAATAATTTTAGATGAGGTGTGAGAAATTAAGTAATTTTTGTTAAATCATAAATCATTAGTTAAAATTAATATAAAAGTTATTAATTCAAAAATAAAAAAATATCTGTACACTTTTCTAGTAACCTTTATAATTAATTAATGTGTTATCATTGAATATGAGTATTGAAGTAAGAAGAGAGAGAGAGAGAGAGAGAGAGAGATAAAGAGAAGAAAATAAAGAAGGATCTCACTTTAGTTTAGCATGGGAAAAAGATGGATGTTGAATTGAGAAAAGTAGAAAACAAAGAAGAGAAAGAAAGAGAAAGCACTAAGCCAAAGCAAGTAAGCCAAGAAATCGAAAGAGGAGAGAAAAATGAATAGGGATTGAGGGAGAGATTTGAGATAGATGTGAATGAAGAAGCAAATAAAAGAGAAAAACATGGGAAGAAATAGTTGAGCAAACTATTGCAAAAGAGAACTTGTCGAAATGTTTTCTTTTAACAACTACTATGCCAAAACTTGTTGAAACAAAGTATGCCCCTAGCAAAACTTGTTGATATTTTTTGATTCAATAGTATGTAAAAGTTTTGCTTTTGGAAGAAGGAAGGTTTTTAAATCATATTTGAGGATGATATGGTAGGTATGATATGTTAAGTCATCACCCAGGCTCCTTAAGTTACTATTTGATTTTAGGTTTGTTATTACATTGTTTTTCAATTGTCATGTCACTTGTATTTATAAGTTATTACCCAACTTAGTTCCCACTAAGGCATCTTAGAGTTATAAGAGATTTTTAGGATTATTACTATCTAATTTTAGGTTAGTTACTACTCTGCTTCCTAATTGTCATGTCACTTGCATGCATAAGTTACCATTGAGTTACAAAGGACTTGGATTATTACTAATTGATTTTAGGTTTGTTACTACCTTATTGTCCAATTCTCATGTAACTTACATACACAAATTATAATTGGACTTAGTTACCACTGGGGCATCCAAGAGTTACAAGAGACTTTTAAGGTTATTACTACCTAGTTTTAGATTTGTTATCACTTTAATTTATCAATCTTGGCTTTTTTTCCTCCTTTGGACAAAGGCTATCAACACTGCAACCTAGAGATCTAGAGCTTGGTTGTGGCATCAATTAGTTACCATTAATACTTTTTAAAATTACAAGGGACTTTTAGTATTATTACTAACCATTTTTATGTTTGTTACCACCTTACTTTCTAATTGTTATGTCCCTTGCATGCATAAGTTACCATTAGATGTAGTTACTACTAAGATATCCTAATGTTACAAGGGACTTTCAGGATTAACACTACTTAGGTTTATATTATTTACTATATTACTACCCAATTCTTATAGAGCAACATATCTTTAATATTAATTAATATGAATTGGAATAATATTATTAGTGTTCAAAAAAATTAATATTTTTAATGTTTACTACCAATACATGTATTAGTGTTCACAAACTAACCCAGAAGATTAATCAATAAATATCAAGTGATAATCCTAAGAGTCTCATAACTTTATAATACCTTTTACTGGTCACTTGTGCATGCAAGTTACATGAGTATTAGAAAATAAGGTGGTAATTAAGAAATCTAAAACTAAGTAGTAATTTTTGTTCTTCTTTCACATCTATCTAAAATCCAGTATAGATGGCAAAGACCAAAGCAAGGTGATAACCTCTTCCCACATGCTTCTCTTTTATATGCTTTTTTGTTCACATCTATCTCAAATGTCTCATTCAATCCCTATTCACTTTCTCTCTCTTTCAATTCCTCAGGTTACTTGGTTTAGGTCAGTGTTTTCTCTCTTTTTCTCTTCTTTGTTTTCTACTCTTCGCACACTAACCTAAAGTAAGATCCTTCTTTGTTTATGCCCTCCCTTATTTTTTTTCTCTATTTTATGCTTTCTCTGTGTGTGTGTGTGTGTCTCTATCTCCTTTTCTTCTTTGTTTTCTATCCTTAAGGCCATTTTTATCCACCACCCTAAAAATTAGGTCCTTTGGCTCTTTTAAATACTTTGAGTTTTTAAAGCCATTTATTGTGATTTTTGACAACTTATAGTCATTAGATACAGTTTTCCCTATTATTTAGACATGGCATTGGGACAAAGAAAGAATGGGGAGGCCTTTCCCATTCTTTGTTTGCATCACTCTCTTGTTGCCCTCCTTGTTCCTATTCTCAATTTTTAATGGAAAAAAAAATTCTACCTTCACTTCATTCATTATAACATATCTCACAAATGCGAGCAAACGTACGTGCAAGCACACATGTGCGTACACACACACACAAAAAATGAACTCATTTGATTAGAGTAAATTATGGTAATATCTCATGGAGTTTGATTAAGTTACACATGATATTCATATTGTTTAAAAAATCATACTCAATTCTTTTAACATTTTAATATATATTGGAACAATTTTCAATCTAATTTATTTTCTATCAAAAAAATATATAGCATAAAGATATGATTTTATTCTTAATAAAATAATAAAGACAGCCAAGTTGATATTAAAATTTAGCAGACTATAATTTTATGTTTAATATTCCAATAAAGACAATTAAGTAATTTTATTTTTGAAAAAAGAAACACATCATATGTAAAAATAATAATTTTATAAATAGAAAATAAATTAGAAAGAAGTCAATTATAATTTTTACTATAAAAAATATTAAATATAATTTAACCAAGCTTAAGACTTGTTTGATACGTAAAAAAGATTTTTATGGGAATGGAAATGATAGAAGAAATAAGAATGAAATAGAATTTTGTGGTCTAGAATTATATTTGATATAATATATAAAGAAATGAGAATGCAACATCTTTCTTATGTTTAGTGGGAGGAAAACAATATAGGAGTGAAAATAAATGTTGAGCAAATGACCGTAGTGCCTTTGGAGCTAAAGAGTAATAGAATAATCATACTTTTTTGTAATTTGTAGAAAATACTTTTTACAACTCTTAAAAAAAATTAAAATATTCATTTTTATTTTTTAATTTGTATGAAATATTTTATGAATTCTCAATAAAAAAATAAAATTTTTTACTTTTACATTTTAATTCAAAGATAATTTTTTTAAAATTACCAATAATAAGAAAAAAAGTTCAAATTTAATTTTTTAAATTCAGATGTGGATGGAAAATGCCAATAGAAGAGGACAGTGTCACTCAGATATAAAGGAGATAGGAGATATAATACTAAGGGCAAATTGGACATTTAATTAATAATTCCTATGAAAAAGTTTTCAATCCACGATTCACTTAGGATGGATTCTCTCTGATCATAGTCATGGCAAAAATAGGTTTATTTTTAATTCTAAATTATAAGTTTAAGGATAAAAATTGTAACTATGAAAAAAAATTATACTTAAAAAATTTTTTATCTATGTAGTACAGTTATTTTTTTTAAAGCATAATTTTTTTATTATAATTTTTATTTTTAAAATAAATTTATAATTCCTAAAACAAAAAAAAAAGGAGGAAGGCCTAAAAGCCCAATTGCAACCTCTCAAGTCACCTCTGTGACTGGAGAGTAGGGGTGAACAAAATCAAACCAAACCAAACCAATTAAACCGAACTGAATCAAACCAACCCATTAAAAACTGATTAAGAAAAAGTTTGGTTTGGTTTTTATTATTCTGTAATCGATTAATTCGGTTTAGTTTTCGGTTCATGCCTTGTTTGAAACCAAACTGAAGATGGAAGATGGCTGAGACACTAAGCTTGTTTATTCCTTAATAGCCCAAATTTGTTCCCTTTCATCCGCTGGCCTAAAACGTGAGTCTCCCATGATAAGCCCAAAACGTAAAGCCCGTGCTTCCTTCCTCTCAATCTCATTGAGAGGCACAGAGACGAGACGTGCTGAGCTAACAAAGATGAGACGTGTTGCTGCTAGTGTACTGCTATGGTGCAACCAAGTACCTGCTACTCTACTATTCCTAGGGCTTGTGATTCAGGATTTTGAACCGAAGAAACTAGTGTTACACAGTGCGGTTTGCGGAGGTTGAAGGTTGTGGGATTCTTATCTGTTGATGGCATTCCTTTGTCGAAAGAACAAGTGAGACTGTTAATGGCAAGTAAGGGAAGAGAAGCAAAGGAGAGAACCATCTAAACACTAAAGAAAACTGGCTTTCATTCACCAAAGACAGGTATTGTTAATTTGGTAAGGCATTGTAAGTTTGTAACGAAGGAATTATTGCTTCTGTTGCTTATAAGCTTCTGGTTCCTTTCAAGCTTCTTGTGTTGTTTCTGTTACGAGAGCATTATTATGAAGGAATTGTAACGAAAGTATGTCTTGTGTTGCTTCTGTTATGAAAGCTCTATTGCTTCTTGTTTTTGAACCTAGGACTATGATAATGGAATGAAAGGACGACATTTATGATCAGTCAGGAAGCATAGTTGCTTGCAAGCTTCTATTACAAAGGCATTGTATTCTTCGAGGTTACAACCTTTATTTGCATATCCTATAAGTTGATAGCATTCATGAGTTACTGCATCATCCATGTGGCATTTAGGATTAGGGTGGGGAGTTTTTGTTCTGAATTGGGACGATACACTTAAGAAGAATTGCCTATTTAGTCAATATAGCCCTCTAACTTTCCCTTACACAATGGATCAGAATTGGCAAGAAACAAAAACAATAAAACATACATGGTGTAGTAAAGTGAAGAACATGGACGACAAATTAAATGAATGAAATTATATAACCTCATTTCCTTTGAACTAATAATAATAATAATAATAATAATAATAATAATAATAATAATAATAATACTAATAAGAATTATTATTTATGCACATTTTTCTTTAATTTGTTCTTGGTTATCATGAGTCATTTATTACCTTTCTTGAATTCCCAAGAATGGTTACAGTCACTATACGTACCTACAGTTTCAATCATTTTCTTTCTGCCTTCTTTTATTGTTCATTGGTTCTAGAAATATCATCAAGGTCATCAATATATATTACTAATAATTTGTATTTTTTCATGCATATAGATTATGATAGGTGATCATTTTTTAAGGAAGAAAAATTAGTGACACTTTTATTAGTCTAATCAATATGAATGAATCGCAAGTAATTTTTTTTAAATTAGATGATTTTTTTGCTTAATTTAGTTATGAAATTTTTTTAAATATAGTGACTTTTTTCATTTGCAAATAAATTGCAGGAAGAAAGATATATGGAGTTAATGGACGTTGTTGATGATATGCAATCAAATATTGATAGGCCAAAATCAATTCAAGAGCATTCTACAATTGATGGTATTGTTGCCTCTAATGACTCTACACCTTCTGATGTGGGGAAACCTTCCAAAAAGACAAAAACAAAGACAAGCCAAGTAAAGCATAAAGAAAATGAGAAAGAGCAAGAGAAAGAAAAGAAAACAGATAAAGAGAAAGAGAAAGAGCAAGAGAAGGAAGGAGAGTCCAACAAAGAAATAGATAAAAGAAAGCCTATAAGACCTTAGTCTTGGGTGTGGACTCATTTTACACTTATTGAACATTGTGATCCAGAATACCCTAGGGCTTCATGTAATTGGTGTGGTGTGGACTATGCATGCCATAAAAAAAGAAATGGAACTTTTAACATGGCTCATCACTTAGAGTATAAATGTAAAAAAAATTTGGTAGAAATTAGGATCCAAAACAATCCGTGCTTTCATTCCAACCAAACAAAAAAGAAAATGGGGAAGGGGTTGGAACTAAGATAAAGGGAGTTGCTTTTGATGTCACTGCATGTAGGGAAGCTCTTGCAAGAATGATAGCTGTGGATGAGTTGCCATTTAAACATGTAGAAGGAGAAGGGTTCTGTTATTTTATGAGTGTTGTGCAACCTTTATTTCTTATTCCATCACGTATTACAATTGCTAGAGATTGTTAGAACCTTTTCTTATATGAAAAAGCTAATTTTAAAAGTGCATTATGTAAAACACGTCAAAGTGTTTGTCTCACAATTGATTGTTGGTCTTCTATGCAAAACTTAAATTATTTATGTCTTACTGCACATCATTGATGCTGAGTGGAAATTGCATAAGAGAATTTTGAATTTTTGTCAAATCTTTGATCATAAGGGTGAGACAATAGGCTCAAAGATAGAGCTGTTTGTTAAATTAGGGGATTGATAGAGTTTTTACCATTACAGTTGATAATGCCAGCTCTAAGGAAGTTGCTATGGCTTATGTGAAAGGTAGAATACTTGATTGGAATGGACATATAATGAAGGGAGAATACTTGCATGTAAGATGTTGTGCTCACATTATAAATTTAGTGGTTAATGATTTTTTGAAAGAATGCATGAATCTATAGTTAGGATAAGAAATGCAGTCAAATATGTTTGTGCTTTACCTGCTCGTTTACAAAAATTTAGAAATTGTGTAGAACAAGTAAGAATTCAAGAGAAAGGAATTATACAATTAGATGTTCCTACTAGATGGAACTCTACATATACTATGCTTGATAGTGCTTTAAAATTTCAAAAGGCATTTAAAAGGTTGGAAGAGAAGATGTCCAATTTGTCTTGGATAAAGTAGGTCCTCCAACAAGTGAAGATTGGGATAATGCACGTGCTTTTATGAAATTCTTAAAAATATTTTATGATGTCACTAAAAATGTATCTGGTTCATTATTTGTCACATCATCTCAATATTTTCATGAATTTTGCTTAGTGTTGAATACCTTGAACAATTTGTATAAAAGTGGTGATTCATTACTTAATCAGACGACTAAAAAAATAAAAATAAAGCATGACAAATATTGGGGAGATGTTAAAAATATTAACATGATGATTTTTATTGCTGTGGTTCTTGATCCAAGATATAAGTTGAAGTTTGTGGAATTGAGCTTAAAAAATCTCTATAGTAAAGAAGTGGCTGAATTGATGACTCGAAGGGTAAAGGAAATATTTAACAAGATGTACGAAAGCTATAGGCTTTTTCATAGTCATAGTAAGAGTCAAGTCACTACTCAAAGCCAAGATATGGAAGTTGTTCCCTGTTAAGAGAATGAAAAAGATTCATTTGCCATGGAGTTTGATAAAATTTTGAATAATGGTGATAGTATGAGTAATCAATCAGAAGTAGAGCTTTACTTAATGGACGGTACGGAGAAAATGACATCTAAGTTTGACATCCTTAATTGGTGGAAAGTGAATTGCTCTAAATACCCAGTTATTAGACAAATTGCTCAGGATGTATTGGCTATACCTATGTCTACTATAGCTTCTAAATTTGGTTTTAGTATTGGGGGTCATGTACTTAATCAATCTAGAAGTTCTTTGCGTCCAAAGACGGTTGAACTCCTTATTTGTGTGCAAAACTGGTTTCGATCTAGCCCATTGTCCAGTGATACTGAAGAGCAAGTTGAAAATATTAAAAAAATTGAGCTTGGTAATATTTTTTACCATTATGATATAAAAGAATTTGACATTATTGATTATGAATTGTATTACTAATTTATTTTTTTCTTTTTCTTTTTTGGGTTGCACCTCTATTGAACCATTAGATCTTGGCATGGCTTCACCGACTGACGAGGATGAATATTAAGAATATTGAATTATTTTGTTTGTAATTTCTCACGGTATGTATATGTAAGCAATAACATATAATTTATTTAGTTGATTTTTAACATAATTTGTTTTCTTTTTTTATAGGGATTCACATTTTTTGGGAAGATGAAGTAGTAGAGAATGATATTATGATGTAGTAGTGATTGAATACTTTTGAACACATTTTTTGGAAGATGATGTAGTACACTTTTTAGCACATCACATTTTTTGGAAGATGATGTACACTTCTTGGTGATTGAATACTTTTATATTATAAATTATACTTTTTGGGAAATGAAGTACTAGTAATGTGCAGAAATTCATTGTTTGCTTAGTTGAATATTTTAATATGAACCAAGGTTGTTGCTGTTGGATATTGGTTTAAAACTAAGTTATCATTGAAATTTATGAAATTTATGGATAGGAACCAAGGTTGTTTTCGTTTATGAAATTTATGGATAGTAATATGTAAAATCCATTGTTGGGTGTGCTTTGAAATATGTGGTTCAGGGCATATTGTTGACCTCTGAGGCAGCGAAGCTTCACTCAATGAATTTGCTATTATATATGGCTCCATTGGCAGTGAAGCTTCACTCTATGAATTTGCTTCTGTATTTGGTTTAGGTCTTGATATTTAGGAATCCTGTCACAATAATGGGATTCACCATTACCATCATGGGTGTAGTGCTTTACAGCTAGGCAAATAAAAGATCCAAAATTTTAGATCATTGACAATAATTCTCAACATTTTTTTTTATTTCCATAAACACAGTGCACTTATTGTCTTTCTATATTGTACAATTTACCTCTGCTTTTTTTTTGTTAATTTATGATTTTTTTAAAACAAAAAAAGATAAAAATCATAAATTATTCTAACATTATTATTGATTAAAATTTTATGAGATATATGATACTAAAAGTTAAGAGCCTGTTTGAAATTGTTTTTGTTTTAATGTTTTCAAAACATATGTTTTTAAGAACAAATTTTTGAGAACAAAAAAACTAAAAAATCTGTTTGAATCATTATTTTGAAAAGTAATTATTTTCTATTTTTTACCTGATTCTGTAGAACAAAAATTACAGAACACTTAAAAAGTGTTCTGAGTTTTTTGTTTTTAAAAATAAAATTTTATTTTTTTTGTTTTACAAAACACTTCATTAAAAATACATTATCAAACAAGTTTTTTTGTTTTTTTGTTCTTAAAAATAAAAAAATTGTTCTACAAAATTAAATCAAATAGGACCTAAATTTTACATATTACAAAGAACAAAATCATAAAAAAAAATTTCATTTTTGGACCAAAAAATATGATTTAAATCAAACCGAACATAAATTGATTAGAATTTAAAATCGATAAAGCCCACCAATTTACAAAACCAAAAAGATTGATTCGGTTTGATTTTGACCTAAAATTAAATCAAACCGAGCTTATAAACACTTTTACTGGAGAGGATCCACTATCTCATCCATTAAAGAAAATCTCTTTTTGTCAAAGGCTAGAATCATCTCTACATAGAGAACCCCATATAAACCTACCAAACAAATTTATGGATGCTTCCTTCTTCCTCTCCTTACCACATGTTTGGATTGTCGCACGGTAACAGTTTTAGGATTTTTTTAGGTACTAAAAAGATGATGTAAGATACTTAAAAATTATAATTGGGGGAACACAAATTTTAATTATAAAAAAATATTATAATTATTTTTACTATGCACTGCATTTAAAATGTACTTTTTTTAAATTAAAATTTTTATTGTTTTAGTTACAATTTTTAGATGTCCTATATCATTTTTTTTATCCCTAAAAGTTGGTTACTATCCCATATGTAATAATATTAATTACTGTAGGCGATCTAAATTCTTTAAGTATACCCTCACTTTCCCCTGTATGTAACAAACAGGGTGTCAAATTCAAAAAAAAAAATAGTCTAATTTACTCTAATTATCGTTAGACATACCTTGGATCAAGAAATATTTCCAGCCAAATAAGATCCTCTCTTGTGCCTCTTTGGCATGGGAAAGGCTCTACATAGTCTTAATTAATTAATTAATTTTTTTAATTTAAATTTTGTCCAAAAAATATGATATAAGATAAAAATAATTTTTAACTATAAATTTTAAAAGATGAGATTTAATATTAAAAATAAAAAAATTAAATTTAAACTATACTAATTAATCTAAACAATCCAAATTCGTGCTCATCCGGATTCCATCACCAGCTTTAAAAGTCTTTGAAAATTTACTCCAAAGTCTGAATCCGTACTCTCTAGCTCGACAGTCACAAATCCCCACAAAAAGTGTACGCGGTTCAAGAATTTTGCCTCCGTAACAAAAGGAAGCATGCTTCCTCCATTGTCCCTATAACTATTTATGAGATTTTGTCTCTTGCCCTCTCCTCCTCGATTGAAACGTCACTAAAATTAAGGATTAATCTTCTCCTGAAAGGTTCCGTGTGTGAAGCATACGTATTTTTTTTATATAATTTATATAATATTTATTATTTTATTTATTAAATTATAAATTATTTTTTAATTTACATTATTCAATCTATCCAAATTTTATATTTCTTTTATTATTAAATCAAATATAAGTCTCCAAGAGCACACAAACGTCACTTCCCTTCCCCAGCTGCCTGCTTTCACCCATGCCGATCTATTATATATATTTTGGGGCCCTAAGTCGGCAAGTGATACAATTTCCATCTCGTTACTATCAGTTTTTCTACAAATATCTCGAACTCTAAGTTTTTTCTTTCCCTACCCTTTTTCAAGTACTCATCCTATCATCTTTTGGGTCCCAATCTAACTTGCAAGTGACAGCTATAGCAGACGAGGAAGGTTACACTTGGACCAACCATACCCTTCTCATTTCATCTTCACGAGTTTAATCATTCTCTTAGATGCATGTTCTTTCAGGGACAGCCATTTTGTCAGCTTATTTAAGAACTTGCTTGATATTATTCCCTTTTAAGTCAGATTCACTATTTATTTTGCATAGCCAACTCACAAAACATCTAAGCACCCATGATTCTATTCCTTATTTTGATCTCCCATACACTCCCATAAGCTTCAAAAGAGTCCTTTTATAAGAGAATATGTATCTTCCATCTTCCCTCTTCATCTTATGCTTTTGTCTCTCTTTCTATGTATGCACTGCTCGCCCTCTTGTAGCTCTTGATGACAAAGTTTGTGGAAAGGTTGGTGCTTTGAACTTCAGTATTCACATTCTTTTATTTTGTAATTTTCCATTTCAAAATGAAATAAAAATAATTAAAAAGAACAAGAATACGGAACAAAAAGCAAATTAAAGTGTTGTTACCATCTTCATTCTCATCTTGTTCTTGTCACTTTCGTTCTGCTTGCAGTGTTGGAGTAACTTATCTTCGTTGTCATCTTTTTCACAAAGAAAATGTATATATTATTATTATTATTATCTATGATATATAGGACATACCAATGATCTGTACATGTTTTGAACTTCCTTTTTTTTGGGTATAAATAGGTGCATGAGAATGCGAAGAAACATGGTGCAGAATCAAAAGGGGAAGGAATTAAGGTCGAGGGCATTGGCTGGGAAACAAGAGCTACAGAAAAATCAAAGCCCACCGTGGGAGTCCATCTCAAGGATGTGAAAAGGGCTAAGGAAGAAGAAGAGTTCTCAGGTCATGTTCCAATCAAATCAGTAGTTTCAATTTCATGGCGTGTACTCCATAGGAAACAAGATCATCATCAACATCATCCTGGGTTTTACTCAGATTATTCTAGACCAAGGACTCGTCCTCCCTCTCACAATTGATTTTTCTTGAGCCTTTCTTCCCAACCTAATCCTTTGCATTTCCATACTCTTTCTTATCCCAACCATATATACGGAAGCCTTGAAGCCTTAATATTTACCGTACAGTACTGATGAGCTACGTAGTAAGTTTTGACGATTGATGATTCTTGATGCTCTTGCCTATGTTGAAAGATTTTTATAATTGTTACCCTAATTTATTGATATTAATTATTTATTGATAGGGATGGGACTTGCAAGAAGTGAGGTTTCTAAATTTTGTCACGTGGGTTTGTTTAAGGCTACAAGTGTGAAGGTATGCAATATCAATGTGCGGGTGCGGGTGCGTGTGTGTGTGTGATTTTGTAAAGAATAAATGTACAATTAGTCCCTAAAAGATAGTACCTTTTAATGCTTTTGTCTTTTAATTTATTGTTCTACACTAAGTTAGTATCCCTCAAAATATATAACCCGTTATATATGACTTGTTACATGTTAGTCTTATAGCTAGTCTTCAGGTTGAAAGACAAAAATTATTAGCTTTATTCTCATCACAGGGTGTTCCTAGAAGTATTTGGAGACCATCACATTGATACCAATGTTCATGTAAATAAAATATAATAAAAGTAATTAAATTTAAAAATGAATATTGAATCAATATGACAATTTGACATTAAAGATAAGAAATTGTAAAAAGCAAATATTTTCTCGTAATTGATTGTAACACGAGAAGAATATTGAAGTTGTTTGCAGTAAGATACAAAATAAAATGGTCAAATTAGTTTCTTTTTTAAATAACAGTACAAAGGATTAAACATAAAATCTTATTATAAATATATATATATATATATAGAGAGAGAGAGAGAGAGAGAGAGAGAGAGAGGGGCGTATAAGAGGAAAAAATAATAATTATTAAAAATATTACAAATCAATGGTTGAGATTAATGTAAAAGCTATTAATGTGAAATTAAGGAAATTATATATTATTTATTTATGAGAGTTTTTGTATTAATCTTGAACGTTGATTTGTGACCTATGGATAATTCTTTCCTTCTCTAACTTTTCATAAAAGATCACTCACCTCGCTTGACATACTCCTTTTATATATGTGTGTGTGTATATATATATATATATCCATATAAACGTACACCTAACACATCTAGTATTTAAATTGATTTTTAATAGGAGATCAATATACTGATCATGAATATTTGTTGCCTTCGTAGGGATCTAGAAGGCGGGCGATATCAGCTGTGAGTCCTGCAGAAGTTAAACAGAATGTAGATGGACAAGAAGAAATAGAGGTTAAAGATTATGAGGCCCCTCATCAAACGCCTCCTATTCACAATAGACAAACTTAGCCGAATTTTTTGGTCTAACTTATAGTTGTGAAAGCTAAAAGATATGCTTTGAGGTGAAGTTGTCAGACGTACATAAGGCTATTAATTGGAAGCAAATTAAGATTTCGATCCTTTTAGTGTTATATATCTAAGAGCTTGTTAATTAATTAATTAGATACGCCCAAAGGTATTTCTTTTAGTTGTCAACATGTTCGTGTTAAAATAATTGGAAGATTAATTCGGATAATATTTGATACTATGTTGCGATTTATTGTTAAACATGAATCCCTACAACAAAGATTGCAGCCAGAAGGGAAAAAGAAATTAGGCAATAGTTGCTACTCGCAAAATCCTAGAAAAGGTAGAGAGTCTGTCATAAAAGCAAAATTTAACTAAAATAAAGAAGATAATTAGTTTTATATGAGTAGTAAAATGGAACCTGCTCTCTAACCAGGCTTAGAATAGTTCAATATATTATAAACTATTCATAACACATAACTTTTGATTTACTTAGACATAGTATTAGAAATTTGAGAATTTTAGACAAAATTTTTAAACAAAATATATTTTATCTCAGATCACAGACAGATTGGGACAAATTTTCCATGAAATAGAGCACAAGTGTAGAAGAAAACTTTTGTCCCAACTCCATCCAAAATTTGTCCCATGAGTTTCTATCAAGTTGTTGCCAAAATATTTTTGATGACTTTGAGACAAATTTGTGATGGAATATTTGTTACACAATGTTCATCTAAAATTTGTCTCAAATTTTAGAAAAATTTTAGACAAAATATTATATAAGGAAAAAATTATTTTTTAAAATTTTTTTGTCTAAAATTCATCTCTAATTTGAAATGAATTAGAAACGGAATATTATATAATTATAATATTATTTTGTAAAAATTTTTTATTAACAAATTCTTCTAAATTTGGAGAAGGAATATTATATAAATTAAATTATACTTGTACAAAAGTTAGGTTGTCTAGAATACATCTCAAGTTTTAGTAGATTTGAGACAAAATAATTTATAAAATTTATAAAATAATAAGCTAATGATAAAGATTTTTTTTTTAAATCATAAAAACTCAAAATGAAGAAAAATTTTGTAAAGAAAATAGTAAGATAATGACACAAAAATTAAACAATCCCAAAAATTAACATATGGTTGTATTTGTAAATATCAATTTCCTTGATAAACTCCTATAAAGTACATTTCAAGAGCCAAAACTCTAAATTAATAAAAAAGATGAATTATTATTCATCAAATAAATATGGAATAACAAGAAAAAATAAATAATAGCAAAATAACTAAAAAAATTCTAAAGTAAAAGTAAAATTACAAAACTTGCCTAAACAATGAATTTTAACCTTGAAAATAGCTTCAACCAAGTTCCATTTTGGTTGCTGCATTGAAGGGCCCGAAAAGAGCCTTTCGTTGATATGTAATAAGTCATATTCTACTTTATAGATCAAAAGATGTGATAGTTTAAAGTTAACAAATCAAATTAAGTTTTTTAACCCATATACTTAAAACTTTTGACCATTTAACAAATTCATAAAATTGAATTGAAGACCAAAAATTGACATGACAACTTATATTATATATATATATATATATATATTCATGAGATGTTAGACATAGTATAACCCATTACCTAGTAAATTTCAATGTCCAATTTTCTCAGTTTCCTAATTCTTGGCCCAACACCAAGAGAAAACCATGTGCAATTTATCAATTTTTTAAATTATTAATTATCAAAATTTTAAAAAAATTGCTAAAATAACTTTTAGATTAAAGGACCAAAATGTAAGTTATTTTGTCCTATTAGTTATAATATATCATGTATAATAATATATATAACTAATATATATTATATGTTAATAATATATATAAATATAATATATTATTATATTATAATATATATTATTTAATAATATATAATACGCATATAATTATAACATAATATATACATATATTGTAATATATTATTATACATAATAATATATATTATTATATTACTATATATAATAATATATGTATTATACATATATTGTAATATATTTTAGAGTAATGTTGTGTCCATCTTCTTGAACTAAAGGACAATATGCAAGTTTAAAATTGAATTCCATGTCCATTCCACAGATAATTATGAACCCCAAAGAGTAGGAGCAGGTTTAGGCCCATCTAGCTCAGCTTTTTATGGTGAGGTTCAATTAAGTTGTCCACATTATTCCATGTTGCTCCAAACTAATTGAACCCCACACAACGCATCGTTTTAAGTTTCCTAAAACTCCCCACGAACCCATCAGCTAAAGGGGATGAACAAAACCAAATTGGAATCTCCTTTGTCAAGAAAACCAAGTAGGTGAAGAAGACAAAGAAAAGCAGAGACCTGGTTCACTCATGCTTCTTTTGGTTTTGTCATCCTTCTTCTTCATGTTTTTGCCATTTTCCCTCATCCTTTTGGTTTTGAAATTTCTAGTTATTTTTCCTCATTTGCCGTAGATCTAGCATCTTCCTCTCTTCTTCTTTAATGATCCTTGACTATACTACCATTGCTAGCAAATGTTTGTCCTACTCCATAGAAAGAAAAGATAGAGAGAATCAAGACAAAGGAAGAGTTACCAAATGAGTAGCCATGCGAATCTATTGAGAAGAAATGACTATCTTCGAAAGCATCCTCCATTGTAAAGAAGAAAGATTCGATTAAGCGTAAATTCATTCCCCATTATTCAAATTTCCTTTGTTGGTCTAATTAAGGCTTTTCCTCCTACTTTAGAGTATGTATAATATTATGCCAACCCCTCTGTGTTGCATAGGCTAAGCTTCTTTGGATCCTTGTTGCATATGTTGAATTGCTGGACAAATATAATTGCTGTAAAAGGCTCTCAAAATGCTATACAAGTTCTTAAAGTACTATTCAAAAAAATTTGTGTTTAAAGCTAAATTAATGCACAATATGGTTCCCTTTTAAATGAAATTTTGCATTTTGCTCTTTGGAATGAGTTGTTGGATGAATTTAAGTGTTTATTTATTTTTGCACTTTGGTTTTGCACAAAGAGAAATAAACTTGATTAAAGACAGTTTCAAAGGTTCTTGTTCTTCAATTGTGTCACCATATAATCTTCCAACTTCAAATTCAAAAATACCTTTATTATATCTTTGAATTTCTTTTATAAATAGACATTTCAACTTTAAGGAAGTTTGCAATGGTTGAGGAAGTACTTGATTGTGCAACTGGTTATAGGTTATGGTAACCACACCCTTACTTTGTAATTTTCAATCTCCTGTAAATGCATAAAATAATAAGAGGACAGTCGTACAAATGGATGAATACAAGAAATTGAATTTTACTAAGATAAGAAATTAGACCCAGTTAATTTTCATGGTCTTACCATTGTACTTGGACTGCATTGTTAAGGAAAAAAGCTAATTTGTTCAAGCAAGTGATATAGGTTGAGTTTCATCAAAGCAGGCATGTTGATCTTAATCTCCATTGACTTGTTTTTCATTCCTTTGATACAATGAAACCTACTCATCCTTCCTTCTCCCAATTACATACTTCAACTTAGGAGTCTCCTGTAGTGTCAATGACGCTAATTTTAGTAGACTCGGGGCAAAAAATAATGGTAGAATTGATTCTAACTTAGCACAACGAGTAACATGAAGGATTTTTAAATTTTAAAATGCCATCAAGAAAGCACTTGAATTACCATCATCATTCCCTTCTTCTTCACACTCTGCTATCATATGCTTTAAAATATTGTAATTACTTATATACAATACCTCTAATAGCACTAGAGTTTAGGCAATAGTTAGTGTAAAAGGTTCATACTTTAGCATTGGACAATCAATTAATTGAAATTCCTTAAGATTATATAGATTAGAGTAGTTTGGAAAACTCTGTATGATTTTTTGCTAAATGGTCTTATATATTATTCTGTGAGCACTTTATATACTTTTGCTATCTTATGATAATGTCTTACATTAAGTTTAGCATTAAAATTCTGCACATAGAATCTATTTTTTATTATACTTAAAATGTTTATGCCTTTATTTGATATTTTTTTGTATATGTGCACTAAATTTACTTTAAATATTTTCTAACAAAAGAAGTCATTTGCAACCTTAACTAGTATGTGGAAAGAATTTATTGATTAACATGATCATAATGTGTGCATGATGTAATATCTAGTTCTTCCGTAAACATTAGAAACAAATCGGTTATAAAAGAAAGTCCTCGAAAGAGAAAGATTTAAGGCTAAATAAAATTAAGATAAAATTCTAAATAATAGAAAATGAGGATACAAGACTTAAGATTCCTAAAAATTAGAGTCGAAGTAACTAAATAAAATCTGACGAAAATTAGTAGTATTGTTGTAATTTTGGGCATTTTTCAGAAAACTCAAAGGAAGGATCTTTAAATGAAAAAATTAAGTTTTCCAAGGCTCTTATAAGCCCTAAAAATTATAGAAATTCCTAGAATGGTTCAAATCCTTCTAGTTTATGTTTTAGAACATCGATTGACTTGAATCTTGATCGATTCATTTAGAAAGGTTTTTAATCCAATTTGGGTGAAACCAAGAGCATTTTATAAATTAGAGAACCTAAATTTTATGATGGAAAAGACAGTTCTAAAAAATGAGTTGAAATAAACCTAAATAGAGCAAATAGGCACGTAGGGGCAAAATGGCCATTTTAAAAAATTATAAAAGAGGTTTTTTAAATAAAATTACACCTAATCACCTTCTTCAAACTTTTATTTTGAAAGTTTTGAGCAACCATGGCATGACATTAAGGGAAGGGAGAGAGAAGAAGTTTAAACTCCTATTTAGGTAAGTAAATGACCCCATTTCATCTTACACTAGTTAGGAAAGTTATTCCTCTCTCTAAGAGCTCTCTAATGATGGTTTTCTTTTCTTAAAAACTTGAAGATTCTAGTCTGACCTAAGGTAAAAAGGAACTCTTTTCAAGAAACTAATCGATAAAAAATAATTTACGCGAAAAGAGCTTCATTTAAGGTAAGACTTTACTTGAAACACTTGCAAAATCTTGTATTTCCAAGCCATTTAAGCTTTAGCCTAAAGAGAGAAAGTGAGGAGGAGAGTTTTTCTTCATGTGTTCTTGATGAAACCAAGGGTTTTAACATGCAAGGATTTCATATCTAACATTAGTTTTCCTTAAATTATGAAAAGATGTAATTTAGACCACGATTGAATAATGGTTCAACCTAGGCTTCTTCAATGGCTAATCATGTTATTTTTCATTCCTAATTAGTATATTTAGATGTTATTTGATGCAAGGAACAATAATCTAAGCTTAGAATTTATTGAAACTTTAGAATGTGCAAGTTAGAGTTTTATGGTTCCATATTTGGCTAAGAGCAATTTCCAGGGGTTAGGAAGTTGTTCAATGGATTCTTGGATTACAGATAGCCTTAAAATGATATAAGAATAATAATGGAAGCATTAAATTGAATTTAAAAACCATTGCTTGAAGGATGAGATTTTAAGTTGCTTTTTAGGCATAAAGAAGCAATTTGGTATTTAGCTCCTTGAATTGAGTTTATGATGGCTCTAAGGAGTCTAAATAGAGTCAAGAGACTTAGATTGAAAGAGAGAATGGATCCAAGATTATAAATTTTAATAGTTGCTTCATTGTGTCTTGTATAGAACCATAATGGAGTCATAGAACAAAGTAGCATTACATAGAATTTGTGTAAAGCTAGAGCTTATTTCAATAATGTAATTATGTCCTATTTGATGTGTTTAGGCAAAGAGGATTAAGTGTCACCTAATTACATATGCTTGGCTGAAAAAGGAAAAAGGTATTAAAGAGAAAAGTGTTGTGTTCTTGCTTCAAGATAGCTTTCTAATCTTTCTCTCATGCATTGCTTGGATGTTTATTTGTCTTTGAGTGTTTGTATGTATATTTGTACTATGAGAAATATTTCTAACCATTGCTTACATGTTATTGTATCATTATACTTCTTGAAATATGTTTATGTATGTAATATGGCTTGAATGTGTTTGGTTATGCTAAAATTCCCTTAACATGAGTGAGGATGAGCCAAAAGTTTCTATAAATAGGTGAAACAAAGCCAAAAGCCTCAAGAAGAGTGAGGTTAAGTAAAAAATCCTTTAAAAGTGAGTGAGACAAATTTGAAAGTCTCAAAAAAAAAAAAGGGTGAGGTTAAACCAATGCCCTTGAGAGCTTATGTATAATATGTATAAGCTTCTATGACAAGGAAAATGCTTTATGTATGTTCACTAGTAGCTTAAATGCCATTTATGCATTCTTTGACACGTATTACATCTATTATGTATGTGTGAAAGGGTAAAGAGCTATTAAAATTATTTGAATCTCATTCTTTCCTATTTTTTATTTAACCATATCTAGTAAAGCTCAAGGAAGTAAAAATGAGAGCCAAGGAGTATGATTAGCTATACTTTGACAATAGTATAGTTTTGAATATAATTTGATGTCAAAGTTTGTAAAGAAATGATGTATATGAGATGTAACCACTTGAATAAGTTTAAATGTATGTAATTATGATGTGTATATCAATCTTGAAGCTAAAGGAATGCTTATGTTGGAGATTGGCATCCTAGCACTCTTATGTTCATGTGTATAAATGCATGTGGTATAGTGAGATTGAGCCCCACGATGATTTGAACCATTTGACATGCTTCCCTAGGCTATGTTTATACTTTTGGACATGCTTAAGTGATTGTGAAAAGATGAGAAGAGCATTTGGTACATATGGAACCCAATATGGACTTTAAATTTGACTAAATCTTGAGTTGAACCAAAGTTTAACTAAATGGATGATTTTTTGCATGAAATTTGGGCAAAAAATAGGTGTCATCTAGAGCTTTTCACAGAGATAAAGAGCACTCAATTTGAAACTCTAAGAAATTTATTATGATTTTTCAAAATTGGCCAAGTTATGTAGAATTGGTATGTGCACTGTTTATATGATCAGTTTGCTTCTTTGTGTCACACATGGGTCAAATGAAGTCTAATACTCATAAAATTTTGGCATAAATTAGACATTATAAGCGTTCCATAGCTGTCGAGATCACCTCATTTGGAGTTCCGTAGGGGGAGAACCAAACTTTTAAAATTTCAGGTTTTAGAGCTATCTAAGGCACCATCTAAGTTCCTGTTCTATTACTTTTTATAGGTTAAATGCCTTTGTCTTAGTCTTAAACTATTTTTTATCATTAGTTAACATCTAGAACTTTTTAAAAAGTTATCATATGCATAATTTCAATTTTTCTAAAATTAATTATGAATTTTCAAAGTTCATATAAAAATTTTGTGACAACAAAGCCGAAAGCAACTTCTTGTTTTCTGATGCAAGATTCCAAATCTAAAATATATGAGACCAAATGTGATGTTTTTGACTTGCACGGATCTGAAATGGATGGAAATTAATATTGATGCACTCACATGGTCCCTAAAGTCATGAATCATGTATATGGCTTCCTGGTTACATAATTATCTATGCACATATTTATGGATGAAAGTACATAACTCCTTGTAAATTGTTCCACTATGCCAAAGATGTGTTGGGATAGCCAATAATGAATTAATTAGGCTTTCCATTACACAAATTTTATGCTATTAAATATGCTATTTTCTTAGAAATGTGTAACAATAAGCCTATAAGACACTGAGGAAAGCTAGAGAGCTAAGGCATTACACATGAAAATTATGTTGTCTTAATTTTTTATTGTATGAATGGTAATATATTGTTTTATTTGATTCAGAATATGGAAATTCTAGAACATTGAAAGTGGATGTATGATAGACTTCTTCTAAATCAAGGGGGATTAAAAAGGGAATTTGTAGAATGGGTTAAAGGGTTCATTAATATAAAGTAATGCACCAACCTCAATTTGCTCATGATGGCTATATACTTAGATGTCCTTGTGCAAAGCATAGAAATAGGGTTTTGTTAACTCCAAATGAGGTTATGGTTGATCTATATAAGCATGGTTTCATACCTAGGTATTGGTGTTAAGATTCACATAGGGAAAATCTCCTAAGTTTCAATAACAACAATGCTAATAATGTAAATTCAGAAGCCACTAGCATTCATGCCCTAGATGATGATCTGCAAAGAAATCTATATGAATCTATGGTTTTTGATATTGCTAGACCAAAATTTAGGGGTCATTTTCAACAACACATGGAAGAGCCTCTAAATATGGAAGCTCAAAAATTTTATGATATGTTGCACTTTGCACAACGACCACTTTGGGAAGATGTGTTGACCATTCAGAGTTATCTGTGGTAATTAGAATGTTGATTATTAAACTTGACTATAATATGTCGCAACAATGCTTTGATGATGCACTTCAAGTTATGAAAGAGAGTTTGCCTATGGATAATGTGCTAGTGTCTAATTTTTACAGAACAAAGAAGTTAGTGTTGAAACTTGGGTTGGGAAGTATCAAAATAGATTGCTAGATCACTAGTTGCATGTTGTACTATAAAGATAATGATATAGAATATGAATGTAAGTTTAGCCATATTGCAAGGTATAAGGTATGTGAGACAAGTAAAGGGTGTAAGGAGGTACCTTTGAGACAAATGCACTATTTGTCTCTCATACCTAGGTTTGAAAGTTGCACACTTCCATGAATTCTGCACCTCATATGAGATGACACTTCAAGCACCAACAAGTTTAAGGCATCATGGATCACCCATCTAATGCAGAAGCATGGAAGCATTTTGATAAAATGCATCCACAATTCTCTTCTGAACTACGAAATATTAAACTTGGATTATGTTTAGATGGATTCACTCTGTATGGTCAATCTGGTTCACAGTATTCATGTTGGCTAGTAATTGTCACTCCTTATAACCTTCCTCCTTTAATGTGTATGACAACACCTCACATGTTTTTAACCATGATCATTCCTGGTCCTTGTAATCCTAAAAGTAGGATAGATGTGTATTTGTAACCCTTGATTGATGAGTTAAAGCTATTGTGGAAAGATGGTGTCGTAACTTATGATATTTCTACCAAGCAAAATTTTTTGATGAAAGCTACTTTAATATAGATAATTAATGATTTTCTTACGCATGGAATGTTGTCAGGTTGGATGATAGCAAGGAAATTGGCATGCCTATATTGTTTGGAGAATTCAAAGGCTTTCCAATTAAGGCATGGAGGAAAGACATCATGGTTTGATTATCATCGTTAGTTCTTACCAAATGATCACATGTTTAGGAGAAATAAGGATACGTTTTATAAAAATAGAGTTGAGAGATCAGAAACTTCTCCTAGGTTGACTGGAGAGCAAATATGGCACAAAGTTTGTATGTACCCTAAGATAACTTATTTATTTCCAATTCAAATACTAGGATATAGAATTGTTCATAATTGGACAAAATGAAGCATATTTTGGGATTTGCCTTATTAGAGCATTAATTTAATTCATTATAACCTTGTTGTCATACATATAGATAAGAATGTATTTGACAATATATTTAACACTGTTATGGATACCAAAGGCAAAACTAAAGATAATGTAAAGGCAAGAATGGATTTGAAAGAGTATTGTAAATGTAGAGATTTAAAATTGCAAGAATTAAGTGGTGGGAGAGTTATAAAATCCAAGGAAAACTACACATTTACCATAGAAGAAAAAAGAGCAATATGTGAATGGGTGAAAGATTTAAAAATGCTAGATGGGTATGCATCAAATTTGGCAAGATGTATGGACATGAAAGAAAGAAAATTATATAGAATGAAAAGTCATAACTGTCACATGTTCATAGAGCACTTGCTTCCAATTTCATTCAGTTTATTGCCAAAGCAAATATAAAAGCCTTTAATTGAGCTTAGTCAATTCTTTAGAGATTTGTGCTCAACATCAATATGGGAAGATGAGTTAATTAAACTTCAACAAAATATTCCAATTATATTGCGTAAATTAGAATGTATTTTTCCTCCAAGTTTTCTTGACTCAATGGAACATTTACTTATTCACTTCCCATATGAAGCATTGGTAGGTGATCCTGTACAATATGAATGAATGTATCCTTTTAAAAGGTATTCTTTAATGTTTTTTAAATCTTTATTTTGATCTTGGAGCTAGTCACATGTGAAACTCTTTGAATCACATAGATTCCTTCGTCACCTTAAGAAGAAGGTTAAGAACAAAGTTTGTGTTAAAGGATCTATAATTGAGGCATACATTACAAAGGAAATTTTTCACTTTACTTCTTTCTATTTTGAGCCACACGTGCACACCCATCGAGCTAGAGGTAGAAGAAACAATGATTATGGTGAAAGTGATTTGATCCAACCAACTTTGTCCATTTTCAATTTGTTTGGTTGCCCTATTGGTGAATGCAAGACTCATTTTTTAGATCCAAGAAAATTTAATGCTACCATGAATCATATATTACTTAATTGTGAGGAGGTTCAAACATATATATAGTGAGTGTTTTTTTTTTTATTTGTACATTATCATTATTTTATG
Source organism: Erythrophleum ivorense (assembly GCA_026724425.1). Lineage (NCBI taxonomy): Eukaryota > Viridiplantae > Streptophyta > Magnoliopsida > Fabales > Fabaceae > Erythrophleum > Erythrophleum ivorense. The sequence continues at coordinate 595,563 of JAIUCV010000031.1, forward strand.
CTTGATTTTATGGAATTTGTGTTATCCATTATTATAAATGGGATGTATATAAAGACGTTATGAATAGTTTAGCCTAATCTAAGTGATGAACATGTTGATAGACTTATTGAAGAAAACTTTGTAGTGTGGTTAAAAGATTATGTAAGTCTATAAACTAAAATGTTTTATTATAGATGCTCAATTTTAAATTATTTCTATTAACCCCCCACTCTTTCATGATGTTATATAGGTAAACAATCCTATAAATCATGTGCTAAATCCTAATATGCATGCATTAGAATAGGGTCCTTTAAGAATTGTGAAAACTTGACCTATTTGCTTTGTAAATGGATTCAAGTTTCATACAAAAACATACTCATCTCGAAAGTCCACCATTAATTCTGGTGTATGTGTTATAGGAACAGGATTTAGTGAATATGAAGATAACTTCTATGGCTAAGTTGAAGAAATCATTCAAATTGCATATCTTAGATTACCATTAAAAAGGGTAGTATTATTTAAATGTAAGTCATTTGATCCCACAATTGGTAGAGGAACAAAGGTGAATAAACAATATGGAATCATTCAAGTTCGACATACTAAGTCTTATGGCAAGTACTATCTATTCATTGTTGTACAAAAAGCAATTCAAGTGTATTATGTATTGTATCCAATAAACACAAAGGACAAAGCAAAGTGGTGGTTTGTTATCAAAACTAAAGCAAGGGGCATAATTAAGCATGAGTATAAGGGTTACTTTGCTTATCAAAATATCATTGACTTCATAATTGACCTTGATTTACCTAATACTTTACTAGACAATGATGGAAAGTTTAATGAAGTTGATGCAATTAATGATGGGTACTAAAGATTTGTTAATGAGGAAGAAGATGAGAAGAAAAAGAAGAAGAAAAATTAACTAATGATAAAGAATCAGACCATAGTGATTATTATATAGATAATGATGATTAAACTAAATTGATTGCAAGAGTTGTTTATCTTGTCTTTCTTAAGTTAGCTTTCTTACGTCTTTCTTTTTGGTATTTATGTAATTCAAACCTAAATACTTTAGTGAGTATTTTGAATTTGTATCTCCTTATTTGTATTTCAGTACTTACGTAATTATACACATGCCTTAAATGTTGTTAATGAGGAAAATAGACAATAATGTGCTTGTAATTTTAGATGACAGATAGAGGTAGAGGTACAGTTAGAGGTGGGAAGACCTCATCATCTAAAAGTCAATGCTCATCTAGTAAAAGGGAAAGGGTCTCACCATATATTCAATTTTGTCTAAATGTCTCAGCCATACAGCCACCAATTGCATCAACTAGACTAGCACTTACAGATTCAACACTAGATTTATCATCTACACCATCACCATATGTCTCACCTGCACTATCACCAAATGTCCCATCTACACCTACACATATGCCTTCTACATCATCACTAACTTTGCCATATATTGAATCATTAATAGCTAATTCTTACGAAGAAATGTGTGTAACTCAAAAAGGGCTTCCAGAAATAGAGTCTTATGAAATTGAGTATATATTTGGATAAATTGTTTTTAGCAATCTATATTGTTTATTTAATACATATATGCATATATCTTTCTTTATAACATTTGTTAATAGGTTTAATCCATCAACTGTTGTGCACTTCTTGACCTCTGCTATAAAGAGCAAATTTGATTACTTTTGTCTAACTTGGAAAAAAAAAAACTAAGGATATGCGAGACTTATGGTTTGAAGAATTTAAGGGAAAAATAATATTGGATGATATATCTTATTACTATTATGTGTATCTATGTATATATATAACTTTTGTTAATACCTGCAGAAGTATTGTATGTGGAAACCTTAATATACTACTAGGATCAACCAAATTTTTGACATTAAGGAGATGCTCAATTTAGGAGTATAATGTATTAGGAAAGGAAGAATTATGACAAGAATTCAAATTATAAGCCTTAATACATGTTTGAGGTAATATGGAGCCAATTACTACATCATTGAGCATCAGATAACAAATTTAAGAATTTGTTAATAGCAAATATAGCATATCGTGTTTCAAGTCAATGTGGCTCCTTACATATAGGTGGTTCTATATCTGTGGATGTGCATGCACGTAGGACGGTAGGAAAGACTATAATTTGCTTATGTGATTTTAATTTTAAGTATAAAGTATTGGGAATTTACTTGTTCAACTTATGAAAAATGTAAAAGAAAGCTACAAGAGTGGAACTTGATATTGTAGAGGTGTTTACTAAAACTCATACAAGAAAGGACAAGTCTTGGGTTGATAAGAAATCTAAGAATGTCATAGTATGTGATGTTGACTAACGTATAGTTTTTTTTTATAAATCATTTGTTTGCTAAATATTTGACTAATCATACTTAAAATGACATAATTTTATAGGGGAGCTTTAAAAAGAGAACGATAGAGATTTCACAGATGGCCTTATCTAATGATGACGTACAAGAAGAGTCATCCTATGTAAGCCGATCTATGCCAGATGACTTAAACATTTGGAAAGAGGATGTCCTTAGAGGGAAGAAAGGGGTTGTCTATGGTTTAGGTTCTATAAGATCACATCTCAGTGCAAAATCTTCTATTGGCACATATCCTTGCACATTATCTGTGGACAAAACCATGTAGCAAGAAATTTTGATATGATAAACAAAAACTGAGAATCAAGAGCGAATCAATAAAGAGCAAGCACGTAAGATAACTAAACAAGATAAGAAAATAGTTAAACAAAAAAATATATTGTTGTTAAATGAAAAAAAAAGAACTTGCATTGATGTTAAAAACTGTGAACATTCTGCCAACTATGGAGGAAGATGAGAGTAATGAGAACAATGAGGGTGATTTGCATTGACTAGTTTATATTTTCTTTCACTTTGTTTTTGTTGGACACATTGTAATTAAACTTTTATAGAATATGCCATGTTTTGTATTTAATTTTTTGGGTATTGCTAATCTCATATATTTAAAATTAAATATTTAATAATATTATTATAACAAATTAGTTAAAAAAGTTATTCTTTTACTATTTTGGAATTCAGCAGATTTAAAAAATTACCCAAAAAAAAAGAAATTCATGGTTATCTGTTTTCCATCATAAATCTATTTGAAAAGCACAATTAATTTTGTCTAAAATTTGTTTGAAATATACAAATATTTCATCTTAAATTTGTCTAAAATTTATAAATCAAATATTATTATTTTTTTATTTCTATTTGAAATTCATTTAAAATTTTTTCATTTTTGTCTAAAATTTGTCTAAAATAAATATAGTTAACAAATAAAAATTATTTATTTTTATCTAAAATTTGTCTCTAAATGAGTCATATTATTCAAAATAATACTCTTGCAAAAATTTGTCAAAAATAATTTTTTTCGTTTAAAAACTTGTTTGAAATTATTTTTGGACAGATTTTCGAATGAAATTAATTTAGCAATAAGGTTTTTACGGACAGAATATATCCTATCTAAAATTTGTTTGAAATAAAAATTTCGTCTGAATTTCATATGAAAAGCATCTAAAATTCATCTAAAATGTTATTTGAAAAAGTGATTTTTCTAGTAGTGACCATGCTTAATTCAAAGTTAATTATTTCATATTATTAAAATATAATTTGTGAATTAACTCACTAATTAATTAATGCAAAATTGCAAATTAGTTAATGTTCCAATAATCTCTTACTTGGATGCACATTTATTAATTGTTAGACAAAAAAGAAATGAAAATAGAAATATCAAATAATCAATATATATTGTAACCATATATTCAAAAATGAAATAATGAACCAAGACATCGAATCTAAAAGGAAAAGTATGTTATAAATGTTGACTAATGGATCAAACAGCATATTATCCAAAAAAAATGTTTAATCCGAGTCTAAAATTCGTAAATCTTTTCTCCAACAAATAGAAACTTAATATCTATTAGAGTTCCTATGATTTTGATAGATGTATACAGTAAAATTATTGTCGCAATAAGATGCTAGCCAAGACCCAATATATATATGTATTTGCACATAACAGAAATCATTACAACAAAATATGTGAAAGTCGATTGAAAAATTAGTCAGAAATGTATTAATTTTGGTCAGAAATACATGATTTTTGACTTAATATTCAATCAAATAATGTGTCAGATTTTCTATGGCTGGTATTTATTTTTGACGGAATTGTAAATAATGCAGCACAATAACCATTGCTTTCTCTCTACATTATTTGCAATTATGTCACATCCATCTCTCAAGTTTTTAATTTATTTAAAAAACATTATTTAATATACAATAAATAATCAACAATAAAGTATAATGTTAACAAAAATTTAAATGAAAAATTAATTTTAATTATTTTAATTAACATAAATAATTATTACAAAGTTTTAAAAATTAAAATAAATAAATAAATAAATTTAATTTATTTATAAAAAATTATAAAAATAGAATTATAATTTAAAAGAAAAGTTTAGTAGGATACCAACAAAATTTTGATGGAAATTTCGGTCAGATACTTGTTCCACCAAATTATGGAAGGACAATTGACACTTGTTCAACCATAATTAGATTGGGAATGTTTTTTTTTTTTAATTTTTTTTAAATACAAATATTTTGTAATACTTTGTTTATAAATTCAAATATTGTTTAAAATCATATAATAATTTTATTAATGTACTAATTGTTTCTCAAAATAAATACATATTATTTCTATTTCATTATTTTAATTTTTTTTTGTTTTTAAAATTTTATTAGGTGATTGTGTAGTGTTTTTAAAATTTTCTAAATTTTTTATGTTCTTCATTTTCTGGATTCATTTCTTCAATTCTTGGCTGATCTTCTAGCTTCATTTCTTTATTCATCTTTTATGTTCATCTCTATTCTTAATCTTTATTCAATGTCTTTTGGGTTTAAGTTTAGTTCGATTAAATCTTCAAATTTCAAAAACATTCCAAATCAAGTCAAAATATGGAATAAAATGTCATCAGTGTAAAAGAAAAAAAAATAAAAATAAAGCTAGACATATTAATAATCAAAACATATTTGTATTAATATTATAATCAAAATCAACAGAAATCAAAATCAAAATTTCAATAAAAATATTTTAGTTTTGATTCGTTCACCTGCAACAAGTATTAAAAGAAATGAAAGAGAGAAGAAGAATATATATGATCTGGATAGACAGATGAACAGAAATGGAATGAAAGAGAGAAGAAACAAGTGAAAAAAAAAATAACTAGAAAAAAAAAAAGAAAATAAAAGCCAACTTAAAGTGAAGCGAAATTACATAAGAAAAGGGAAAAACACCAAAGTTTAGATACATATAGACCAAAAAACAAAAATTTGGCACCCGCAATAATTTGGCAATTTTAAAACTTCGCATGTCTCAACCCTGCCCATGTTCATAGGATGTAACTCCTTCTGTAAAATTTCGCACGCCTCTAACTGTAATTAATATACATATATATATATATATATTAAATTTATTAAGTGCATATATCATATATATTGTTATGAAGTAAAAATATATAATTTAAATAAAAAATAATTACAAAATTTTCTAATATGAGATAATTTAATGAAATTAAAGTTACATAAAATTAATTACATAAAATAAAAAAAAATCAATAATGACTCATTGTTTCAATTCATGTGATGTGTTGCATGTTTCACGTGTTCCACATATAATAATCAATAATGATTAACCTTAATAATAAATATTAATTAATGCTAATAATAAAAAATTAATATTAACATCAATTAAAAATAGTTATTTTAAAATATATTAATAATAGAAAAATATATTATGCTGAACCAACAGATGTTTCTAATATAGAAGCTTCTAAAATATAATCTACTTCATTCAGTTATGATATTTCCATGGCTTGATAATCTAAAATTCCCTTGATCTACTACTTTAGGGAAGATTGTCATATGTTGTCATAATTCTTCCCATCCAATCTCAAGGAAGGGAATTGTTTTCAATTTTATGTTTTTTTAAAGTATCTTTATTTCTTTTAAAAATATAGTTTATGGATAGAAACTATCGATAACAATGGGATAAGCAATTTTTCCCCCATACTATAGGGTAAAAGCTTTTAAGTTGTCTATACAACAAGAACAAACTAATTTTCCAGCAATACTCTACCTTGACATTTTTTCATATGCCAGAAAGTCGAACATTTCATGGCTTTATGGAAAAATTGAGACATATCCTATCTAAATGCTTCCATGCTCATCTATCTGACAAATAACACAATACCTGTTCATGTATTCTATTATTCCAATGTTATCGCATAAACTCAATAGAACTTATTGAGGTATAAAGCCTTTACTATCGATGGATATATAATGCATTCTTTTTATTGGAGTTTCCTTCAAATTTTATTTTCGACCAAGTCGACTAGTTTTATATCAAGATGTTCTACAAAATTTACACATTATTTCACCTATATCATCTTTGTAATACAACACAAACATCAATTTTTTTGGGCGGATAGACTAGATTTTGATACTAGCTTCTTTGTTTTGATATAACAACACTTTGGAGAGCCCCAAGTTTCAGACAATTGGGCCTAAATGGATTCTCCAATCCATTTAAGTGTTTTTCTAATTTTTAAAGCATCACCAATATGATCTTTTAAATGGCACTAGACTCTAGTCTTTTAATTTTTCCAAATTTGAGTGTGATCCTTAACTTTTCAATAGTAATATTTCTTTTAAAAAAAGTATCAAATATTAATAAAATAAAACACACAGTATTATAATTGTGTGATAAATAATTATGAAAATTCATTTAAAATTTTGCAAACCATAATTCTCTATATTCTAAAAGAACATTTCTTACATAAATAATAATTAATAATAATAAACACTAATAATTATCAATATTAGTATTTCTAATTAATAAATATTAATTATAAATTATTATTAATATTAATAAAAATAATAATTGATATTAAAAATAAAAAATTAATATCAATAATAATAATTATTATTATATTAACAATAAGCAGTGAAAAATTAGTATTAATATTAATAATAGAAAAATAATTAATTTGTATAATAAAAAAAAAGAAATATAAACAATTATCTTCCCTATTCATCATTTTCTTCATCTTCATCCCGCATATTTATCTAAAAAATCCATATCTTCAACTTGCACATCTATCTAGAGATCTACCTCTTCCACTTTTGTAGTAAGAAAGTAGGCATTTAGTTTTATTATAACTGCTTATATGACTATTCCTTATTAGTTAAACAAAAGTCAGCAATTCTTAGAGCCTTTAGCCATAAGGATAATCTTTTAAACATTTGGATCTTTGCATTTGCACTTGAGAAACTAGTGCAGTAAATGAAGATGGTCCTCAAAACTCTTGCATTCTTCATAATAAATTTTACAACTCACATTCCAAGTTTTGATATTTACTAAAATAGAATTTTGGTTTGAAGAACACAGTGATAGAAATTATAATTTCGAACAAATTTTTTGGAAATTTAAAGAAAGGATTTTTAAATGATAAAATTAAGCTCCCCAGAATTCTTACAAGCCTTGAAAACTATGAAAATCATCATAATAGATATAACCCTTCTATTGTATGATTTCGATAAAGGATTGATATAAATTTTGATTGGATGATTCGAGATAGTTCCAAACCCCATAAAATTGAAAGAAAATGTCTTTAATAAACTAGAGCACCTAAATTTCCATATAAAAAAGACGATTCCCAAAAAGGAGCTTGTGAACACCATATTTTGTCCTGATATTTAAAATAAAAAAATAATAATAAATAAAAGAAAATAATAATAACAAAATCACTTTAAAAGAATAATAATAATATAATATAAATTTTTTTTAAGTAATCAAAAAGAGTAAAGACCAAAATTGAGAATGAAATCAGAAATATAAAATAAGAAAAAAAAAGGTGAAAAGAAAAGAAGAAGGAAAGTTCTAGCCATATAAAATAAAATTAAAAAAAAAAGGAAAGAGGAAGAAAATGAAAAAAAAAAACTTGAAATTGATGAATGAAAAAATTAAAAAACAAGAAAAACAAAAAAAGGGCAAAATACATGAAAAAAGAAGAAAAAAAAAAAGGGAGAAAAGAGTCCAGAAAAGGGAGGGAATTTAGATAAAAAAAATTTAAATAAAAAAAAGTAAGAAAGGGCTAATATGAAGCCTAAAACTCCTAGGCCCATCTGGCTAAAATCTCAGCCTAATCCCTGCTGAAACCAGAAGCCTTTTCGAACTGGGCCATTGGGCCAAATTCATAACCCTGCCCGACTCTCTTTTTTCTGACCTCCCAAACCAGAACCCCCAAATGTCACTGAGCTCTAACAGTCAAACATGCACGTAGACACACAGAGGTTGAGACACGAGAATGGAAATGGCAGCAGGGGAGTTGAGGAGCCCAACATCTCAGAGGAATGTGAAGATGGAAGAAATAAAATAGCGCATCAGAGGGGTCGCCAGAAAATGAGGCAGAAGGTTTGCAGTGACGGGCTCGAGGCGTGGACTTCCCTTCCGGTCTCTTTCATCATCGAATCAAGAGAGGGTACTGACGCCAAAATGGAAAGAAAGAAAAGAGGATGGAAATCGAGGGAGGGGAGCGATCGAGAATCAGAAATAGAAAGAGGAGGAACCAAGAAAGAGGATTGAGGAATAAAAGGGGGGGATCTTTCGAATTAGGATTGGAGAGACCGAGAGAGATTCGAGGGACAGAGGGTGAGAAAGAGGGATCAACACTCGGTAGAGGTAGAAATTCGGGAGCAAAGGACGAAGATGAGGAGGAGCGAGAGTGAGTTGAGATTCAAAGAAGCAGAAAAGGGAGAAGAAATTCCCAATTGGAGAGGAGGGGAGGACTGCGACGAATTAAGGCAGAGGAACCGGAGATTCGGGGCAAGAGACAGCGAATCCCAAAGACCGGAAGTTCCTAGAGGTATTTTGTTAATTTTTGCCGATAAATTTGTGTGATGGCTGTTGGGGAGACTGTGGCTTGAGATCATTCGGTTCACTGGGTTTATTTGCTTTTTATTTTTCTGTGAACACGCAGTATTAATCTGGAAAACCCAATTCTTTTCTAGACAGTGAGTAATGATGCTTTGAATTTCTATTGCCGAAATTTGTTCTGATGTGTAATGTGTCATTATTCCGATGCACTTCAGATGCGATTGGATGATTTATTTCATGATTTGATCTTGTTTTCAATCTCGTGCTGCGTTGAATGCTGAGTGAGAATGAATTCTGTCTTTGAGAGGATCCTAGTTCAGGTCTCGGTAGTTCTAGGACCAAGTTAAGGTTATTATGGTTTCTGGTTCCTTGCTGAATCGTTAATTTCACCTACGTTGGTTGCTGTATAGGTAGCTCCATACAGGGCTTAACTCCTTTTTAGTTTGAATGTCTGGTCATGTTCAAAAATCATTTTTGCTCCATAGTCCAGCGCAATGTTTAGTTGACAAAGAAAAATAGCAAGTTCCCCTCAACATATGCTTTACGAAAATAATAAGGGGCCAAGGAAAAATCAAAAGTAGGTCCAATCAGGTAATAAAATCAAGGAATGGAAAAATACATGATAAAATGATGATGCAACAAAAAGATTTAAAAAAGAAAATGCAAAGGGTAAAAAAAAAGGGGGGGCAAAATGGGTGGTGTTTTTCATGAAATTAAGATTCAAGGATTAGTCAAAACATCGAAATCTCGCTTATGAAGAAAAAAATACAAGGAGAATAACAAAGTAGAAATCATTTTCTTTAGGAAAATCTTATTCCAAAATAAAAAAAAAGAATGAAAAATAAAGAGGTAGGAAAGTAAATGTAGATTGGTTCCCCTAGATCTCTTTAGTGGATAATTTGTAAATAGTACCCAAATGATATAGATGGATCATCTGCACCCAAGCATACTAGATGATAACATTGCTGGTTTCATCCCTTTTCATTTTCAGAATTATCGTGTGGAATTTCTTGTCCCCTCAAACGCATATGGATTAATTCAAGGGTATGTGTGGCAATAAGCCCTCTTAATCCTTATTAAGTGTTTTTTATATAATTATGTATTAATATGTTTCAAAATTCAATGGCTTAGGACAAATGGGGTTTGAGTTCAAATGAAAGGATATAATAACATTGACGGTTAAAGAAAAAAAAGAAAATTTCTAAAGAAGATTCCAAGAATAAATAAAAAAAGCCGACAAAATGATATTAAAAAAAATAAAAGGATTTTCTTTTCAAGTAAAATGAAAAGCATTTTTAGAATAAGGAAACAAGAAGAAGAAAAAAAGAAGACAAGCAAAAGATACTAAGAAGTTTTCTTCTAACTCAAAATCTTATCTCAAATATTGAAATTAACACATAAAAAAAAAGGAAGAGGAGAAAAGAAAGGAAATTTGCCTTTAGTTAAATTAAAAGAAAGAAAGAAAAAATATATATGTATAATAACTAAAAGATTCAAAAACTAAAAGGAAAAATCAGAAAGTACAAAAATCAAAGTAAAAAAAAAATTGAGAAAATAAAGATAATTAATTAATTAATTAACCTATTAAAAACTTAAAAAAAAAGAGAAAAGAAAAGCCTCAATTAAATTTTTTTTTGAAGAACATATTCAAAAATCAAACCAATAATCAAAATCAAGGCAAAAAAAAAATTTAAGAAAATATAAGACAATTAATTTAAAATCAGTTAAAAGTCAAAGAGAGAGAGAGAGAGAGAGAGAGAGAGAGAGAGAGAGAGAGAGAGAGAGAGAGAGAGAGAGAGAGAGAAAACAAGTAAAAAAAATTAAAATTAAAAAAAATTAATTAAGAAAAAAATAAGCAAAAACAAGAACCATTAATAAAAATTAAAAAAGAGAGGGAAAAACCAAAGATAAGGGAAGAGTAAAGAAATAAGATTAATTTCATTTTTAGCAAATTAAAACACTTCAACTAATTCTAGATCCATTTTATTTACTAAACGTGAAAATAATCTTTATTTTTCTTTTTCCTTTCACAAAAAAAAAATAATGATAATAAACAAAAAAAAATTCAAAATAAAAAAAAACAAAAAAAATGAAAAGTAAAAACCAAAAAATAAAAGAAAAACAAAAACAAAAACAAAAATGAAAAAAAAAAAGAAAAGAAGAGGAGAGAGTAAAATTAATTATATCTTTTTGCAAATAAAAGTACATCAATCAATCTCGAATTCATTTTATTAGCAAAAAAAGTCTAAATGATTTTTACTCTCTTTCTCTTCCAAAAAAAAAAAATCAAACAAACGCCAAATAAACAAAAAATAGCAAAACAATAAAAACAAAAGCAAACACTAAGTATCGTCTCTTGTCAAACTACGTGGACTTTGATCCCTCTCGAAGGATACGTAGGCTCTAAGCTCTCATCCTAGGTTAACTCCGTCCTTGTAAATAAAATTTTCTTTTCAACTTGCATTTTCCTAATTTCTTTTCTTTTATTTTGATTTTCTAATTTTATTCCCTTAATTTCTTTCTTCCTTTTATTTTTGATTTCATTTCTTTTGTTCATATCTCTTATTTTACACGTGGATCATAAAGGAGAATAAAAAATAAGTTAAGGCCATCTTGATTTTGCACAACTAATTTAGAGTAACCGTTCTTAGCAACGGGTGTTGTGGGGTACCTAACACCTTCCCCACTCACAATCGACTCTCGAATCCATTTTCTGGTTCACAGACAGTTTTTGCTTTTTTTTATATTCCAAATTAAAAAAGTTTTTCTAAAATTTTTTCCTTTTCAAAAATAAAATTTGGTGGCGACTCTACTTCACATTTAATTTTGATTTCGATTTGGCGCCATGCGGTCGCATTTCGGGTGTGATAAAGCTAAAACAAGCATATATGGAAGAATCGAAGTAGAGAGAGGCAAAATAGGAATTTTGGAAAATGTTAAATCATCACCTTTTTCCATATAACAGCTATGTCACTCTCTTCTTCATTTAGAATTGATGTTTTCAACCTTGAACCAGAACCTCCGTGGTGTTAAGAGAGAGGGAGGAGAGAGAAAGAAAAAACAAGCAAGAAGGTATGAAAATGACATTTTTTTTATGCTCTTCCCTTTACTAATTAGATTCCTCTCCTTAAGAGCTTTCTTTTGATGGTTTTAGTTCTTTGAAAGGACCATCTTTGTGGCTAGTATGTTAGAGGATGGAAGGAGTTTAAGGAAAGCAAGCTAATCACAAAATTCTCAATCAAATAAGGAAGCTATTAAGGTATGAAACCATATAGGATTTTTGTATTTCTTTGTTCTTCCATTGCTTTATGATTTCGGCTAGCCGTAGAACCTTATGAAGGTTGTGTGTTTTGTAACACCTTCATCTCTAGCTCTCTAGCATCATGCCTTACATGCTCATATACATATGGGAAGCATAAAAGGGAGATGATTTTCTTTAGGTTCATATTCTTTCTCTATGGCATCATGCATGGGTAGACATTCACTTTAATGTCACATGGACCAGGTGAGCTCTTTCTATGCATCCTCATGTTTAATTGCGCTATTAAGACTCATTTCAATTCCAAAAATATGCTTTAAACCCATGGAAAGCAAAAAGGGATATGAGACATGCAATTTCATTCTCGACAGATTTGGCCTCATTTCTGGGCAGAGTTTGGAAATTCATAACTAAATATAGAAAAATCAAAAACATGTTCTCTTAGTCACTATGGAAAGCTTAAGACATCTACTTCATGCTAAAAATATGTATAAGTCTTAAAATCTCATGCATAAAGCGTGTAACATCCGAAAACATCTACTGGTCAGAGGGGGTTCTGTTACTATCACAGTTTACTGATATGAACTTTAAAATGGTCTAACTAATTCCAAAAAATTCCAATGCTTGCAAAAGATATCACTATGGAAAGATGTGGATGTTAGCTAGAGAGAAAAAATACTTCCAGATCAGTTCATCACGCCAAACTCCCGAAAACTGATGAAATAGTACCTCGGGTCTGGTAGGATGACTGATTCTGGGCTGGAACTTCGAAATTACATATCTTCCTCTCTAGACTCTAAATGAGGTGCTTCTAGTTCCTATAAGTCACTGTGACTATCTAGTTTTTGTATATGAAATTTCGTAGCCATTGGACTACGTTTGCCCCTCGGATGATACAAACTCCAAACTGACCAAATAAACAGTGTTTCTGAAGGTCCGAATTTCTGATGCTAACTTTGAAAAATCATAGAAAACTCTATAAACCTCCAAATGACTTGATATTTAGCTTTCCAAAAAGCTCTAAATAAGATCTAGTCACATGTCAAATTTTAAAGTAAGAAGAAGTTATTTGGTCAACTTTTGACATCATGTGCAAAAGGGCACTTGCTTGGTTAGAAAGGGGGCTAATGGGGTCCAATCTTAGTTCTTCTACCTCTAGGACTCTTTGAGCACATGAGAAAGCATCCATAGGGGCTATCAAACATGGCTCAAGTGTCTAACAACCCAGATTAGAGGAACTCACTATCCCACACCCATTTATACACTCATGTGGCCAATGCTAACATCATGCTTTTCATAACAAAACTTGCTTCTTCATTCAAAATGGGTCTCATTCTCATATATACATGATAAATACATTGGTTTACAAATATTTATACTTGCTACATCATATACATCATTACATCATTAGAGTACATCCTCTAGCTTAAATACATGATAGTAACAAAAACTCTTTACACTTTCTTCACCAATCTCCCTAGCTTCAAGCTTGGTGGCTCCCATCTTTTGCCTCACTTGGTCCACCTAGCATGTTTGGATGGTGGAGAGGGGGAGTGAGATTCAAAGAATCTCAATAGCTCATCTCTCATTCAATCACACACACAAAGCATGCAAACAAGTCTCATAATGTATGCATGGCATGTTAGCATATAAAATCATAAGAAAAGCATTTGTAACATTTGAATTGGCCATGCATAAAAGAAAAAGCATTCTCAACATGTGAGTAGGCCATACATAACATATAAAAGCTTGCCAAGTACGTGGATTACCCTCACCCACTCACTTGCAGATTTTGGACTTGCCTCACCCATTCTTAAGAAGTTCTTAGACTCAACCCTTACTCTTTGGGAGTCAACCTCACTTTTGGAAGACTCTTTACTTTGTCTCAACCAACTTGAGGGGTTTTAGCTCATCCTCACCATGGCTAGAGGGTTATTGGCTTTTCCATACTTAAGCAAACTAAACAATCACATAAAACATCATTTAACTTCATAAGGTATCATCATGCTAACATACTTCTCATGGCTCAAAACATACATACACACAAGTAAGACAATGTAAGCACACCATTATGCATGAGAGAAGGTGGAGAGAGCTACCTTATTAGCTATTCACAACTTTCCTCTTCAATTTGTCTCCTCCTTTGTTGCTTTCACAATTACCTCTAGATGGGAGTGCTTCTCTTGAGCCTAACCACACAAGAACATGGAATTACACTCTTAATACTTGATTCATAAAGCTAGGGATTTCTTTCTAGCAACTTTACTAAACATATCAAGCTAGGGGTTTCTTTCTCTCACTAGAGCTCACCAACTCTCCTTCCTCTCTCAAGCTCTCAAAAAAGGAAGCAAGGAAGGAGTAAGCATATGTGAGTCTTGGTCTTCTTCAAGAGGGGTTTTCTACTCTCCCTCCTCTGAACGAAGCTCAAAACATGGCTACTTTAACTACTAAAACCGTGGGAAGAGAGAGCAAGGGGAGAAGAACAACATTCTAAGAGAAAAGCCATGAAATTCTTACCTTTTCTTGTTCTTCCTTGCTTCTCTAGGCTTCTCTCTCTCTCCTCCGCCTTTCTCTTTATCTTAGAGTGAGCTCAAGTTGATTACAGAGTGAAAGAAGGAGTTGGGACGCTTTAATAGGTTAAATCCTCTTTTTTCACGCTTTTTCGGACTACCCCTCGCTATAGCGAGCCATAACCCTTGCTACGGCGAGCTCGTGTCTGTCCTAGACCTCTGCCTTTGCTATGGTGGGCGCTACAGCGAGTAACTCCCTGGATTTTGTATGGGATGCCCGCACTCGCTATAGCTAGAAGCATTTTCGCTATAGTGAGAAGGCACTCTCGCTATAGCTAGACCATTTCTCGCTATAGCGAACATGTACATTCGCTATAGCCGGGCTGTAGCTAGCAGACTTAGAAAATTTTCAGCCCCTTAAAAATTTTCAGCTTTTTCTCTTCTTCTTTTCTTCTTCTTCTTTCTTTTCTTCTTTTCTTCTCTTTTTCCTGGTTGTTACATGTTTTGCATGGAAACAAGATAGAACTAAGGGTGTTGAAGCATAAGAAACAAAAGTATGTAATTGGAAGCAATTAAAAACTTATAGATTTCAATATATGGCAATTAGAGTTTCAAGTAAACCATAGAAGATTTAGAACCATAGAAGAGTATTTTAAGCTATATAAAACCATAATTAAGTTAAAGAAAAGCTAGAGAACATAGCCATGCATCAAAATCCATGAAGGAAGCAAGAAAACTCCCAATGGCCCTTCCTTGAAGTGTGACTCGGCCAAGGTGTGGATGAAGCACCTAGGGAGAATTTTTTTGAATTCCAAGGATTTATGAGACCTAGATGAGAGGAATAAATAATTATGGAACCAATGAATTGAATTTAGAAGCTCTAAAATAAAAGTTAAAATTTTAAGGTCTAAAATGGGGTAAAGAAGTAAGTTGGCTTTATACCCTTCTATTAACAATACGATGGCTCAAATGGGTTCCATTAAGGTCATGGCATGTAGCCTATGGGAAATTAGGACCTAGATGAAGAAAAATATAAGTTGCTTCCTAATGGGCCTAAATTGATCCTAAAATACAAGTTAGACTAAAATGGGGATAAGTTTAATGTTAAGGCTTTAAATAGATTCAAATGGGCTAATTTGTATTATGGATTCATGCTTGTAGGCCAAACTAATCCAAATGCACCAAGTTGTGGGTGTTAAGTGGTAGAAAACCAAGGTAAAGAACAAGAAGAAGGGGTTGGTGGCAATTTGGATTTTCATCAAGCCTAAGGTAGCTTTCTCTCTACTTCTTGCATACAATTGAGTGGTTGAGTGAGTTGATATGCTTCTGTGTATAGTTGCTTGATGCTTTCATAAAATATAATCTATTATGTTTTCATATGAGCTTTATGAGCACCTTATGTTTATGAAAAGTTTATGTGATGACTCTTAGTTCCCTAAGGCATGAAATTGAGCACAATAACTAAGGAATGAGTTTTCATGTTATATGATGCATATGATTTACATGATGCATGTGCATAGCATTCTTGCACCATATACATTGTATTCACTCATGGAATTCTTGTTTGCATTAAATTGGATGAGTTTATGCTACTAATATTATCCCTGAATCTCACCCTTTGCTGCTCCCATTCAGCAAAGGGAAAGAGGTGGAGAGGTATTAAAACGTAGGAATTAATGTATTATAAAGTTTGTAATGTATTTGTCTAACTTTTGGCAAGTGTTTATGTATAACTAGATAATTATGTATGGATGATGTTTACTTATGTATTTAATGATGTTATGAATGGAACCAAGTATTTGAGTATGAGAACGTGTATATTAGTTATGTAAATATATGATTTGGCAACAAATGACTAAGATGGTATGGAATGTTATTAAAAAGCATGCGCTAGTTAGGTGCCAAAGGGTCAAATTTTGATCTAAGTTTTTTGGCATGATATGGAAAAGTTAGAAATGCCATATAGGATGATCAAAACTTGCTCCAAGAGGAAGAATTCCATTTGGATGACAAATAGCCCAAAATGATACCAATATTAGGCATAAAAGACCCTAAACAATTCCTATACCTAAAGTAGCCTAAATGACTTAGTTGGAGTTTAAGACTTGGCATGCATATAGACCTTTAAGAGAGCTTTCTAACAAGCTAGAAACCATAATTTTCAGAAGTCTACAAAATATTCCACGAATTTCCCAAGTTCCAGAATTTATGCAGAATAGTCCCTGTATTATTCATATGGTAGTTCTGGGTTTTAGTAGATTTGAAAGGCCAAATGAACTTCAATGCTCATATAATTTTACAAACATATAGTTGGTATTATAAGTTTTCTAGGGCCACTAAGTTGGCATAAAAAAGAGTTGTGTAAAAGAAGTTATGAATTTTTGAAATTAAGGGTCTAATTATGTCTAAGTACTATAATAGCTACTAATACACAAGGCTCTTCATGTGTCAAATGAGCTTAGATACTCTTAAAACTTTTACAGCATATAGATCTCATCTCAGGCTATCCATGGTCACTGAGATAACTTAAAATAGAGTTGTGTAGCCCAAGATATGGAATTTTACATCTTATGTCTGTCATACGCCCTCCTTTTTGCAGTAGGTTACTATTCCATTACTTTTGGCAAGGTAAATGAACTTAATTTTGTCTGAAATTTTTCCAACATATAGTTTACATCCTACTTTTTTCATAGACACCTAATTTGCATGGTTTGGAGTTATATAACTTAAGTTATGAATTTCCAAAATTAATACAGAGGTTATGTTCATGCTATTATTTCTGGTCCTATGAAAATTTTGTGTGTTCCATAAGCTAAATATGTTAAAATAAGTATGAACAAACTTGTTTATGATGAAAATAAATTAAGAAAAATAAAAAATAAAGTTTGGATTCCTATAGCTTAAAATGACCTATAAGAGGCCCAATTTAGGTGTTAAAAACTTACGAATGGATGTAAATTTTACTTGAAACTCTATAATTGATATGCATGAGTTGGCTAGATAAGTTTGTTAAGGATAAGTTTGTATCAAACCTTGTCAATATAGGAGTTGAAATAATATCTTATCAACAAGATCTTGTATCTAGTAATGTGAAATGTCAACAAGGTTTTCTGTCAATAAGTACAAGGTTTTTTAACATAGTAAGTTATAGCATATAGCATGTGATGGTGTGACAGATAACAAAGAAGTGAAGAGAATAGAAATGAAGCACAGAAAAAGTAATAATGAAATTCACCAAAACACCCTTCATATCACAAATGTCATAATATATAAACAAAATTTTCTGTGCTTTGGTGAAAGTGCATAAATTTTTTCTTAGAATTCCACACCAAAATTTAAGCTTAAATTCAATTTCAACTACAAGATGTAAAAGTGCATAAATCATTAAAAAATTATCTGACATACCAAAATGCATCACCACTAAGAGTATGTAATATATATTATACGAAGATATATTTAAATTATAGAAAAAAAAATTTAGCACAAAATTCAAAGAGTACACATATCAAAAATAGTATGGAATATTATGAAAATTAAGAAACTCATATTTTGAGCAACCCAAAAATTGGAAAAAAATATTTTTAAATAAAATACAAAAAATTAAGTCTAATGGCATTAAGTTGGGTTATAGAGGCCTAGGATGTGAGCCGAATATGTTAAAGAGCAGAGTGGGCTTTGTTTGGTTGTTTCATTTTGAAGCTTAAAGTTCCAAGCTTCAACAATGGCAGAAATCTACCATTATTACACCATTCAAGCTCAAAAAATGATGTTTTAGCATGATTTTGCTTGCCTAAAACATTTTAGCAGCCTCCACAACAATGATTCAAGCAACTAATGCCAAAAATACTCAATATTTGGTGAAAAAAATGAAAATCCCCAAATCATGCCCTAAAGAGATTTTTCTTTGATTTCTAGCAAAGTCAATAAAAAGTTTTGCAATTAAATAGGTCTAATAGCATTATAAATGCATGAACAATGATTCCCATGCAAATATTCAAATTAAAAACCATTAAAATTGGCCATAAATTCAAGGGTATGAATGTTCAAGATGAGGAACTTTATATAGAAATTTCTCTCCTCATGGACCAATTCACAAGCCATGTAATATACCAAATTAAAGCTTGTAACAGGAAGAATAAAACTCCTAATATACCTCAGATAGAATAAGAAAAAATTTGGGTTTCAATGACACATGGTATAAGATGTCTCTGATATCAATTATTAAAATAATTGGGAGATTAGTCTAGATAATAATTGAGACAATGTGATGATCCATTGTTGAACATAAAACTTTGCAAGGAAGATTGCAACAAGAAGAGAGAAAGAAAGTAGGGAATAGATACGACTCACGAGACCCTAGAAAAGGCTAGAGAATATGTTAGAATACCTTAGGGTAACCTTAGCTAATATAAATAGGGTAACTTGTTCTATATGAGTTCTTACTTGGGGTCTATTCTCTAAATGAGTTTATGGATAGTCTAACTTATTATAGGTTATCAATAACACATAAACCCAATCTATTAAGACAATGGCTAGTACAAAATTAATTATTTGGTATAATTAAAATATAATAAATTAATTGCTAATCCATAAATTAATAAATATATTTCAACATATATTTGTCTTTCATATCTCTTATTATTTTCTATCGACTTAAACCTTAAAAGGTGCTTCACTGAAATTTTCATAAGATATTCACTATATCTTGTCTTCTTAATTTCCTAGCACTTTTTATTTATTTTATTTCTTACTTGTTCCTACAATCAAATTTGCTGAAAAGTCATTTAAACATGCATTGTAATTTCCTTTCCTTTTTGCAAATTTTTAAGATTGTTTTCAGATGAAGTATTTTAAGGGGAGAATTTAATTTTAAAGAGTACTTGAAATGTTTTAACATATATAAATTAATTTGTTTGGAAAACTAATGAAAAAACTATCAACACTTTCAAGTAATCTAATCATGTTAAATTCCAAGAATTTCAAACACATTAAACTTTGAGAAATTTCAAATTCAACTTCAAATTTCCTCCCACTAGGTGTCAAACCATACTTTTTTGGACTATATATTCCCATATTCAAGGTGACTTCCATGTATAACAAAGAAAAAGACAAGAAAAAGGAATAAAATTTTCCCATTTCCTTGCGTTACGTCGGGATTAAAAATTAAAATTTTCATATGTGGACCTCGGGAACTCACCAACATTCTTTATTTATTTTCCATCCATACAACTCATAAATATCCTAGAACTTTGTTTAAACCACGGATCAAGAGCTAAAAACTAGAAAAATGGCTCATTCATCTCAGGTTTAATGTAGCATATTTCGAGGGCAGTTTTGAAAAATCATAACTAAATACAAAAAAAATCAAAATTTGGTGAATCATAGCTTTTAGGAAAGCTCCAAGTGTTAAATTTAAGATAAAAAATAATTTCAAGTCATAAAAACATTATTTGGATCATGTTTGACAACAGAAAAGTGGCAAAGGTATGGATATCTAGCTTTTCTAATATAGCTTACTGATATAAATTTCAAAAATATATAATTAATTCTACAAAAATCTAATTCATGAAAACTATATCAATTTTAAAAGCTACATATGTTAAATAGAGAGGAAAAATAGTTCCAAATCAATGTAAAAGCATTCAGACCCCAAAAATCAATGGAACAATGATAAAGGTCTGACTATGCACCTGGAACAGAATAGAAATTTCAAAAAATCATATTTCTCTCTCTATACATCCAATTGAGGTGATTCTGGTTGTCATAGTTCACTGTAATATATAGTTTCTCTCTATAAAATTTCATGGCAATTGGGTATTGCTTGGCCTATGAATAATAGAGGTGAATTTTCGAACCATATGAATAATGCCACTGTCATTTTCTGAATTTTTAGCTAACTTTAAAAGTTCGCCAAAAATTCTGTAGACCTCCAAATATTATGCACTTTAGCTTTCCAAAAATATCTAAACAAGACTTATGTGCATGCCAAATTTTAGATTAAAAAGAACTCATTTGGATAGATTTTGCTATAACTTACTATTATGGTCATTTTTGCATCTTATAAGGCACCAACTTGGTCTAAATGGACTTCTTTTGGTTTTGGCACCTCTTGGGAAAATTTGAAAGCATAATTTCAACATATATGAACTACCCAAGTGGTCCAAAATACTATGCATCTCATTTTGGTCATCCCACATCCATGAATACACTAACAAATGCAAGCTATCAAGTAACCAAATTTCACATTTCCATTGATTTTGTACCAAATGTGGTTCATACATCCTTCATATATGATATTAAATTTGCTCATATGTTTACAACTTAAAAATAATATGTACACATCCCCTCTGATATCTAATAACAAGAAAACTACATAATTGTCAAAGTGTAGTCTCTCATGTCCCTTGGCTTGCATTTCTCTCTTCATGAGCACCACCTAAACATATAGAGATGAAGGAGGGAAGGGGAGTGAGATTTGTGGAATCTCAATAGCTCACAAACCTATTCATACATACAGTCATGGCATATACACATCAAGACACAAGTATGAAAAGCAACACAACCATAAAGCATACAAAGTCACATTTCCATGCCATTATTTCACATCAAATTCAAAAATAAGCTCTAGGGACTTTTGGTTTTGTTTCACCTTATTTCTAAGACTTTTAAATTTGTCTCACCCTTGCCATAGGGGCTTTTGACTTGGCCTCACCCATCCAAGAGACTTTTGACCTTGTCTCACTTATGCTTTGAGATTTTTGGCCTTTCTTCATCCATATCAAGGGACTTTTGGCATCACCTCACCCTTATGAGCAATTTTCACAATCAATGCCATTCAAGAAAGCATATTGGTACCAATGCAATATCAAAGCATGAAGTGGCATGTTCTCAAGTCACAAAAGCACACACAAACACTCAATGATATATATGTAACTAAGAATGCAAAGAGAATGAAGTGGAGAACTACCTTGTTATTTATGCAAGCTTTACTTTGCCTTACTCTTTCCTTTTTTTGATTCCACAATTACAACTAGATGGGCCTTGATTTTCTTAGCCTAAACATAACAAATAACACTTAATTATACTCTTGGAACAATCTAAAACATTAAACTTATGCTTAAGAAGCATACTTTGTCCCATTAGTCTCATATTGGTCCATTAATGGCCTAATGAAGCAACTACCATAATTCAAGTTCTTGACTCCATTCTCTTGTCATATCTAGGCCTTTTGACCTCATTTGAAGTCCTTGGAGCTATTACACACTCACTTTCAAAAGCTTAGATACATGTTACTTCATAAGATTACATTATAGAAGCCATCACCTTATCTCCCAATCTATGATTCCTAAATTTTTCCAAGGGTTCCTCCTACCTTCTACTATCATATGAAGTCTCAAACCAAGCTTAGAATAAATTAAAACATCCCCTAACCTATTGCTCTAGCTTTAGCCGAGATTATGGAGGGAGGAAGAGCCCATGGACTTTTTGATTTTTCATTGATGGAAGACACACTTGGGAAGCTTCTTAGAGGTCTTAGGAACTCATTTAAATCCTCACATCACCTAGAACACCCTTGGATAAAATCATATTTTGCCTATGTCTTTAAATCCCTAACTTTCCATTATTGGTTCTCTTTTGCTTCTTAATTAATTCCACTTGTATCTTCCTAATTTTCACATCTTAGAACCTCTAATTCTACTTTAATATGGTCAAAATTTATCTCCTATGGAATGAGCCCTAAGCTAAGCGAAAATGCCATGGAGGAAGTAAGCAAGGAGAAGCAATAAAACAAGAAAAAATACCTTAGTTTCTTGGTTCCTTCAAAGCCTCTTTCACTTAGTGTAGACTCCTCCTTGAATTCCTACTCTTCTCCCTTTGAACCAGACCCAAAAATAGCCCCACTTCATCAAATAAAACTATAGAAAGGAAAGTAGGAAGAAGGAAAAGAGAGTTTCTAAAGAGAGAATTAGAAAAAGTCTTAATTTCTATACCTTTTCTTCTTGGTTTTTCTTCCTCCTTAAGCTCTCTCCTAGTGCATCTCTCTACTTTGGCTTCTCTCTCTAGTTTGGATAGAATGAAGGGTTTGTTAAGATGAAGGAGAAAAGGGATGCTTTATATATCAAAAGGGGATTCACAAAAGCCTTTTTAAAATGCCACTTTTGTCATTTATTCTTGGCTAATTCATTTGAAGTTCGTTTTAGCTCCTTTTCGAGAATTGTCTTTTTCATTATAAAACTTAGATCTCTAATTTATAAAATGGCTTTGGAATCACTTAATTTAAATTTAAAATTATTTTGAACTATTCGATTAAAATTTTGGTCAATCGACGATCGAAATCACTCATAAGAGAGGTTTCAACTGTCTCGACGGTTTTCATGGTTTTCAGAGCCTTTGAAAACCCCAAAAAACTTAAATTTTTTGTTTAAAAAGCCCTCCTATGAGTTTTCCAAAAGTTTTTCATATTTACAAAAATGCCATTATGCTTTCGACAAATTTTTTGAACTACTTCGGTCTTGGTTTCTAGGCAACTCTAAACTCAAATCCTCATTTTTTATTATTTAAAATTTTAGTCAAATTTTATTTGGCCTTAAATCATTCATCTTAGGGGACTTCCTTTTATATCCAGTGCATGTTGCTCATTCACGTAGAAACCGAATATCGCATTTCTCACATTTATGGAAAGATTGGATGTTACACTAGGAGAAAGTTTAATATATAGTTATTAAAAAAAGCATACTTTAAAAAAAAGATTTATCATCCAAAATAGGAGTACAAGTTTAAATATTTGAGTTATTATCATAGTGTTGAAAATTGGATTGAACTTGCTTTTTTGACTAGAAAATTAATTTGGTTATTGGTATGGTTTTAGGGGATAAATTGAGATAGTGTTAAAACCATTAACATTATTAATAAAAGCCTAATATATAGTATAAATTAGAAGATTTACCATATGGATTTTACTTTGGAAAGCTCAACTACTTAAAAGGTCAATCAAATTACCATAAGAATTGTGTATGATAATCAAAATTTACTTTGCAAAAATTTCAAAGAGATCCAATGATGCTAAAAGATTGAGCTTTCTATAAAAAAGACTGAAATTATATATAGTTCTTTATATCTTTTCTATCAAGTTCTCCAATAAGATTATAACATTTATGAACATTCTTTTAAGAAAAACAAATCAATCATCACTATAAAAAATTATTTTTATTGACAACTTTTAACACTGACCCAAAAAAAGTCTTTGCTACAAGGTTGCCTCTTGTTTTGTCAAAACTTTTAGTGGTAACCAAAAAAAAGTTACTACTAAAAGTTCTTTATGGTAACAATAATGTTGCCA
Organism: Erythrophleum ivorense; assembly: GCA_026724425.1. Classification (NCBI taxonomy): domain Eukaryota; kingdom Viridiplantae; phylum Streptophyta; class Magnoliopsida; order Fabales; family Fabaceae; genus Erythrophleum; species Erythrophleum ivorense. The sequence continues at coordinate 619,615 of JAIUCV010000031.1, forward strand.
CAAAATCCCTTTTATCAGCAACTTAAGATAACTTGCCATTTAAAGTCTTTTATGGCTACAAAATTGTTGCCACATAAAAAAAAAAGGTTTTTGTGGTGACTTCTTAGGGTTTCCATAAAAGACCTTTAGTGGCAATATATTGTCACTGTTAAAAGCCTTTTGTAGCAACAAAATTGTTGCCAACAAAAAGTTCTTTTGTGGTGACATTTTATAGCCACAAAAATGTTTCTAGTAGTGATACTATGAACTTGCCATTAAAATTACTTTTAGCAATGACTTTTGACACATGGATCCATAAATCTCAATTGAAAAAGAATCAATAGAAAAAGAATTAGAATTGATCGATATATCTCTCGAAACAAACGAAAAGGAAATGAAAGACGAAACATAAATCATGGATCAACTAAGCCCTCTCAGAGACTTGCTTAAGAATAAGAAAGAGGAATCCAATATTTGATTGATTACAATTCTGTATATTCCATTTATTATAGAAGTTCCCAAGGAATTCATTAAAGGAATGTTTCTAATAAAAATTGTTTGTTCTTGGATATCCCTACTAGTTTTCCAAATTAATCTTACAGATACATATAATTCATAGGAATATGTGAGTGATTCATATACAGCATCTTTTTCTTTTATCAAGGTGACAAAATTGTTGTCAACAAAAAGTGCTTTTGTGGTGACATTTTATCGCCACAAAATGTTTAGTGGTGATATTGTGAAGTCGCCATTAAAATCACTTTTAGCGATGGCTTTTGTCACCACAAAATCTTGGATTTGTTTAGAAACTAAAGTCAACAAAAAATTAACTTTAGCCTTGACATTGTGAGATCACCATTAAAGCCAGTTTTAGCTATTAAAAATATTTTACGGCTACAAATTTGTGGCCATATAAATGTGCTTTTGTTGTGACTTCTTAGGTTGCCGTAAAAGATATTTAGTAGTGGCATATTGTCACCATAAATGTCTTTAGCGGTAACAATGTGAGTTCTGTAACACCATCATACTATAACTCATTTCATACTATTTCTAGGTTCTATTTCATGAAACATATGAGTTTCCAAGAAAAAATATTAAAATATTACATTTTCGTGGTTGCGTAACAGATAAATTTTTCATCTAGCATTCCATGGACCAAAGGAACTCATTAAACTCATTCTCATATTTAATTACACTAATAAAATTCAAAACCATCTAAGAAAGTGGCTTGGAACTCATACAAATGGATGAAACACACCAATTTTCATGAATTAGCCAAGGTCAGATTTTTAATTTTTCTGTCACAACTTCAGAAATTCATAACTAAATCCACAAAAATCAAAATCCAACAAACTTTACCATTCTAGAAAGCTCTAGATGTCTAGCCCATGGTAAAAAAAATTTCAGCTCATGAAACATTAAGGGGAAAATTTTGACATTCAAAAAGCCACTGAGGTCTCTACTACCTGGGCCACTATTTCATATTTCTGATATAAACTTTCAAAATTCATAACTAATTCTATAAAAAATGAAATCATACACATTTGGTCATTCTAGAAATTTACAAATGTTAAATTTATATTAAAAATAATTTTAGAATGAAACAGATACATGTAACTATTGGAAATCTATAAAACAGTAACTGGACTCAGGGGGTACTATTGCTACTAACAACAAAATTCAAAAATGTATAACTCTTTGCTCAGACCTCTAAATGAGGTGATCTTAGTGGCCATAGAAAGCTTATAACTTCTAGTTTATGTCTGTAAAATTTCACACACAGTGGACACCATTTGCTGATCAGATGACACAGAACTAACAGTATGAACAGTGCACATACCAGAACCAATTGAAAATCCCAACTTTGAAAATTTATAAATAATTCTATAGAGCTCCATTTTTCTTGCACTTTAGCTTTCCAAAAATTTCTCATTGAACTCTACATGTTTGCCAAATTTCATGAAAAAATTCCTTCATTTGGTTAGAAAATGCCATAGGGTGCCATCTGAGTCAATTTAATGCTTTTCAATGGTTCAAGGATGGGCAAAATGGCTCCTAAGGTCCTTGTGACCACTTGGGCACGTGAAAATGGCCCAAAAAGACTCCCTAAACTTGTCTTAAAGGTGTAGAAACTTAAAACATAAAATCTCATCCTTCATCCCTAAGTCATATGCAAGGAGACATATATCTAAAGTAGCCATACAATACCCAAAAATTCCAACACTTCTCATTTATCATCAATTGTCATACATATATCAACTATGGGAATATTTACACATGGTCTATTCATTGTACATTCATTCTATCAAAAGATTACATCATTTGCCATTTCTTTGGTTGAAACATAAGCAAAATCAAGCAATTTAGGGCCCAAGCTTTATTTTCTATCTTGGTGACTTCCATTTCCTTGTTCATTGGCTCCACCTAGCATATTAAGATATTGGAGAGGAGGGAGTGAGATTCAAAGAATACCAATAGATCATCTCCCATTCAATCATGCATAAAGAATGTAATACAAGTCTTAAAATGCATGCATGGCATCTAACATTTGAAATGGTTAAAGATGCATTCTTGGCATTTACACAAAGCACACATAGCATACTTAGGTTTGCCAAATGAACGAATTAGCCTCACCTACTTTCTTCAAGGTTCTTGGACTTGCCTCACCCTTTTTTCTCAAAGGCCTTGAGCTAAGCCTTGCTCTTGGGAGACTTTCTCTTGGTCTCAATCACTTCTAAGGGCTCTTAGCTCATCCTCATCGAAAATAGAAAGTTCTTGGCCTCTCCACATTCAAGCAACCCAATACAAATATTCTAGGCATCATTTGAACACATAATGCAATACTATGGTTCTATGGAACATATGCATCATACTAAAACACAATTCATAGCTTAAAATACACATACATACATTCAAAGATAATATAAATATTCATTTATGCATGGGGAAAAAGAGAAGGAGATACCTTTGCCACACAAGTACATTTTTTCTCTTGAATTTAGATGTCCTCCCACGGCTACACACTCACAACTAGGTGGAGCTTGTTGCCCTTGGCCTAAATACACAAGATAGGAACCCATTAGACTCTTGGAACTATTCTCAAAGCTACTTATCTATTTGGAACTCTAACTTTGTTTTATGGTTCAATTATGGTTCCTAATAGCACCTAATGAAGCAACATTCACTTTTTGAAGTCTAGGCCCCATTCTTTCCTTTTATATATGATTCTTGACTTCCTTTAAACCTCTTGGAGTCATCATACAATTAAAACCAAGAGCCTAAGTATATGTTACTTCCTTAGGTCACATTATGGAACATAAGCACCAACTCATTCTCTAAACCTCCTAAATTTTTTCCCAAGGCTTCTCCTCATATTCATTCATCATATATGACTCAAAAATGGGTTGAAAAAAATTTAAAACTATCCCTAGGGATGTGGAACTCACTTGGCTAAACCTATGGAAGAATTTAGCCTTCATGGATTTTGCTTTGTTTTCTTGATGGAAGAAGCACATGGGGAGGTTCTTAGGGATCTTAGGGACTCAATCAAGTACTTATTAAGAACAATTATATCAAGTCAAACTTTCAAGGGAGCACTTAGATCCCTAATGATTCTATCTTGTTTTCTAATGCCTTTTACTTGCTTCCAATGATAGATTTTTAAACCTTGCACTCCAAAACCTCTAATCCTCCCTTGGTTTGGACAGAAAATAGCCCTTAAAAATTGGGCTCATGGTGGCCAAATTGTGCAAGAGGAAAGGGGAGCAAGAAGCTACCGAAGAATGGAAGTTTTATCTTATTTTCTTGCTTTCTCTTGGTTGCTTTTCGCTTTCCTTGGTTACCTCCCTTCAAACACAAATTTTTTCTCTTTGTTCTACCCCCAAAATAACACCAAATATTTCAAGAAAACTATAGGAGGAAAGGAGAGAAAGAAGAACAACTTTGCTTAAGGAAGAACTAAGAAAATTCATGAATTCCATACCTTTTTCTTAGTCTTTTCTCCTTCCTTTACCTCCTCCCTTGTGCGCCTAAAATTTTTGGTCTTCCTCTTTGTTTCTGGGCAAAAGCAAGTCGGTCTAAACTGAGGGAGAGTGAACGTGAACTTTAAAAAAGAATAAAGAAGCTTCCTTTTTTAAAGTTGTTTCCAATTTTACCCTTTGCAATGGCATTTTCAGTTTGGCTTCATTTTAGCTCCTTTTTGAAAACCGTCTTTTTCATTATAAAATTTAGGTTCCCAATTTCGTAAAATGCTTTTGAAATCATTCAAATCGGAGCTAAAACCTTCCCGAATGAATTGGTTAAAGTTTACGTTAACTGGCATTGGAAAACCTACACTTGAGGGGTTTTAACTGTCCCGGAGCTTCTTATGATTTTTAGGTCCTCTGAGAACCCCGAAGAACTCAAAACTTTCATTTAAAAAACCCTCATATGTATTTTTTTCCAAAATTACACTTATTTAAAAAATACGACTGGCATTTCGGTAAATTTTTTGAATCATTACGGCCCTGATTTCTGAGCAACTTAGGGCTCAAATCCTTTTTTTTATTATTTAGAATTTTATTCTAATTTTTGCTGGTCTTAAATGACTTATCTCAGGGGACTTGTTTTGAAAACTGACTCATTTCGATGTTTTACGAAAAATTAAACGTTACAAGTTCGCCACTATAGCCACTTTTAATGGTGACTTTTGTTGCCACAAAAACCTTGAATTGTGTTTTTCTAGAAACTAAAGTCAACAAAAGAAAGGCTTTAATAAGTTTTGTCATCACAAAAGCCTTGAATTGTTTTTTGGAAATTAAAGTCAACAAAAAGTAGCTTTAGTGGTGACCTTATAAGGTGATTGATAAAGCTACTTTTATGATGATTTTTATTGCCAACAAAGTTCTATTTTTTTTAGAGAACTTTAGTTGCTATAAAATCCTTGATTTTTTTTTTTTTGCAAAAGGTAAAGAGAAATAAAGCCTAGATATTATCTTACTTATTATATCATAATTGATGATATAAAAAATTTTAAATTTATCAAGGTGATCTTCTTGTAAGTTTTGTTAACCATCATTTACAATTTTTTAAAAATTTTAAGAATCAAATAATATTAATCTTTAAAAATTAAATTAACCTTATATATAACTCAAATGAAAGTTCAATCTAATTTTACAAAAGAAAAGTTGGTCTAATATTGAATGTAAAAATGGGATTGGGCCATTAGGTAGAAAAGTGGTTTTGTATTTTTTTTTTAAATTTCAAAAAACAAAATGAGAAAAATATAAAAATATAAAACTAAAAAACAAAATTAATTAAATCTGCCATCATCATCATAAATGGTTTAGGATAATATAATGAACAGACCAAGAAACCTACCTCCTTATCAAATAAAAGAAAAAAACATACTTCCTTCTTGTTTTGATGGTTCTTAGAGTCCTGTAGTAACCTTTCTCAATGAAGCCACTTCGATCATCCTTCTCTGCCATGGATCTTCCCTATCCAATCTAATCAATCTAGTTAAGTCTAGCCACTTGAAAAGAATCACATGTTATCTCTTCATAAGGTTTTTTCCTCATCTTTGTTTTATTGTTTTAAGAAATCTTCACCTAAATCTTCCTCCCTATTGTAGCTTCATTGAAACTTAGAACCTAAATGTAGGACCAATGTTTTTAAAACCAAATCGGTTATTAAACCAATGAAGATACTGATTCATGGTTCATTGGTTTAATTATGGTTGAATTGTAGTTGAACTAGTGATAATTATATATATTCAATATTAAAAATTTAGTATAATAAATAATAAACAAATATTAATAAACTTTGAAACATTTTATTACCAATTATATATAAAAATAAATCAAATATAACTTAATATTTAAATTTAGTTGATTTTTTAACTTTAAAATTTGAGTCTAAAATAACTTATCTATTGATAAATATAATTGTTAAATATTAATGTATTGAAATAAGTATTGAAACTAAGATATTATAAGAACTAGCTATTCAATATATTAATTTTTTATTATTACATTTCAAAAAAAATTATAATAAAATTTAATTGGTTCTTGAAAGTTTAAACATAGTATAAAAAAATCATAGTTGATAAATGTTTAAGTTAAATATCATAAATTTCAAAGGAAAAACTATAATTATATTTATATAATATTATGCAATATCCTATTAAAGAAAGTAAGGTCATTGATTCGACATTGCATATGATCATTTTTATAATATATATATATATATATATATAAGCAACCTACTTAAATAATCTATTTATATAAAAATTTACACATATAAATTGAAGATTCATTGCAGGTCAAATGACATACATGTATTTTAGAAGCAAAGGGTGCATGGTTTGAATCCAATAGTTGATTTTGGAGGATTTTTAAGGAGGACTAGTTCAATCTGCTATGTTTGCATCGGTTTTAGCCCAAAACTAGCTGGTCAAACCCCATTCTTGACCAATGTTAACAGGTTCTTAGAAATACCGATTTATAGGGTCGTCCAAATAGAACCAGGGTCTGGTTCCCAATCTAATTGGTCAAACTAGCTGGTCCAATCTGATTATAATTACCTTAGGTATAAGCCATTTGATTTTTTGACAATTCATCCTTCTATTGACTTATTTATTTATATTTCATGTGCTACCAAGTATGCTCTACCTCTGCCACTTAATACTCAGTTTAGCTGCATTTTCAGTTATAGATTTAGCAACATTCTCTATCAATGTTTACTCGAAGCTTTTTTAAATTTTAGCATTCATTTTAGGCTACTGTGATAGCACCATTTTAGGTTGGTGACTTTCGTCCTTCTCATTTGATTGGTGTTGCTAAAGTAGATAGATGGCTTTTTTGTGTTTCAAATTGCTATGTTGTGGGTTAGATAATATTGTGTTAATTGAAATCATCAAATTGCTTGAAATTTAGTAAGTTAGTTTATTGGTCTTATTATATAAATTGTGATCCTCCAATTTTCATTAAATCATGAAATTATTTAGTTTTGCACAAAAAATTTTAGGCATGCATTGTTTAAACATATATATATATATATAATTTCAGTCTTATTCACAATTTTTGTCCTTACAAATTCTTATTGAGATGAAATTTTGGAAAAATGCAAGCAACCGACTTGAATAATTTATTTATATAAAAATTTACACATATAAACTGAAGATGCATTGCAGGTTAAATGGCATATGTGTATTTTAAAAGCAAGGGGTACACGATTCGAACCTAGCAGCTGATTTTGGAAGATTTCTAAGGAGAGTCAACTTAATTTGGTCTGTTTGTACTAATTCTAACCCAAAACCAACTAGTCAAACCCTATTTTTGACCAATATTGATTGGTTCTTGAAAACACTAGTTTAGAGGGTTTTTAAAACCAAACCAGGGTCTGGTTCCCAGTCTAACTAGTTGAACTAGCCAATTAGTTAAACTTGTTAGTCCAATCCGATTATAATTACCTTAGGTAAAAGCTATTTGATTTTTCAACAATTCATACTTCTATTGTAACACCTTACTGACTACACTCCAGTTCATCTCCCTCTAGGCTTGACTCCATATGATTTCCCAGAAAACTGACCGAAACCGTGGTATTTTACTACTTAAAATCGGGGTTTAACCGGTCGTATTTTGCCCCGTGGGTCCCGTGAACCCATCATTCACATTCTCTACTCAAACACCATTTATACAACTTGTACATAGTCTCAAACCACTCACCAACCACGGGTAAGAAGCCAAAAACTCAGAAAATACAATCTCTCAATCGGGCCCATAAATCATATTTCTGGCTCCAACTTTGGAAAATCACAACTAATTCTAGAAAAATGGGAATCAAGGAAATCATAGCTCTCTGGAAAGCTTGGGATGTTAACTTCACACTAAAAATAACTCCCAGCCTCAATCTCCACGTTTAGACCCTCATTGACATCGAAAAAGAGAACAGATGTCCAGCTGTCCCTGATGCTGGTGCAGTTTACTGTCATGAACTTCGTAAAGTCGTAATTAAATCCACAAAAATACAATCAGGGCAAACTATACCAATTTGGAAAGCTACAGATGTGAACTATAGGATAAAAATAAGTCCAGATCAGTTCAGGAGTTCTAAGACCTCGAAACCCGATAAAACAGTAACGAAGGTCAGAAACTTCCCTGATGCTGATACAGAACTTCAGTAAATCGTTTCTCTCTCTACAGACCTCCAATTAAGGTGCTTCCAGTTGGTATAGGTCACTGTGGATATCTAGTTTATACTCCTAAAGTTTCATGACATTTTGACATCATTTGGTCTATGGATGACATGGTTTCATTTTCGGACCCAATGTACAGTACCATGACCAAACCATTGAAATTTCCCAATTTCAACAATTCACCAAATATTCTCTAGACCTCCGAATATTACCCACTCTAGCTTCTCAAGAAGCTCTCAATAGACTCTAGAGGCATGCCAAATTCCATACCAAGAAGAGCTCATCCAGTCATACTTTGACGGAGCTCACCCACTTGGTGGTTTTAGCACCACATGGGGTTCAAAACGGGTCTAAATGACCTCCCACATGCTCTAACCTCTATTGGGCAAATTTAAAACTACAACCATAACATATGTGAATTATCTAAATAACTCAAATCATCATACATTCCAATTTCACTATGCTATGGAAGAAAATACACTATTTCATATGAGCCTCAAAAGGCCAACTTTATGCATTCTCATTACTTTAACCCTTTATATCATCCATACATCATTTGTACATACATTTACATATGCTCATATAGTTACAACTCAAAAAGAATAGGTGCACTTTCATTTTGGCACCTTATACATCAAAATAACTAAAAAGCTGTACATTATTCTAACTATGCTCTTCTAGGCTCCGTGAGGTGTGCTCGCCTCTCCTTGAACACCACCTGAGTAATAGGATGGGAGGGGAAGGGGGTGAGATTCAGGAGAACCTCAATAGCTCATACTCATTCAAGATGCAATCAAGGCATATACTAGTCAAGCATGCAAACAATTCATCATAACACGACATATGTGTTTCATGCCATGAAATCAAACCAATGCCAAAACTAGGCTCTAGGGACTTTCGGTCTAGCCTCACCCGAGCTTTAGGACTTTTGGATCGGCCTCACCCTTGGTTTAGGGACTTTTGGCTCCTCCTCACCTGTCTCAAGGGACTTTCGGCACCACCTCACCCGAGCAATTTCCACACATCATATCATAAACATAGTGGTATCAATGCATCAAGGCAAAATCAATGGCATATCTCATCATACAAGCACATACTCAACATGTAATGACTATTACACAACCAAGAATGCAACAAGAACAGAGTAGAGAGCTACCTTCTCAGATCACACAAGTCTTCCCTTTCAATTTCTCCTCTCCCTCCTTGATTTCACACTCACAACAAGGTGGAGTTTCTTCCTTTGAGCCTAGGCAGAACAAAGAGCACCAATTACTCTCTCATAGTTTAAAGACCTCTCACAAAGCTAAAAGAGACTCTTCATCAAATTAAACCCTCACTACCCTTACAGATCTAGGGATTCTCTCTCTAGAACTCTACTCATTTTCCTTCCTCTCTCAAGCCCTCAAAGAAGAAAACATGGAAGAAGAAATGAAGATAAATGCATTCTACCCTCCTTCTAGAGTAGTTTTCCCACTTCCCTCTTCTAAACCTAACCCAGAACAACTTCTAAAACCGTAGAAAGAGAAAGCAAAAAGGAGGAGACAACAAGCTAAGGAGAAAAGCTAGGGAAATCTAAAGATTACTCACCTCTTTGCTTGATCTCCTTGCTTCTCTAGGTCTCTCTCTCTCTCCTCAGCTCTTTCTCTCTCCTTGGTCGAAGCTCAAGTCGGTTCTGAGAGAAAGGAAGAGTTTAGACTCTTTTAAAAAGTCAAATCTCTCTTTTCACGCTTTTTCTGGACCGCTCTCGCTATAGCGAATCATCATCCTCGCTACGGCGAGCTCGTGCAAGTTCCAGACTTTTGCCTTCGCTATGGCGTCGCTACGGCGAGCTCGGCCTGTTCCAGACCTCTGCCTTCGCTATAGCGCCGCTATGGCGAGCAACTCCCTGGTTTCTGTATGGAATGTCGCACTCGCTACAGCTAGGAACATCTTCGCTATTGCGAGGAGGCATTCTCGCTATGGCGAGAAGACTTAGAAAATTTTCAGCTCTCCGAAAATTTCCCAGCTTCCTCTTTTCTCATTTTTCTCTCATTCCTTTTCTGGTTGTTACATCTATTGACTCTATTTCTTTACATTTCATGTACTATCAAGTATGCTCTACCTTTGCCACTTAATCACTCAGTTTAGCTACATTTTCAATTGTCAATTTAGCAACGTTCTCTATTAGTGCTTACTCAAAGCATCTTTAAATTTTAGCATTCATTTTAGGCTACCATGACAACACCATTTCAGGTTGGTGATTTTTGTCCTTCTCATTTGATTAGTGTTGTTTAAGTAAATAGATGGCTTCTTTGTGTTACAAATTGCTAGGTTGTGGGTTAGATAATATTGTATTAATTGAAATCATTGAATTACTTGAAATGTAGTGAGTTTGTATATGGGTCTTACTATATAAATTATGATACTCCAATTTTCATTAAGGCATGAAATTATTTAGTTTTGCACAAAAAATTTTGGGCATGCATTGTTTAAACATATATATATATATATATAATTTTGGTCTAGTATAATTGTTGTCCTTCAAATTCTTATTGAGATGAAATTTTGGAATTAAGAGGAAGTAGTGTGAATATTTATCCTTAGTGTGCTATGTTATGGGATGATGGCTCTGTTATAAAGTATATATGCTTTTGATATATTGACCAATCAACCTTTTTCTTGCTTCAAATAGTTAGCATTTTTTAAAATAAAAATTTAAAGTCTTAATATTGCTTTCTATGGTGTTATTTTGGGAAATTAACTAATATATTTTTAAATCAAGATTACGAATATGCATAAAAATTTAAAAAACTCTTTAGTGGCAACTTTAGTTGCACTAAAAGTTTTTAATTAAAAAAAAAACTTTTAGCAATGACTATTGTCACCACTAGAAATCCCTTTTAGTGGTGGTACTTAAGATTGCCACTAAAAAGGTACTTTTAATAGCGATAGATTATTAATATCCTTGTTAGAAGTATATTTTTAACAACAACTTTTATAATTACCAAATTAATGGGGTTTTAGTCATGAGATTTGTTGCCACTAAATATTTTTAACGATGACTTTTGTTACCACTAAATAGTTTTAACAATAACTTTTGTCATATACTAAATATCATTTTTAGGGGCAACATTTATGTCGTCGCTAAATATTATTTTTAGTGGCATTTTTTTTGGTCTCTAGAAACCTTTTTCTATAAAGGTTTATAGCGATGACCAAATGTACTTGTGGTGGTGACTTTTACACCTTTATAGACAACTTTTGTTGCTATTAAAAGTAATTTCTTTTGTAGTGCATGTGATACTAAGTAGTAGAAATCATATATTTATATGCAAAAATTGCATATTTTTCATAATATTAATAAAAAATCAAATACTTATCATATTTTAATTAAAAAATTTGATAACAAAAATATAAGAAACTAGTACCATTCAAGTTGTAAGAATATTCACAATTCATCTTAATTTGTAAAGGTGTAAATGTTCAAATTTTATTAGATAAGAAAAAAAAGGTATAAAAAAGAACTAGCATATCTTAAAAGAGAAAATTTAGATATCTATAGTTTTTATATATCTATGTTAAAGGAGCCTTATGACATAATAAACCCATAGGCCTAGAATGGGTTAGCTTCCATCACTGTGTCACAATTTACTAGGGTAACCATACTAATCTTTAGGACTCTCATGACAACCGGCGCTAATCCTTAAATATAAAGGAAATGAATCCTAACCAACAATAAAAGGCCAAGCATATTAGGAGTAAAAACCTTTAGTCTAGTCCTTAGAACTTTAAGCCTTGCCACTGTATATTGACAATGGTAACCTATCTCCTTCCTTTAAGCTAATAAAGGCAAGAACTTGTAATCTAATTCTTATATTAAGTAACATTCTATTCTATTACTAGACCAAGTCTTTTCTTTTACTCTAATCCATAACTCGAACACCAACATTTGGCATGTCAGATAGGCTACTTTAACTCTCTATTTTGGACACAACATCCTTAGCTTAGATTTTCAAACTTGTTAGTCCTTTGTGGCCCACGACATAAATGAGAAGAAACCATTCTAGCAATTAAAACAACAAGTGCAACACTAGAGTAAGGAGTGAGATATGTCAAAGACCACGTTGTTAAGTCATTTCCTTTTCTATCATTAGAAAGGACAACAACCATGATGCATAGGGCTTTGCTAATGCCTAAAGCAAGACAAATGCATCAACCCTTGCCAAAACCAAACTGCTAAAGACCCTTAATATCCAACCACAAACAAATAAAAATATTCCCTTTACCAGACCAAAAAATATCATTTATCTCTTCAATGCTTATGACATCGACCCAATAATAGTATGCACCTTAACACAACCATAACCTAATAACACCAAAATCATCCACACATTATACTTACAGCAATAGGAGATAATAATAATAATATAACAAGAGCTGATAGCAGTAAGAGAGCCACAAACAAGCAAACTTGTCAAGATATGTAAAAGAAAAGAAGTTCACATGTCAAATATGCCTAGGGTAATTAGAGCACACTCTTGTACGAACCAAGTCTAGAGTGGTATAGATAGAAGCTTAATATAAGAAATGTCTCCTAACAAAGATTACATACCTTCAGGGAAAGATGATATAGACTATAAGTCAAGCAAAATAGTAGACAACATAAAAGATGTCTTTTGTGATGAGAGAGGAGAGAGGAGAGAGAAAAGTTATAGCAGACACAAGAAGAAATGTCAATACGAGATTTAGAAATTCCATACAAACCAACATCTGCCCAAAAGATAGTGAAACTTGAAATCCCACGAGAGCAAATGTTAACCAAATGCCAAAGGAAGTAAGAGAATATGCATAAAGGAATGATGAACTGTTACAAACATTGTCAGTTACAGTAGAAAAGTAAAGAGTTCAAAGGGAAAAGCAGGATGCCATGGAGGCAATCTTAAGACAAGGGAATAAAAACACCCTACAAGTTAACTATTTTGTTAATATAAGCTTTACATGATTTAATACTTGATTGGTTATAGATGACATTTGGTGAGGACTCCCTCTAAGGAGATACAAACCTATTTAAATTGAGCTATATGACAAGAAGGCTAACCTTATTCACCACTTACAAAACATAACCCTCTTAATGGACTTGACTAATGTATAAGCTAAATACCAATGTAAGTTGCTTCTAGTGATTAACAATAAAAATGACCTCATAGTTATCACTGTAATGATTAGCCATTGGATGGTCTAAAAAATCTTAGTAGATATAGAAGTTGTAGTAAACATCATGCAACATGATGCCTAGAAAGATATAGGCTTATATGAGTTTGACCTCCAACCACCAAGCAAGACATTGCATGGGTTCAAAGACATAGATTTACAGATTAAAGGGATGATTACACTCCTTGTAACTCTCAAAGATAGAGACCATAGAAGAACTTCCTTCACCAACTTCTACATTACGAAAACTTCGGTTGCCTACAATGTCATCCTCAAATGGATAGGATTGAATAAGCTAAAGGTAGTAATATGCTCTTATAGCCTATCCTTAAAGTTCAACACACTTAATAGCCAAAATAAAAGAAGATAATCGCAAAAACCAAGGGCAAGTGAGGCACCCACTCCTAATGAAAAGCAATGCAGAAAGATCTAAATGAGTCAAGCAGTCAAATAAGATAAACTCAATGGAATTAGTAAACCCTAATGCCATGAAAATCCCTTCAACAAGGTGCTAAAGGCACTTAAAAGGGAGCATAACATAAGGAAGCAAAAGGCATTAAATACAAAAGATGTAGATAATATAATTAATTCAACGCTAAAGGACATTCTTGACTTGGAAATTAAGAAAAAATAACATCAAATGGCCAACAAATTGGCATCTAACTTAGTCTATAAAGGTTGGAAGTGACACTACATTGATAAACATGCCTTGTATTTATTTTCTCATAGAGCAGTAATGATAAACTATTATGCCTCTAATACACTGTATTTATTACAGGGAGAGGTAACACTTATAGTAAGGTCTTCACCTGATCTAAGAAAGTTGTTCGCCCCATAGCATTACCCTTATGGTTCTTCTAACTAGGTTTTAGAATGCATATTCCATAAGATCTTTTCTTAAAGGTCAATGAAGCCACAAAATTTTCAAGGCTAGATCCTTTAAAAAGAGCCGTAAAGTGGGTTTTCATTGTAGTAAACCATAAAAAGATCAATCTTCGATTAGCTGAATGAAAACAAAAACTAAATATGCAATGAAAAAAAAGTAGGTTTTCATTATAGCAAACTGTAAAAGATTAATCCTTAATTGGCTGAATGAGAACAAAAACTAAAAATGCAACTAGTTATCACCTGGCATCCCACTACTCAAAGGCAACAATTAAGCTCTAATGAAGGTATTACATCAACTCACAATTGAGGTATGAGTTCAAAAGCCTTCATGAGTCAGAAAAAGTACATTTAATAATCAATAAAGAAAAGCTTACAACCATCATTCATTATGCTATCAAATATTGGTCACTCTTTAGCATGGAACAAAGAAAACTAGTGACTTTATAGTGTAATATGAAGTCAAAACTTTTAGCTTTCATTGCCCCTACAATATGGTAGCCTTATAGTACAACGCCTTTGGAAAAACTCAACAAAAAAACAAAGAAATGCATAAGGAGATCAACTTTTATTCACCATTCAAGGCAATTACAACAAGTCTACACAAGTGAGTTTCTATAACTTGTTTGACTCATGGAGTTACAAAATATCCAAAGAAAAAAAAGGTTTGACAAAGGAAGGTAAAAAAGGAAAACAAAGGCTAATTTATCACAAGTCATAAGCGATAAACATACACGCTGATAGATGTTGCTAATGATATCGAGAAGTACCTTTAGTAAGGGTGCACAGATGGCCTTGTGGATTAGCTAGTTTGATCCTATCTAGTCATCTCGGGCTAGGTTAGCATGGGTTAAAAAAACTAATTGAACTCAAGTTAGGCCAATTAGCTAAGTTAGGCTGGTTATGTTATCCAATTTTGCTTAGCCTTACCTAGTTTTATATGTTTAAAAAATTTATTTTATAGAGACTTATAAGAAAACTTTATAATTTTTAAGGACAAAATGTAATTTTACAAGGACTTATATGAAAAACTTATTTTTAAGAAACATTTTATAATTTTTACTAAAAACTTTAACAAAAAAAAAAAGTGGCCTAACTAAACTAGTTTAGCCTACCCTAGTCCTATGACATACTGGGTTAGGCACTAAGCTTAAAAATATTAGTCTAGTGATAAACCAAGCTAAGCACTAGTTAGGTTAGTACCTGACCCAATTACAAAATATCCCTTGGCAAGATATATTAGGCTAGTAACGTCATCCTTAACTTTGCCTACACTCTACCCTTTCACCTTGTTTGCATCATAGCCAATTATGGCTATAGAGTAACAAGCAAATGAGAAAGAGACATTAGCATTCTAGACAAAGATAATAACATCTGCATTCTAGACACCTTTTAATTTATTTGCAAATAATTTATTTTAAAAGTAAATTATAATAATTTTTATATTTTAAAAATAATAGAAGTAACTAGTAAGAGCTATTTAACTTCTCACTCTCACACATGTATATTAATTAACTTCTTTCATTATATTATAATTTTATATTTATATTTCATTTTTATTTAAGAAAATTTAATTATTCAGTCCTTATGATTTACTTAAATTTTTAATTTGATCTATATAATTTGTAATTTTTCAAATAGGTTCTTATACTTTTCAAATATTTGAGTTTTGGTCTCCACCATTTGATTTTATTATAACTCCATTTGTTTGTGATTGATAATAGGAACCAAATCTTAAATATTTAGAAAGTATAAGATTGATTTGAAAAAATATAAATTATAAAAATCATATTAAAAATTTTAAAAATTATAAAGACTAAATAATTATTTTTTCTAAAATTTTACCAAAGTCCAACTATACCCTTCCTTTTTCTTCCTTCTCTAAGGAGTGGGGGTGGCAATTGCATCTTCTTATAGGCTACCAAAGGACCAAATCAAGCTTATCTACAGTCTAGAGCACGCTGCAGCAACCAAATTGCGAGACTCTCTCATACAATAATAATTATTGTTATTAAATATCCTCGATCGATGTAGAACTTTTCAAACCTTGATTAGTTCATTGGAAACACCTTTCTTCTTCATAGAATTGTGAAGTTTATGAAATTGAGAAAAGCATATGAAAAGATTAGAGGACTTGGTCAAAATAAGGGAGAACAAGAATTTTGTTATCACCACCAAAGCAAAAGAGACAAAAGAACTAAAACCAGAACATAAATAAAAGCAATGGTTTATGACGGCAAGCAAGCTAGGTTGTCTCCATTTTGTTTCCTCAAGTTCCCCCAAATCTTGTCCCCATGTTTGTTGCTCTTGCCTCATTTGACCTTCACAAAATCACTCAATGGCATTATATAATGAAGATACACAAAACTCGAGAAGTCACAACCTAGGTTCATAAAATTAATCCTTAATTACTACATATACTAAAATGCGTTTGGGCTTTATGAGTATATTCCGAACACTAAATACACTCAAAGGAGAAGATTTATAATCTAGTAATTTTTTCAAAATGTGTGAATGAGGTATTTAGATCTGTCACATTTAATACATACATGTATGGCCTACAGTATGACAAAGATTATATATATATATATATATATATGAAGTAGATGAAAAAGGAAAAATAAAAATTATACACGCTATCATCATCTATATTATTATGTGTGTGTTTAGAAAAGTGATAGGACACTCAAACTACATTTTCTCAAAGCACAAAATTCTTACTTCTAGGTAACTGGAGTTGGCCAAAAACGATTGTAAGCCTTATCCAATGTGTATCCAAACATACTATATATTACTTAGAAGCGCAAGGTAGTTTCTTTCCGAAAAAAGAGATGAACATATAACATAGGTTATTAAAAGAAAAAAAGAATATTACCATCTTTTTATAAATGAATGGGAGTCGCACTTTTTTTATTAATCAAAGCTTTTTCTTTCTGGATAATACTTCAATCAGTTATAATACTTCTTTATAAAAATTTTTTAATCTTTTTTGGGATAGCCATGGTCTACTATGACATTTCTAAACCCAATTATAAATGAATGGGAGTTTTAGAAATTAAATTTTTTGTTTAGAACCTCTCTTTGAATCATGCATGGCATTTACTAACTGGCGAGTCTATGTAAGTTTTGTCTAACCTAAATGTCTCTTTTTATCAAGCTAAACAGAATTTTCTTTATCCCAGTTGCATGTGAAATTAATTTTAAGGAATTAACATTTTGTTTCCCCTGATAAATGTTAATTAAACTCATGCCTTTTTGGGGGCAATGAAAATTGCACTGAAAAATAAATAATTTATGAAGGACCCCCCAAAAGAAAAATTTACCATTACATATATTTTGAAATTCTTGCAGTAATTTTTATTTATATTTAAATTAATATATTAATGAAATAAAAAACTTCATCTCTTAAAAATTGAATTCTCCAAAAAATTATCTTTCAGAAAAACTGAATCTAGGGCTTGTAACACAGATAAAATAGACTCAATTTTTTTTCTTTTGGAATGCCAAACAGCCACAAAGTTAGAACAAGATGTTTCGAAAGAGGGCGTGTGACTCCTTTTCGTCATATACAGGCTGGCGTTTCGAGGACTTTGATTTCATGGTCGGCTCGTCGCCTTTGCCTTTTTGGCGTCCTTTTGTCAACTTAAGCTGTCCCTCATCTCTACTTTTAAATCTAATCACCATGGAATTCATAATCGGACAATAAACTAGCATGGACGCTCTCAAATTAATAAATTTTACGTGAATTTTTGGTGGTATGATTTAAAGAGTATTATTACTTGTATATATAATTTTTAATAAATGTCTGATGTGATTGCACTTGAATTTGATTACCTTTTAGTGTGGTTACTATTCATTAAACCAGTGTGATATGTAGGAATTATAGTGAGCTACAATCAATTATTTAGTTTTGAATAAAAACGGGCTAATCTATGATCCATGAAAGATACATTTGGGCCCACTTGTTATTAGTGATCCTATTGTTTTAGGCTGGATATCTAATTGATTAGTATGGATAAAAGTGCGGGCCCATAACTCATAGGCCCATAATGGGTGGGTACTAGAGTTCTATATAAACTTGGCTAGGTCCCTTCTGTGTTCACGTTGAATTCTAACTTCACAACTTACCCCATTATAAGTTGTGATAGGAAGTGTGTGAATCACAGAGGAAGCCCTAGTCTCTTCAAACCTTCAGGCATTCAGAATCAATAGGGTATCCTAAATCTGTCGTCATGTCTTCTGCAGGTAATTAATCTAGTATTCTAATTTCATATAATTGTTATGAGTTTATTCTTACATTTGGTATCAGAGCTTGTTTTATATGATTTAGAATCTGATTGGTTGAAGACTTGAAACCTTAGGGTTTTTTGTAGAATTTGAAATATTTTGAATTTGAAATTTAAGCTAAGGTTTATTGAAATTGAATTTCAATTCTCCCAAATTAGGTCAAATTGATGAATATCTTTTTTATAATTGCACTCTCTTTAATCATATAAGTAAAAACCCTCTGCCAATTGCATAAAATATCCTTTTATTCCATGAGAATTTCAATTCGAAATCCATAGTTAGGGTTCATAGAATTGAAATTTTCAATCTCATAAATTACTGCAAATTGATGGATAATTTTCGAATGCAATGTTCCTTATGATGATATAAAAGAAACCCATAAATCAATTGCATCAAAAATTGGCTGATTATAGTGCAATTTGAATCGAAATTTTTCGGGCATTGAGACCTTTTCTGAACCGAAAATTATGCATTCAAATCATCCAAATTTGTGGATTAAATTTGGGGCTTTGCATATTTATTTGTTTAGAGTGAAATCTTGAATCAAAAGCACACAAAAATTGCAAGAAAACGCGTCTGAAATCCCTCAGAATCGAGCTTCGCATATCTTGACGAAAAGGGGTGATTTTGCTTCGAAAAAACCATGAAAAACTCAATAAAATTTGTGGATTTTAGGGTAGATGAGTTTATAATGGGATTAGGAACAAAAAACACATAAAAATCGCATAAAAAAGGCTCCAAAAACACAAAACCCGACTCCACTATCCATGGGTCCTGCGTGACCCGTTTCTGATATGGGTTGACCCGCTTGAGGTTGAAAATGAGCCTGAAACCCATGCCCACTCGCGCCTTCTGGAGAGTGAGGGAGAGTGTGCATTCTACGGATTGAATTTTTCAGTGCTGTTTTTTGCGTTGCAATCCTTATTTTAAATGTGATTTTTTGGAATATTTTTTATAAATTTTTGATTGCTATAAATATTTTTTTATATAAATATTAATATATAAAATATTTTTTAATACTTATTTGGACAATTTTCTGAAAGGTGATACATTGGAAAATTAATTTATTATATTTTGAACCTTATGATAATGTTCACTCTCCACAAATTATAATATATATTTGTCTACTCTCAAGCCTAATAAATATACCTTTATATGTTTGTTTTAAGAAACAAAAGATTCTATTTTAATTTTATTTGCATGAAGCCTCTTTGGGA
Source organism: Erythrophleum ivorense (assembly GCA_026724425.1). NCBI lineage: Eukaryota > Viridiplantae > Streptophyta > Magnoliopsida > Fabales > Fabaceae > Erythrophleum > Erythrophleum ivorense. The sequence goes on from JAIUCV010000031.1 coordinate 639,349, forward strand.
ATGTCATAGAATTTGTTTATGGATATTAGGGGTATAATATTTCATCTCTTTAAATGTTGTACCATAATTCTGGGCAAGTAATTCCTATGCAAGGAGTTTTATAAATTATTATGGATAATTATCACCAAAGTGAAATTATTCATATTAATAAGTAAAATTTCCTTTGTAATTAGAGGAAGGCTTCTAATTATCTCATATTATAGCCTGCCCAAAGGGGGTTATTGCATGTTATAATTAGGAGTTGATTTGGGATGAAGTTATTGGGGAATATATTGGTTTAAAATATTTATCTGCCTAAAGGGGATAGATATTTGAACCCAATGTATTCTCACTGATTAACTCATCTGAGGTTCTGATCTAGGTGGTGACCTTGATTTGTACATTCTGCCCAAAGGGGAATGTGCTATTATGTTGGCCTCATTGAGATAGCTTATTTTAATTAAAGTTATGTATAAAATTGCCCTTATTAATTATCCTAATACCTTTCAATTTTACAGTTACATTTTCTATGAATAATTGTTCTGCTTCAATTGAAATTTTAACTGGATCAAATTATAACAAGTGGAAGCAAGACCTAGAATTCTCCTTAGGAATTGCTGACCTTGATCTGGCACTACGCAAGAGTAAGCCTGAAGTAAATGAGAAGAGTACAACTGAACAGAAATAGTTCTTAGCTAAATAGGAGAGGTCCAACAGACTCAGTCTGATTGCCATTAAAAGAACTATCTCCGAACATCTACTTAGTGGCTTACCAGAAACCACAAGTGCTAAAGAATTCCTTACTGTTTTGGGAGAAAGATACCAAGTATCTAATAACGCTGAGTCTGGATATCTTATGAAAAAGTTAACTGATATGAGGTATGACTATAATGAGGGAGTAAGAGAGTTCATTTTGAAGATGGTTCACATCCAAACCAAGCTGAAAGCCCATAACATTGACCTAAATGAGAATTTCATTGTCTCACATGCCTTGAACTGTCTACCTGCCGAATTTACACAAATCAAAACTGCCTATAATACCTTTGGTGAGAAGTGGACCATTAATGACCTCATCACCAAGTGTGTGGCCGAAGAAGAAAAGTTGAAAAAGGAAAAGAGTGATCCATCCTGTCAGCTAGCTCTTTTTACTTCCCACGGTAAACCCCATTCTGGCAAGGGTAAATGGAAACATAAAAAACCTCAATTCAATATTTCTCATAAGAATCAAAGTTTGAGGAAACCAGGCAGTGGTCAACATCATGATGTAAGAGGTCCTAAACCAACTCTCATTAAGAAAAACATATGGTGTTTCTGGTGTAAAGGAAAGGGGCATAAAAAGAATGATTGCACAAAATTCAAGGCTTGGCTAGAAAATAAGAATAAATCTGGAGGTAATCCCTTAGTTTTTGTTTGTTATGAGTCTAATTTAGTTGATGTTCCTATTGATTCTTGGTGGCTTGATAGTGGTTCTACAACCCATATTGCTGTGTCTTTACAGGGGTTCAAAAACTTGAGGAAACCAAACCCGAGAGAAAGCAAATTGAGGGTAGGAAATGACCTTGAAGTAATGGTAGAGTCAGTGGGAGACGTCAGTCTAATTTTGGCAACCGGTTTTGAATTGATTTTGAAAGATATTTTTTATGTACCTTCTTTTAGAAGAAATTTAATTTCCATTTCTTGTTTAGACAAATTTGGCTTTCATTTTACTTTTGGCAATGGAAAATTAGATTTAATGTTAAATTCTCAAATTATTGGTTATGGACATCCAGTGGATGGTTTGTATAAACTATCTTTGGTTTCTGACAATAATTTTTCATCTTTAAATATTGAAAATGTGGTTGCCAAAAGGTCTAAAATTAAAGAAAAATCCTTTTCATTGTGGCATAAGCGTTTAGGTCATATTTCTAGGGAAAGAATTGAAAGATTAATTAAAAGTGATGTTTTACCTTCCGTAGAGTTTGACAATTTAGGGACTTGTGTGGATTGTATTAGAGGAAAATTCACTAAGAGTAAGAAGAAAGGTGCAACTAGAAGTTCAAATCTCTTAGAAATTATTCATACAGATATCAGTGGACCCCTTTCTCCTACAATTTGTGGTAATAGGTACTTTATCACTTTTATTGATGACTTTTCTCGATTTGGCTATCTTTATTTGATTAAGGAAAAATCTGATGCTCTTGAAAAATTTAAGATTTTTAAAACTGAGGTAGAAAAGCAATTGGAAAAAGTCATCAAGATAGTGAGATCTGACCGTGGCGGAGAGTATTATGGTAGACATGATACCACGGGTCAGCATATAGGACCTTTTGCAAAATACTTACAAGATTGTGGAATCGTTCCACAATATACCATGCCTGGTAGCCCTGAACAAAATGGTGTAGCCGAAAGGCGTAATCGCACACTTAAAGATATGATGAGGAGTATGATGAGTAGATGTAACTTGCCAGAATTCCTATGGGGTGAAGCCTTGAAAACAGCCCTTTATATACTAAACAGAGTCCCAAGCAAATCCATACCAAAAACACCTTTTGAACTTTGGACAGGAAGAAAACCCAGTTTGAACCACTTTCGTGTATGGGGGTGTCCAGCAGAAGTTAAAATTTATAATCCCTCAGAAAAGAAAACGGACCCAAAAACTAGTTGTTGCTTTTTCATCGGATATCCAGACCGCGCTAAAGGGTATAGGTTCTTTTGTCCTGGTAGAGGTGTCAAAATTGTGGAATCTATGAATGCTAAATTCTTGGAGCTTGATGTAGCTGAAACCATTATTCCATCTCATGATACTCCTATGGATACCCAAGAAGCTATTTCTTTGCCTCTGCCCATTTTTGATAATATCATATCGTCAGATACCTCTATTGAAAATCACCTTCCAACTGAGAATTTTGATAATTCCCCTATTGAAATCCCACAACCAATTGAACCAGTTGAACAAATACCTGTGAGGAGATCTGTTAGACAAAGAAGGCCTGCTATCACTGATGATTTTATGGTTTATCTTAGTGAGGATGTCTATGATGTTGGGGATGTTGTTGACCCTAAGAATTATAAAGAAGCTATTTCTTGCCCTCAATCTAACATGTGGAAAGATGCTATGGATGAGGAAATGAAATCTATGGCTAACAATGAAGTGTGGGAGCTTGTTGAACTGCCTAATAATTGTAGGGCAATTGGTTGCAAATGGGTGTTTAAAACAAAGAAAGATTCACAAGGGAAGATTGAGAGACATAAGGCTAGACTTGTGGCTAAAGGCTTTACTCAAAAAGAAGACGTTGATTTCAATGAAACATTTTCACTAGTGTCCACTAAAGATTCTTTTAGAATCATTATGGCACTAGTAGCTCATTTTGATTTGGAGTTGCATCAAATGGATGTTAAGACGGCATTTTTGAATGGTGACCTGAATGAAGTAGTGTACATGCAACAACCTGAGGGCTATCAAGCAAAAGGTAGTGAGCATCTAGTTTGTTAGTTGAAAAGATCAATTTATGGTCTAAAACAAGCTTCTAGACAGTGGTATTTGAAATTTGATGAGGTAGTAAACCCCTTAGGTTTCGAAGAAAATAAAGTTGACCAATGCATATACATCAAAGTCAGTGGAAGTAAATTCATTTTTCTTGTGCTGTATGTAGATGATATTTTACTTGCTAGTAATGATCTTGGTTTACTTCATGAGACTAAGGACATGTTGACTAGGTCCTTTGACATGAAAGACCTTGGTGAAGCATCATTTGTGTTGGGTATTGAGATTCATAGAGATAGATCACGTCATATGCTTGGTTATCTCAAAAGGCATACATCAACAGAGTTCTGGAGATATTTAATATGCAAAATTGTAAACCCGGAGATGTTCCAGTGATTAAAGGGGATAAATTTAATAAAAATCAGTGTCCTAAAAATGAGATTGAAAAGAGAGAGATGAAAGACAAGCCCTTTGATAGTGCATTGGGGAGTTTGATGTATGCTCAAGTATGCACTAGACCTGACATAGCCTTCATAGTTGGTGTTTTGGGCAGATGTCAGTCTAATCCAGGGAATGACCATTGGATAGCCGCAAAGAAAGTAATGAGATACTTGCAAAATACTAAAGAGTATATGCTTGTATACAGAAGGGTTGATAATTTGGAGATAATAGGATACACTGATTCAAATCTTGCCGGGTGTCCTGATGATAGAAAATCAACTTCTAGGTACATCTTTATGTTAGCTGGAGGTGCCATATCCTGGAAGAGTAAGAAACAAACTCTAATTGCCTCCTCCACTATGCAAGCGGAGTTTATTGCTTGTTATGCTGCTGCTACTCACGCTGTTTGGTTGAGAAATTTGACAATAGGGCTTCGTATTGTCGATTCCGTTGCGAGACCACTGAAGATTTACTGTGACAACAGTGTTGCAGTATTTTATACGAAAAATAATAAGACCACTAGTGGCTCTAAGCATCTGGAATTGAAATATTTGACTGTCAAAGATTTAGTGAAGAATAACAAGATAATTGTTGAATACATAGACACAGATTCTATGTTAGCTGATCCCTTGACCAAAGGACTTAGGCCCATTGTGTTTAAAAGACACGTTGAGAACATGGGCATTGTAAGTTCTTTTGATATGTTTGGTTAGTGGGAGTTTAAGTTTTATATTATTTTCTCGTTATGTTGAATTTTTTTTTTTTGGGATATTTTTGACATTATTTTATGATTTGTATTCGGCTAATTGATAATGCAATTAAATTTTGGTATTTTTTATATATATGCATCAATTACAAAATTTTGAACTCGGTATCATTAGGACCACTATGCCCGTGGTCGATGCCATATTGGAGTTGAGGCATGATGGTTTTTTGACAAAACATACAATTTCTCTGGCTTTAAAGCACTTGAGAGAAATTGTGAGGACTGACAAAGAAAATAGTAGTTAGGCCGTTGGATCACATTGGCATACTATCTTCTTGCTGCACTCCACACTAACGACTAATCGACGGAGTCAGTGATATTTGTAACCATGGAAGGTTTAATATCAGTAATAGATATGATAACTGCCATGATTCAGTATTACTTGACTTTAGTTGGATGGAGTCATATTAGATATCGTATCTTGGATCATTTGGTTTTAAAAATGTGGCCACAATTATAAAATTAGTCATTAGCCCGAGAGTCGTTTTCAAAAATAAAAGTTTTTAAAAATGAAGAATTGATTTTGCCCAAGTGGGAGAATGTAGGAATTATAATGGGCTACAATCAATTATTTAGTTTTGAATAAAAACAGGCTAATCTATGATCCATGAAAGATACATTTGGGCCCACTTGTTATTAGTGATCCTATTGTTTTGGGCTGGATATCTAATTGATTAGTATGGATAAAAGTGCGGGCCCATAACTCATAGGCTCATAATGGGTGGGTACTAGAGTTCTATATAAACTTGGCTAGGTCCCTTCTGTGTTCACGTTGAATTCTAACTCCACAACTTACCCCATTATAAGTTGTGATAGGGAGTGTGTGAATCACAGAGGAAGCCCTAGTCTCTTCAAACCTTCAGGCATTCAGAATTAACAGGGTATCCTAAATCTGTCGTCATGTCTTTTGCAGGTAATTAATCTAGTATTCTAATTTCATATAATTGTTATGAGTTTATTCTTACATGATAATGATATGCCTCGATTATTGTTATACATATATGTTTAAAATGTGATATATCTTATTGATATACTTTTATTGCTTTCTTTCTATATCAAATAATTATGAATAACAATAGATAGGTCAATATCAATAACAATAGATCCAGATACTTGTGTAATAAGTTGAGGAAAAATATACCATAAAATTCTTTGATATTGTATCATTATATAATTAGTATTGTGGCACCATCATTTGAAGTAGCGATGAACTTAATTAGAAATTGCATTAACATGTTGTTCCCAAAGTGTGCAACCTCATTTATTATTGTCGTTGCCAAAACAATGTAAGAAGATTAAAGTAATTAGTAAAAATATAATGAAGAGATTTATAAATGAAAACATATTTTAAAATTTTAAAGAATTGACGATTATAAAAAATGACAGACTCTATATCCTCTAACTCAATGTCACTAATTTTAGACAATTTTTAAATAATGTCTACAAATAGTCAAAATAAAATTAATGCTTCATCAAGAGACAAACAATAAATAATTAACATAATTATTTTACCTACCAACCAAATAGTTATCATCATAAGTTTTGAAAGAAATTAATAAGAAAGGAACCAAAATGGAAACCATATTGATAACTAATAGCAGGATCTTTTTCGCAACAATTGAAAACTAAAAACTTATCTTGTACTGGTGTAAGGTAGTTTTGTATACACTGGTGTTTTGATCAACCTTAAATTGTCTTATGATATGCACCTTTCCTTTAATCAAGTGGTCTCTAAACTTCCATAGAAAGCATCTTTTTATAGAAGCATGAATCCTTCCATCTTGTATAGTGAAAGAGATATTAAAAATCTTGAATTAAGGTAGATGTTACTAAAATAAGAAAAATAAATGTGGACAAGAGATATATACTAATTTGTTAGAGGATTGTTTCCAAGCTATTACTCTAACTTTTACTCTCCAATTCTCTTCTAATGGGGTGATATCTTTCAGTGTATCATAATTTAGAACCTTATTTAGAGATCATTTAGTATACAAATTTATTAGGTATGAAAATAAAAAGAAATGAAGATGTGAATAGAAATGACTCTTGTATCACTACTAAAAAAAGTACTAAAAGAAGCAGATACTATTAAGAAATGATAATAAGATTATAATAGAAATTATGTATAAATTAGATAATCTCATTTTTTGTGCTTTCCTTTTCCGTTTTTCCTTTTCCGTTTTTGTTTTATTTAGCCAACTAAACATCCTCTTAGTAATTTGTTATAGAAAGCACTAGAGGCGTATGACATGACATATATAATTTTTTTTAAACGTCATTACATAAGATTTTGAATCAAGGACCATGGAAAGAAAAGGTGTAGCATTGTATAACATAGTAACTATTGATTATAAATGTAATTGTATACAAAAAAAAGGAAAAGGAGATTTTGAATTCAAAATTTGAAATCAAATAGAATCATTCAAATATAATTGTAATTTAGAGAATTCTGCTACTTAAATGAAATATAATAAAAATAAAGTTAATTAGATGTTATTGTAATCAATTTATATTAATTGAAATGACAAAAAGTGTGCACTTCTAAAATTTTGAGGGAGAAAGATTTTGAATTCAAAATTTTTTGTTGGGAAAATAAAAAAGCATTTATTTCCAAGAGATTTTTAAAAAACTTTTATTTGAATAGAAATAGTGTTAAAATTGATTGATAAAATTTAAAATACTAATTAAATCAATTATGACACAATCTAATTGAGATCAATTTACATTCTTTAGGAATAATTCTTTCTTAATAATATAAAGAATTTAATTTGTGATTAAGAACTTGTAATCATATGTAATTGTAATTACGGAGATTCAAACAAAGGGATCGATCATTATAAATCAATCAATCTATACATATAATTAAATTATATCAAATTCAAACGGATTAAATAGAATCAAATAAAATTATAATTTAACGGTGAAAATAAATAAAAAAATTTTAGAATGTCACTTGTTAGTAATTCTTACTTGTCGACGTTTGAGGGAGGTAAAACTATATATATATATATATATATATAATTTAGAGCACTACTTGGTCTTAAGCGTACTCATGCTATATATTCTTAAAATTAAATGGCTTAAGAAAAATAGAGAATGAATAAAAAATCATTATTTTGAAAAATAGTGATTCTTATAGAGTAATTTTGGGCTCATACTCATCAACCTATTGCAAGTTGGTCGCAACTTGAACCTGTTGCACATTCATTTCAACTTTAACAATAACTTGTAGTGTGTTTACTACAACTTCAACCTTGGGAAAATAGTAATTCCATATTTGTTTTTGTGCAAAGAAAATAGCAAGTGATAGGATACGTAGACATCCTATTGCAGTGAGGATGTATATAGAATTATGTTTTTCTTTTTGGCATTAATTTCAAATATTTATCCTTGATTAATTCCCAACGTTTGATGAAAATAAGCAGTAACCAAATGAATTTCCATCACCATTTTTTTAGTTTCATTAACTATGTGATTTAACAACTTACAATCAATTGCTATTGCTTTAAGGCCAATAGATGTTCCAACAAATATCATCGATCCTTTGGCTTTGACGTCAATTGTAGCATCTTCCTTAAAATGAAATTATTATAGGACAAATTAAAATTTATTAGGCTAATTAAATTAAATTATCTAATTTGGAACCTATTGAATTAATAAAATTAGGCACTAATATTCAAATTTTTGAATTTATGAATTTTGGGAAGGAAACCAAATTTTTTTTGGAGTTATTAGGTATTTAATTGGAATTTTTATGAATTTATAAATTGTATTTGAAATTAAAAACAATTTATGAATAACACCAAATTAAGAAATAAATACTTAAGGAATGAAATTTTTTAAAAAAATCCAAAGCTATTAGAACCCCAAAAATATAAAAAAAAAACATTTGGAACATAAAAATATTTAGACAAAATTTGGAGGTCAAACTACAATTAGTAAAAGTCTAAGGTTCAAGAGTGTAGTTTTGACCAAGGCCAAATTCTCTTGTGATAAAAATATAATTTTAACCCAATAAAATTTGATAGGGCATGAATGATATTGGCTTAAAAAGATTGTTATAGTTATATAGAAAAATTCCATAACTACCATTTTTCCTAAAACTACATTAACATGTAAATATCATGCATGGAAGCATGTGAAGAAATTTGAAAAGCATATGTATTAAGAAGAAGAATTTTTTTTTCTTCTCTTTCAAATGACGTGTCCAATAGATAGAGATAGAGCTGCATTCACCTTTTATAAAAACCAACCGCTTCCCTTCAGAATTCACTATACTTCTAACACATCCTAAAATACTGTTTCTTTGTAAGTTGCAAGAAAGAAAGAAGTGTAAGAGACTAAGAGGAACGAGATAGAGCAGGAGGAGTAAAAGGAAGATGAAGAAAACCTCCCAAACTAAACTCTTTGGGTAAAGCTCTCTCCCTAGTGTTATTGTGAATTCCTTAGTTGATTACTTCTCTTCCATCTCCTTATCTCCTCTCATCATCTCTTTTCTTGTTTGCCTATTGGAAAGTTTAGTTTGAAATAGTCTTGTAATCTTTAAAGTTCTGAGTTGGTTATGTTAAAGCTTTTGTTAGAGTGCTAAAACTTTGATGAAAGGAGTTTAAGAGCTTTTAATATTATCATCTCCCATTATTTTCATGAAAAGATAAATATGAAGAGGTTTTCATGATGAGAAAACCAAGACTTAAAGGGACTTTGGGGAGGTAAAAATCATTAGCTATGTTTTTAATTGAGTATTTTTGTTTCTTAATCCATCTCATGAAGGTTTGGATGAGTTTAAATTAAGAAACACATCAAAACCATGGAGAAAATGCAAATTCTTAGAAATAGAGCATCTAGACATGACTAGGCTATGTTTTGTAGCCTAGGTTGTGTCTAGAATTGAGTTTGGGTGGTGAACATGGCCAAGGCAATGTTCAACATGGGGAGGCCATGTGAGACACTACCTCCATGTAGAAAATTGCATTTTTTTTTCATTTTTTTGCACATTTTAAGTTTTTATGGTCATATATGTTATATGTTCATATTATTTAGGTATTTTATATGGAACTACTTATGAGAATGCTTGTACATGCTTGTAGAACCATGTAGATGATAATTCAAATAATTTATTACTAATTCCTTAAATAATGACATTGCATTAAGCCTTTTAAACCCTATGTATAGATGACGGATATAAAATGATGCCTATGCATAGATGACCATAACAATTAGAATACCTTGACTAGATGATTAACTCCTGTAAATGGAAGACTATACCTTAAACTATTTCTATGTATAGATGGTGTTATTGATCAAATACCCAAACATGGACATATGATTTGGACTCTTAAGACATTAAAAAAAATAAAAGAAATATTAATAGGATAATAGGTTTCATTAGAATTTACTTAACCAAGTTGGATTTGGGATATTGGCTAAGAATATAATTTGTTTGGCATACCTTATTTGTGACTAACTGCTATTGTGTACAACTCTTATGAAATATATATGCAGACAGCTTAATTCTAAAGTTTGATATATAAGCAATGATATCAAATCAAAAAATATGGTTATATGATTGATATTAGTATGTAATTAAGGGAAAAGGCCCCTTGCTATTAATATTATCTTTTATAGGATGATCTTAAGGGAAAAAAGTCTCTCATGGATTTGATTTGTTTGCAATATGTGGATCTACACTAAAGGATGTCCTAATCTACAATTATGATATGAATGGTTACATATAATGATCTTATTAATAATTTTATGATACACAAGATAAGGAAGGCAGTTATTCAGCTTTAAAAATGCTAAAAACTTTAGTTTCGTATTAGGCAACATGGGATATTTGATATGATGCCTTCATATTTGAAAATCTAAATCTATATTAAGTAGTATGAGATACTTGGTATGATACTTATGGAACTTTTCTATATTAACTAGTATTTTTAGATGTGATTAACTATGGTTCCTTAAAAGAAATTGTTTGATGACTTTGCCATTGCATATGAGTTGTAGATTATTTTTTTATGCTGAAGCATATAATTTATAAAGTTTAATATGTTATGTTGAGTTGTACGATTTATACAAAATATACTTTATGACTATGTTGTAGATAGATTATCTTAGTTATATGAAAATATTAATGAATTGATGCCTGCTTTGTTTAAATATTCTATTTAATTTGATTGATTCTTAAGTAGATAAGTGATATAAATGGCAAATGTTTTCTACACGTGAGGCAATTGAATCATTACTTGTCTTAAAATGCTATTCTATTTTACTAAAAAAATTTTAAATTTTCACCTTTTGGATAATGTGTTTAGATAAAGAAGATGCCAATGGCATGCTATATGATTGAGATAAAGTGGACATACTTTAATATCCTTGTGACAAGAATAGTTTAGATACTACTCATTATGTGCTCAATCGGGAATATAGATGATAGCCCTCTTGTAAGCCCAATCACTCTACCCGCACTAGCATCTTAGCCACCACACCCTCTACTTAGGGTCGTTATATAAGATGTAGTTCGGTAATAAGCCAGTGGAGACCTTCTAAAGTCCTTTTTGTTTGTGTGTGTGTGTGTGTGTCTAACTCTAGGTGTTAGTAAATAATGTTTTGACCAATGATTGAAACACTATGATCCAAGTAGGCTAATTAGTGCTACTCAGCAAAATACTGCGATAGTATAGTATGACTATAACATGTTTGTGTAGCTTTTTCTTACCTCGGTTGCATTCTTATTTAACCTCCGCTTATACAAAATTGACATTAAAAAGAAAGCTAAATTAATTAACAATAATAATTGAACCAAAGTAGAGTAATGGGTAAGAGGGTTACATCAATAGCTTCTCAAGTAAACAAGCTCCCTCTTTAGTGAAGTAGGGAGCTTTCAACTTGGAAGCTCCATTCTTATCAAGTGTGAAAAATTTAGTAATCATGTTAAAAATCTGAAAAGAAGGAAGACAGACAGAAAACCTTGATTATTAAAAAAAAAAAGCACTCACATATTTATTTTTGTTTTTTGTTTTAAGTAAATAATCCCTTAACAAAGTGAAATTAAAAAAAAAAAGTATACAGCTTTAGAATTAAATCTAAATGATGAAAATGAATAGTATAGCAACTTGGAAGCTCTATTTTTAAGAAGTGTGAAGCAATCACGTTAAAGACCTGAGAAGACCTTAATTATTAAAAGCACACACATACACATTTTCTTTTTAAAGATAAATAAATAAATAACTCCTTAACACAGCAAAATTAGGAAAAAAAAAAAAAAGAAGAACCCAATAACCAAAGCACGAATAACACTTTAGAATTAATGCCAATTGATGAAAATGAATAAAGTTTGTTACTTTTAGAGTGAACTAATTACGTGCTATATTTTAACGTAAAGAATACATACACACACACATACACACACACACATATATATATATATATATATATATGATCGACTAGGTTACTCTTGAATTGTTACAAAAAAGTTTTGTTAATTTGCGTCTTAAGCTATAACATAATAATTTATGTCTTAAAATTGTCACATAGTAGTTTTTAATTGTAATCAAATTATATTAATTGAAATAATAAAAAGCATACGCCGTTAAAAATTCATACGAGACATTTTAAATTCAATTTTTTTTGGGAAAAATAAGAATTATTTATTTCCAAGAGGTTTTTAAAACATTTTTATTTGAATAGAAATGGAGTTAATATTAATTAACAAATTTTAAAATACTGATTAAATAAATTTTGACAATTTAATTGAAATCAATTTATATTCATTATGAATAATACTTTCTTAATACTATAAAGTATTTAAATTTGCAATTAAAAATTTTTAATAAAATATAATTATGATTAAAAGAATTTCAAACAAAAGGATCAATCATTACAAATAAATTAATCAATCAACATAAACATAATTAAATTATATAAAATTCAAATTCAATTAGATTAAATAAAATCAAATAAAAGAATAGTTTAACATAAAAGTATGTGAAAATCCCTTGAAACGTCACTTATTAATAATTTAAAGTGCTACTTTGAAAGAGATAGAATTACGTGTGTATATATATATATATATATATATAAATGGGTGGCAAAACAGTACTAGCATTATTTCGTGACTGAAGAAATTTACAGCCTTTCAAGTTGGGAAGAAAATAGACGATCACTAACTTAAAATCAAATTAGTTCCACACAATAGGAAATTCAAAATGAAACATTTGGGCAAACTAACATTTTTATAACTTTTCTTGATTATTGACCCTTTCTGTATTTCCCAAGTTAGAGAGGAAACCACCCTTCAGATAAACTCCCAAGGTGCCTTGCCTAATCAGAATTTGAATCATCTGATATGTTATAACTATAAATAAATATTTCCTCCTGCGATATAACAGTTATGTGAAGAAAGATAACTTTACCAATTTATAATTAATTGTTTCGTATCTACTTCCATAATCGTTTACATATGAGAAGATTTAAATCCCCACCGGATTTTTCTTTAAATAAAAAACTTCGCTTCAGTTTAATAAAATCTAATGCTTTGCTTCAATGATTAATATGTAAAGATTTATATCATCTCAATTTCTTTAAAAATTAATATCAATTTCAAAAAGGAAATAAAAAAACATAATATAAAACTCACACGTTGTGAGATCTAGCACTTGAATAAAATGGCCATTTAAGTAAATCCTACACAAATGGTATCTATCCACCTTTAAATTAACACGATTAATTTCTTAAAAGATTAAGAAGGTCCAAATCCTAAGATGTAGAGTAACCACCAACAGACCAATAGGCATGCAAGTAGGCTCACATCAACCCACAAGAGGTCCATCAACTTTGGTAGGGATTGCTGCAGCTTCAAAATCAAGATAGAGCCAACAGAAACAGAATCGAACGTCAGAGGAACTTACCCAAATTGGCATCATACACCACTTTTATTTTCTCAGATGCAAACCTATATTCCTGATATCCTTGAAAACAACAAATTAAATGCCATAACTCTATATACAGTAATAAAGCCTATTTTCAGAGACAAGGGTAACTCAACATCCTAAAGTTGAGCACGTCCTTGATTCTTCATATACTTTAGAGAAGATTATTCACAGTAACTGTGACTGAATTTGTCCGCTGCAAGTCCTGCAGAATTTAATGCTTTAGAAGTTGAAACTCAATGAAAATATCAAGGACTTAAAATTCCACACAGTACACCGAACAGAAATGCTGGCCAATGCACAATCCAAAGAGGCAAAAACAAATAAAAGAAATAACCTTCCGTAGAAGTCGCACCCTTTAGTTAATTTTAATTTCCCATTCAATAAGAATAAAATAAATTACAAGACCAGGAGAGAAAGGAAGGAAGAGGTTACCACCAAGTTAAATCTCAAACATACTCAAGTATCATTGTAAAACTTAATTAACAGATGCATCTACCCCCTCAAGACTATATAACGGTATGAACTCAAATCCTAAAATCACCACGGTGTAATTTTCCACAATAGACCTCTTCATTATATTAATCATTTGCCAATAATAAGTTGGCTTCACCGTTATCCAATAATTATGTTTTAAGGACCCAAATTAATAGACGAACATAGTGCCGTAAGTCAATTTCTACAGACACAGCGGACCAAGTTACTATTACAGCTTGTAAAAGTATCAAGATACTTCATAAACTGCAATTGTCGGTTATCATATTAAAAGCATCAGATGAAATTTATGGCAAAAATAAATTTCATTTTTAAAGAGTAAGGCATGTTAATTTGCATCAAAACCAAAACATACCTGGAAAATTAAGTCATCTGGTATATGAGGTAGAACCTCCCGAACAGTCTCAGCCATAGCAAGTATATTTTCCAAATCATCATTTGCAGAACGTGTCCTAATATGTAGACTATCGGAGCCTCCAGGCAACCTACCACCAGAAGAAGAGATGGGTGAGCCACTTGCAGAAGCCTGAGAGGGATTAATAGGCCAAAGGCTCCAAGCAGCATCTTCAAGGGCAGTATGAGCATAGGTTTCTCCAACTGATGCCAGATGCCTCATCATCAGTTGAACTCTCCCTAGTCCAACTGACCCGATTGCAGTAGATGGACCAGCTCCATCAACACCTTGACTTGGCCAAGAATGCAACCAACCTGAGTCCAATCCTGCACCCCTAGATAAGAAAAATAAAATCAGGCAAAAGAGTGTTTCAACACATGCATATAATTCTCCCACAAACCGCATATCGAAGGCATACATCATTACTGCTTCAGGTAGCCAAGAAGGTTCTTAAATATAAAAGACATAATGGTTAGCAATTCTTACTTTCTTGTAAGAAATATAAGTGATTAGATAAACAAATAGCACAAGGAACAGTTTGATATACCAGCCACTGACATCCTAAAATTGCAAAGTCAGTATGACTTTAGTTGTTTAGAATATATACATATCATTTCCTGTAGACACAAATAAATTATTCCCCCTCAACACAAATGTTTTGAATGCAAAGTTATAGTGTTAATTGGGGCTAATATAAGGATATTAAGTTTGGACTCTTTTGGTTCTCATATTTGTAAGTCATTTCAGTTCTTTATTTGAAACCACACTGCTTATAACCTATCACTTCCAAGTGTTTTTGGTAGATAAAGGTTGTAAGGTGGAATTTTCTTTTAAACAGCAGTGCTCAACTAAATTAGGGTAAATGATCTGTTACAAACTCATAGGCTTCAAAAGGCTATCCATCCTCATCTGACCGTGTTTGTGTCTGTGTTCTGGAAGTTCAGAGGCAAACTGTAATGTATTTACATTGTGGGGTGGCCTGGCGGCTTTTGAATCGGCATTTTAGAATTTTGAGCAGTAGGTTTGTCCAGCCTCTTTGGACTACTTTTGTCTGTCTACTTTAGAGATTTTGGTGGATGATAGGACCCAAGGAAACATGAGAAATCCACCCTTAAAAGCACGCTATCAAAGGAGAAGACCCACTCTCCTTAAGTATCATACCAAGTATCTCATACTACTTAATGTGGGATTTAAGCATCTCACACTACCCAGTTCCTATCATAGCACCACTCCTGAAAAGCCAACGTCCTAGTGGACACACTCTACAACACTTCACACTTGGCCTTCTCACTAGTCAAAACCCTCCGCAAGTAACCCTCTCCATGTCGTTGGCCAATTGGCTCTAATACAAAATGATAGGACCCAAGAAGGTGTGAGGAATCCACCCTTGAAAGTGCACCACCAAGGAGGAAGAACCACTCTCTTTAAATACCACACCAAGCATCCCCTATTACTCAATATAGGACTTAAGCATCCCATATTATCCAATCCCCATTAGTGGAAAACAAAGGAATGTAAGGTCATAGAGCACACACTCTTTTAGCAAGGTTGTGGGGTTTATGGCTGGAGTGAAATTAGTTACTGCAGCTTTTATGATAGTTTTTTTTTTTTGGGTTTTTTCCCCCCTCACAGGTTTGTACTCATGGCCCTTTTAGGGTTCTTCTTTATTGGATTTTTACAGAGATTGGAAAGCTCTACTAAGCTAATAATTTTGTTGTTCTCCTCTGTTTCTTTAGTTTGGTGATTGTTCTAGGATTTCTTATCCTCCTTACTTGTAAGCCCCCCTCCTCTTGAACTTTGAGTTACTTGCAAATAATCCACAATTTTTATAACCTGAAAGTAAGTCCCTCAACTTTCACACACCAAAAGATAGATCCTTGTGTTTATTTCATCCTTAACACCATTACTCCACGTCAAACTCCCCCATAACATTAAAACCCACAAGCAAAAAAAGGGTAGACAGAAAAACACAAAGCATTGAATAGAAATTTGAACCTCCAAGGAGTTCCTTCCAAAGAGTTTGGTGTCTGAGTGGGATATAATCCTGGAGGCATGGTATGTCTAGGAGTGTTTGGCCGATCAAATCCTGCACTTATCTGACGTGCAAGCTGCTCATCACTTGATATTTCCCCTGTATTGGAGTTTTCTTCATTCTCCGGCCGGCCTACAAAAAGTGGCTTTCGACATGTTGGACAAGTATACATCTCAGTCAGGCCTTGATCCAACCTGGAATCAATTTAGCAACCTATATATTCACATTAAGATAGACCCAAACAGATGAGAATAGAAGCACGTAAGATGAATCATACCAAGATCTCAAACATGCAAGATGGAAGAGATGATTACAGTTTAGCTTTTTAGCCTTTGCCATAGGTTCCTGTCACAAGTACATTCATAATTCTAAGTATGTCCATTGCCAAAATCAGAAAGAGAGGGTGGAAAACAAGCATACCCTACAGATGGCACATTCATCATCATATATTTGTAGCTCCTCAGTTGTTGCATCAGGAAGAGCTCCATGAAGTGCACCAAGAGCTATTCGTAACCTGACAAAGCCTTTTATCCGATTTATAATAGCACCAAGCAATGCCTGCCCAAAACAAAATCAATCAATAGAAGCAGCATACCATGCAAATACCAAAATAAAAATTGTATGCAGTCAATTTCATGCAGAGAAAGAATAAAATATTTACACGTATGTTTAAAAATAGGACTGCATCTACAAGATGGAATGCCATGCCATGAAGCCACCAAATATGCAAGTAATGACCAAGTGCCATAACAAAAGTGGCCATGTCTAGGAGAAACCCCAAATTCCGAATAAGAAGGCCCTTCCATTCCAATAACGATCCTGCAGTCAAACCCCCTAAATTAGGAAATTGGACTTCCAATTTTTATTAATGGGAAACAGGGGAAAGGTGACAGGTCATCAAGAAGCAAAATAACACAACAAAATTAAATTCACAATAATCAGATAATTTTAGCACTATACCATATATATATATATATATATATGTGACAGCAACAACAGCCAAATAGGAGAACCTAGATATTCTGAAGTGAACTGAATGAAAAATCATGACACAACATGCACATATTTACCATTCCTTCTCACATGTCAAAATAACCATTTATGAGCATATACATGTCTTTTTCCAATAATAACAATAATACATTAATCCTTTTACTGTAAAAAGAAGAACTTATCAAACAGAAGATAGCAACTTAATAATACTGCGGACCATCAGACTAAAGAGACATTCAAGAGGAGAAAAAAAAAACAGAAGAAAATTTAAGAGTAGGATGGGTATTTCCAATTAAGAAGTCAGTCCAAAAACAGAGAGAGGGAAATTTCTAAGCACACTCCAACTGTATTAATGAGCTACTAAAACAATCACTTTTGTACATGAAAATAAATTATCCTTAATACCTGCCCCTAATATGTCAAACAGTTTGGACCCTTGGCAACCAGTGCTGTTGGATGCTGAATGATGCAGCCATACATCAAGCAACTGAAATCCATGTACCAATATGGCCTATAATGCATATCACATTCGAAGCATTATCATTAAACTAAGTATCAATATCTTGCGTAAAATTGGTTAGAGAATATAAGTGGATCTCAAACAAGCAATGATGTGCTTATTGTACTCTAAATACCTGTAGGGTCTCAAATGCGATACTGAAAGGCTCAAAGAATAGTAACAGAAACAAAGAAGACCTATGTGTTTTATATATCACCAGACATAGCCATATCCTGGGACCATAATAAGGAAAACATCAGAAGCAGTACAATAGTAAGGGTAAATAATCAACCCTAGTGAAAATTAAAACTAAAACAGGTTCAGAAAGCAGAAATTTAAGTATGCTATAAAAAAAATTGGAAAATGATCAAGTATGACCCGCAGTTTTCCCACCTTTTAGAAACTAAAACTAGTACTTTATCCTTATGAAAATCCAAGAAGCACTATTGTCAACAACTTGGAATTAAACATTGCAGCACTGTCTGCATGGCAGCTAATTACCAGCATACTTTAGGCAATAACTGAAAAGCATAAAAAAGTTTTCCTTGTCTTGAAACAAAATGAAGCAAGGCATGAGTACCTTACAGATTACTTTAATAGGACCTTCTAAGAAAATAACATTCAAGTTCAGAGAATTGATAATGGCAATCATTGGGAAAATCCACCTTTCTAAAAAGGCAGAAATGAAAGACAAAGATACAGGAACTCATTAAAAGCTAGCCTAAGAAATGAGATTCAGAAAGGCCTCTTGGTTACTTTCCTTTTTCACAAACAAACGTGTTTGGTTGTGTGCTTTTGTTTCCAATTTTTTTAACTAAAATCCAAAGTAGTTATTTAAAAACAGAAAATCACAACATTTTCTGAATGTTTTTGAGCCTTTTGTTCCTAGTTCAAATCAGAACTTGAAGACCAACTTAAAAAACTGTTTTCGTTTGATGGTATATACTTGAAATCATATACTTCATCTTATCCAATGCTTCCTAACTCTCATGTTGTCTTCTCCAATATAATGAAGGAGACGTACATCTTGTTAGAGGAGAAATTACATCGGATTAGTTTTAAAGGGAACCAGCAGTAGCTAATCTGGTTTACTACTCAATCAATCTCTTCAGAATTTTGATACCCAGGTTCTTTCTGACAGGCTATACTGAGATGATGGAGCTAAAGCATGCCACAATTGCAACCAAATCCCAACCCACAGATAAGAAAATCTGCTTAACTGCAGCTGAGAAATTTGTTCTTGCTTAACAATCTGCAATATCTTTTTATTTTTTAGTGGATGCATGAGCTACCAGTGCCCAATTAATAGGTCCTCCTGTTTAATACATATAACTGTATAATAGTGGTTCTGCATAATCTCATGTGCGATAGAAGAAATCTTCTTGGAAGTTTATCCAAACCCTAACCTACCATCAGTCCACACAAAGGTAACAAACGTTGTTTAAAGCACAAGCATCTATCCTTTTTTCAAATAAATTTGTTTGCCATTTTGCAGAGAAAGTCCACTAATTAAAGATTTTGTTTTGCATCCAATGATACCAAACTGGATGTCAAGTAATCAATAATTGAAACCAAGCTTAACGCACCACCATCATGAGAACGGATGTTTATATTTTCTACCTCTTGATATCTTTTCATTAAATTTACTTTCTGACTTTAATTGAATACTTTTCTCCTAGGCCTTGGTTAAATATAATAACAATATTAATAAATAATATGGCTTTTGATCTCTAAAAAAAATTGTCAATAATTTCTATAATTTGAACCATGTCATTGTTTTCTGATTATATGATATTTAAAGATAATTTTTTCCTAACTTCAATACCTAAATCTGACACGTTTAATAAAATGAGGCATTTAATATGACCTAATATGTTATATAGCATTGGCCGTACTTTTTAGCTTACATTGTATTTGGCATTTTCATAACAGGCTTCAATATTTATTGACACTCTATGTGCCCCAATGTAGCCCAAAAAGAAAAAAACACATTTAATGTCCTACAATTTTCAATTTCTTCCTTCTTGTACCAAATAGATTATTTAACTAATTACTCCCGTTTAAACAAATTATCTCCAAACATCTAAATGATCTAACAAGCAGTCAAGGAAATAACCTATGTGGATATCAAATTTTCAAATCCAAGAATAATGTAGGATATAAATTCATGAGTATAATCTTGTCAAACTTATATATTGTGTCAAAAGACCACTTCAACCAATAAGCTTAAGTTGTTATGTGAAGGCCCATTAATAGTTTTTTATTATAATCTCTAACATGCCACTTTACACAAAAGCCTATTAAGTTCGAAGTATGAACAGAGCACAGGCTCATCATACCTTGTTCTAAAACTTGATTTTAAATGTGACAGGGGTGATAAGGATCGATTTTGTGACCACTTAGTCATAGAAGTTTTAAAACCATGTCAAAGGACCACTTCACCCAAATGCTTAAGCTGTTTAGTGAAAGCCTGTGAATGGTTTATAATATAATTTCTAACATACAGATATAAAATTCGCAACCAGTGTAGATTTCAGTTTGCTAAAGGTTTTAATCTTCTATGATATTAAAGGTATTGGAGCAAACACAAATAAAATTAAAAAGATATAATAAAGCACTAATGAAAACATAGCATAATAAATGTTGTTATAAAAGAAATGAATTTTGTACTGAAAGACGTGTCAGGAAGTGTATTCTTTGAACATTTTGAGAAAATCTAAAAATTTTACAGGTTATGTCAACATATATGTAAACTCTTACAAGTTCTGGTAAAATTTACAGATCTTCCACAAATGAAATTTTCAAGCTTGATATATTAGTCATCCAAATTTATTAAGTCCATGATCAATTATGTTTCCCTTGCCAAAATAATAACAATAGCAGCTATAAAAATAATAGAAATAGTACTGATAAAGAGATTTAATAAAGAGAAAAGAAAAGTAATATATACCAGGAAACATCAACAAAGAAAACCAATATCAATGCTGAATATACACGAAAATATGTCCAGGGTGTAGCAGATGGCGATGCATTCAACCGTTCCAAACGATCTCTGACCAAAGCTTGAAACATCTATACAATATGCTCAAGACATGTCAGAACAAGTGCATTGGATTTATTTGTATCAAACATCAAGACAGAACTTTTTCCATAGATTTCTATTTTATGACATGTACCTTCAGAGAACATAACACAATCAACCAGGTTGACCACAAACCAACCTCATATATTGTTGAAGGCACAATCAGTGGTAGAAATGTCCCCTGTTCATTCACAATTACATATAATAATTGAGTAGGATCAGAATTATCAATATCAAAAGTCTAACAAATCAAGTTTATTCTTTTCAAAGCTGACAAAATATTTGCCAATGACTGCTCACAAATTTTTTTCTCTTCATAAAAATGAAGTAGTAATAACAACTTCATAACATGAACTAACTTCATAATAAAATGACAAGTGATCAGCTGAAGAAGTTCATGCAGACAAGATAAATCCTGGCAAAGTAATCCTTCCCTCAGTATCTTAAATCAGTTGACTAGCTTAGTCTAGTAGGAGCAAAAGGATAAGAATTTGAAGTAAAAATCCTCTCCCATTGCTTAGCATCTGTATTATTCTACTCTTTAATTGCTTCACCCTCTTCTGCAACCAATAAAAATGTACACGAGTCCATGCAACATAAATATTAGTATGTTTAGATTAGTTATAAATATGATCTGTTCTTTAGGAAGGTAGAAATTTAAAATCCTAGATCTAGGTTACTTGCTTAATCCTGTTTCATTTCAGTCATGGTAAATGAGCAGGTTTTGGTTGTGAGGTAACTTGGGTGATTATTTAGATATACCTAGTTTCATATAAAAAGATAGGACTCATATCCATCCACTGCAATCCCATCTTTACTAGGACTAACTTGAGGATTTAATATATATCATCATAAATTTTGCTCAAAATCTCTTCCAAAGAGGACTTTGTTTCCTGAACTTCATATAAACCATTCATTCGCCACAAAGTCCTACTTGATAAGCTACAACAATGAGAGCTGCCCTGGACTTTTAAAAGTGAACTGTATGGCATCTTATGAGTTTTGACCACAGCAAGAAAATATTGGGGGCACAAAACAAAACCATCAAACTACCACCTTTACTTCAAATAATTATTTGCACCCAATAAAACAGGTGAAGACCACCATAAGTGTCCATGATTAAGGAGTTTCTAACTGCTTCTAATTATAGAGGAAAAAAAAAATCTATTTCCCAAGAATAATCTATTTGTCTAATAAC
Organism: Erythrophleum ivorense; assembly: GCA_026724425.1. Lineage (NCBI taxonomy): Eukaryota > Viridiplantae > Streptophyta > Magnoliopsida > Fabales > Fabaceae > Erythrophleum > Erythrophleum ivorense. The sequence continues at coordinate 661,621 of JAIUCV010000031.1, forward strand.
ATCCTTATTACCAGTCACCAAAACCTGCCATACAAAGAAAAGATTTCTGAGAGACACAAAAGATGCTTGCCATGTTACCTAACGTTTTGTGGCCAAACTTAAACAGGTCCAAGTTTGACAGCTTATTGGGTAAGCACAGCATCTATATTGTTTCTAATGCTACAGAGTTACAGACGCACAATCTCAAAAAAATGCTACAGACAATGAAAACGACCTATAACTGTCATCACCAATATCAGCCAAGGGTTTTACAAGGGAAACATACCATTCACTAAATACGTTAAAAAATAAACAATGTAGAAGTCTTAAAATCTCCAATAATATATAAAAATGACAATTTCCTTCCAATTTTTAGCATTCAAGTACAGCATGGACATTAAAGAAACAAAGAAAATCAGGTCTCCACATATTCTTACAATACAAAGGCCTAGGCACCACCTTTCACATGTATTTTGTCTGAAAAATTTGCTTTATTGTGTATAAGGCTCAATATCCTCATTTGACATTCCATCACTTTAACAGTCATTATGCAAGATATAATTATAGAAGCATTTGTGCTACTGACACCTTAAAGTTTTTTGGCTGAAAAATATGCTCCCTTTTTCACAGCTCACTCAACTAATCCAATACTCTACGTGAGATAAGGTCAACTACATCAAATCAGCCAACACCAAAAAATTTCTGTCAAAATAATGTTTTAGCACTAGAGATATATTGTATTCATCACAATCCTGAAATAGCCTAGAGTCATTCATCAAGAATAGGATATACTTTAGATGTACAACCTAATGAAATCTTGAACAAGCTCCAAATCTTCAATCAGTAACGAGCTAAACAGCATACTTCTCTTTTGGGAATAAGAGAACAGCATGCTTAAAAGTTGAGCATATATCTTAGACTCCATATATTCAGATACCATACACTAAGCTTCCATCTACAATGAACCTTTCACCAAAAATTGATCAAACAATCTTCTCAATGAAACAGCATTTTAAGAAGGGTTAAGATTCAGGTGTCATTGTCTAGTATATGCATATAAGTATATGGGCTTTTAGGGTTGGGCTTATGTTATGTTCTTCTAGTACTAGTAAAATGTACACTTCTTTCTTAGCACTCTATAAATAAGACTTCAAGAGGCTGACTGATCACATCAGCATCTTCCATTTCAGAATATTACACATATCAACCCACAAATACAATATATCAATGTATCAAACAAAAAGGGAAGGCAGAAATGGAGGAACTGAGAGGAAGAATGCCTATTCAAATTCAATAAAGTAGCTACCAATTACAATATATCAAACACACTAGAGTCAATAATCAGTAACTTCAACCAAAAACTTAATTTAAAAAGCTTCACTTTCATGAAATATTCAAAATAAAGTTGTATAATGAAGCATATAATCAGTGATAAACCATAGGAATAACAATTATTAACCTTGTAAATGATATAATTAATGAGACGCTCAACCAGTTTCCGAGTTTCAGAAGGATACAACTCTGTGAAGAATATAGTCTGCAAGGGGAAAAAGGTACCATAAACATTAAAAACAACATTTAATGGTTAAAAAGCATTACAGTTTATACTATGATAGACAACATCAAGGAGACTCTTAGTCTTCTCCACTAGGAAAAAAAAAAGAGGGGGAGGCATAAAATGAACAGTGACCAAAGTATTGTCACTCTTCCTTTGTCAATTAAAAGCAAGTTTGCAGGCCACAAAATAACAAATGATGAGAATTGACAGTCACAATTGTCAGGGATTATAATCTTATTCATCTATTCCTCTCTCACGCCCCAACCAAAATGAAAAAAGAAAGATAATGGTAAGTCACACTCTTGGCAACTTTGATTTTAAGCTAGTTATATCATCCTCTATACTTTTTTGGTTAGAAAGCTGAAGCAAATGTGTGCATTTATGTTAAAACCATAGGCTACATTGTTTATATAGAACCCATTTACTTTGCATATAGTATCTTACATAGTACTACATCTTAACAACTATGTAAGGGAAGTAGGACAAACACGGTCTTATAAAACCATTCAGGCCACCTATCCTTGAAAAACTAAAATTAAACAAGAAGAAAAAGAAATCCAATTCTGCATTAACTCAAAAGTTCAGTATTCATATACATTTGACTTCCATACTAGCACAATGTCTATTACATGTCCCAGTATATTAATCACAGCATCTCTACATAAGATAATGCAAACCTGCATCTTTTTCTTTGTCTTTTCCTTCAGCAGGAAAGGGGTTTCAAATTAAGATGACACTATAAAATTACTTCTCAGCAGTAGCTTCACTCAGTTTATAAGAAATGAAAGTCAAGCACAACATTGATTAATGTCTGCAACTGCAAACGCAAGTCCTCCTAGTTTATAAAGAACCTTTCAGTAAGGAAAACTATACAATCAAAAGTTATACATCTTTTTTTAGATAAAATCAAAAGCTATACATCTCTCTCCACCATGTTACCATAATGATATTATCTTTTACTGTTCAACACATCTCCCCAAAATAAAGAACATATGAACCTCCACAGGTCAACTATATAAATTCACATAATACATGACCACTCATAATCAATAATACCTGTCCAATACAGTAAAGTTACCTTGAGACAAAGATTGAGAAGGATGAATACATTAATCACAAAATTTGCAAGTAGCCCTATGGTGGTGTATGATCCCAAAAGAAGCTCACTAACATGACTGGCATTGTTCACGTGAGTAAAATTCCTGCCAAGTAGTCCATCTGATTTAAGTTTATCAAATGAAAATTCACCGCAAAATTGTAGACCCACAAAGCTTAACACTGTAGAAATTGCCGAAATCACTATAATCCTCATAGCCATTAGTAATGGTTTCAGACTCTCCACCAAAACCAATCTCCAGGATTTTCATCTGACTTTAATCATCGCATCCCTTTGCCCATCATATATATGGTTCAAAGTCAAATGGAACCAGAGGGCAAAGTATACAAATCAGCTTACAACGCCATCATCATTTAGTCATCCATTTACTATAATAAATATCAGTATCCTGTCGGCAAGAAGGCAAAAAGAATAAATAAGTAAGGTTAAAAAGCTACAAAAAAACAGTAAAGAAATAATTCAGAATGGTAAACTTTGAAAAACCCCGAAAAAGGTATCTGACAACTTAGTTTCCTGATAACACTTCGAGAAAATGATAATCGCAAGTTTGCAATCTCTAAATCAAATGTAGTCATCACAGTCAGCAAATATGTAATTTTCATTTTCCGGGAAAAGGATGAATACCCCAAAAATAACATGACTTATATTTTATTTCACCTCCCTCCCAAAGCAAAATTGACACAATCGCGTTTCTCCCCACACAAACTCGAGACCGATCATGAAAGTCAAAGGGCCATTACAACGATTTCGTAGATGAACTCCATCACAGGTTTGATTGTGCGTTCAAAGAAGCAAAGTATATACACGAGAAGATCATAAATTTGTACTAATTCAGTTCCGAAATAGTCAAAACCCATGAAATCATAGTGCAAAAGATTACAAATTGCAAACAAATGGAAAAAAGAACAAACTGAAATAAATTGTTAATTTAAACCCAAAAGAAAAAAAATCTCGCACGCAAACGTAATTGACAAAAAGGGGAAAACCCGAATTTTCTCCTTGATTTTCATCAAACGAATAAATACATTGCCAGAATCCAGCAAACAAGAGACAAAAGGAACCTGATTCGATCTAGGACAAAGGAATGATGGTAGCGTCGGAAGGGGTCTCTGCAATGACCATTTGCATCAGAATCAGAGTCGGGACAAAGTATAGAGAGAGAAAGAGAAAGGAGAAAAGCCGAGGTGTATACTTTATATACCGCGTCAATTTTTGCGGGAAAGCTAATCTGCAATCTCAAGATTACTTTATTATTCTGAAAATAAAGCTGTCGGCTTACTTTCTTTATTATTTATTACAATTATCAATCATGCTTACTTTAATCACCGACGAAAATATAGAATGACTTTACATCCCTTAATTTTTTGACGGATGGCTTGATGGTTTTAGTTTTTTTGGGGGGCTACATTGCACGTAATTTTTTTTAATTGTGAATTATGTATAAAATTTTCTTAAAATATTTAAAATTAACAATAATTTTTTTAAATTTTGAATAATATATAAATAATTCTCTTAAATTTTAAATATATGCAGATAATTTTTTTAAATTTTAAATTATTTTTAAATAATTTCTTAAATTTTAAATTATTTATAAATAACTCTCTTTATATGTTGTATCTTTTAGTGAGTTATTTGTATATTTCTAAAGTTTAGAAGAATTATTTTTATAAATTCAAAATTTATAGAGTTATTTGCATATTATCTAGAGTTTAAGAGATTCCTGGTTAACTTTTAAAGTTCAGGAAATTATTTATAAATAATTTAAATTCAAGAAGGTATATGAAATTTTTTCTTTTTTTCTTTCAAAAAATATTACTTTAAAAACTTGTGGGCTTTTAACATCTTAAATGCTCCATTCAAATAATTATTTTGGTATATAAAAAATCAAAATGTTTAAAAGAATTAAATAGTATATCAGTCACATCTAAAATAAAAATTTAATCAAAATTGTCGGAATTTTTTATTTAATTTTTACACTTTTTTTTAAATAACACCTCATACTTTTTAATTTTGAATACATAAAACGATTCTTCATAACAATATTAAATTAAAACTCAGTCAACTAACAAAGCCTAAACGATAATGCCATAAAGAACAACTTTTTCCCACCTAAACAGCTAAGTTGGCATTTCTGCTTTCCTATATCTCCTCACATTCATTGCATAGCCGTTAAAATATTGTTTATATTTTATTTTCTAATCATTTTTAATTATCATATTAGATATAAAATTATAAATGTAAATATTGTACAATTACAAGTATGAGTAACAAAGTTTTACATTTGATAGAATTGAACTTAAAAAATATATAAGTGAAAAGGATTTAATACTTTAAGATTTTTGGTTAAAATATAGTATTATACCCATTATATAGGTTTTTTTTCAAAATCTAATAATAAAGGTTCAATAGTTGAAAATCTCCCCAATGACTAAATGTTTAGGTTGGCTTGATTTAGAACAAAGCATATGATTTTATGCTTGATTTGGTTTAATAGTTGGACAAGTTGGATCATTTTTTGGTTAGTTTTTTCTTTGGTTCAGATTATAAAAGGCTATGCCAAAAAAAAATGGTGAATGTGGTAGCCCTTTTGCCTCTTCCACAGTTTGCCATTTTTTTGGCCTGCTTGAAATAACTAAGTAGGATTAAACTAGTCAAATCACTTAGGGCTTGTTTGGTATGTAGAATGAATTTTGATGAGAAAAGGAATAAGAAAGGAAAAGTGAATGGAAATCAATCATAAAGCCTTAATTTTGTTTGGTATGTCCTAAAAAGAAATGGAAAAAAAAATATCTTGTATGTGTTTGGTAAGGTAAAAGAATAAGAAAAATGGAAAGGAAAAATGATCAAAAGACTAAAATGCCCTTGCATTAAAAATTAAAATATAAATTTTTTAGATCAGTTTTTCAAGTTCTAAAGGCCACAAATAAAAAACAAATAACAACCTTTGGTAAGGTAAAGCATCGACTAGCAAATTGGAAGCCCTAATTTGGGCGATTGGTAGAGGCAAGAGAGCGAAGGAACCTCCTTCATCGAAGATCTTGGCCTGTAGACATTTGGGACAACTGGTTGTCACTATGAATGTCTAACATTCATTGTTGGCTTGTGTACCTATCAGTACCCATCATCTGGAGCATTTGCGAAATTCCCTTTTGCAACATAGTTATTGTGGCACTTCTGCTGATGTATCCTTCGACTTTTCTTGTTTTCTCATCTTGTGTTTGCCTCTAAACATTTTGATCTTAGTATTCAATGGCTTGAGTTTCATTTTCTCCATGACCCATTTCCATATGTGCGGTCCTCGTGTGAGTTCGGTGGACTATATACATAAGAATAGGGATGCTGATTCACTTGCTGCAAAATATTGAGAAAAAATTCTAAGTTTCCATCCTCTATTATTGGGAGTCACTAACATTCTTTTTGTGTCTTGTACCATATGAATGTCTTCTGCATCTACAAAGCACAGGTGATGTTCCACAGAAGTTTGAGATTATTGATTAATTTATATTTTAGCAATTCTAATGTAAGCATGTACGTGAATGTTGGGTGATTTATGTGTTTATGCATTACAATTTATACATGGACATGTACATATTAACGATTATTTCTTATAGACTAGGTGCTATCCTGTATGGTGTAAAATGAGTGCTAGTAGCCATGTAAGGCATTTTTGCTGAACTCTAAATGCTAGTAACTATTTGAAGCTTTTTGGTGTAACGTGACTGCTAGCAAATATCTAGTGCGCTTGTGTCTTATTATTTTGCTTGGATTGCCTTATTCAAATTATGCTTGGAAGTGTAGCTACTTTTTAGTAAAGAGTTTGGTACATTAGGCATCTTTGCATTTACATTTTTTTGAACATCAAAACTTCTTTCTCATCAATCATTTTAAGTAAAGGTTAGTTAATATACAACTATCTTACCTATAGGACTAGCACTTCACACCATTCAAGCATGTTGCAATTGATATTAACTTTCTTATCATGCTGTTAAAATTCATAAACATAAGTTAATGGTTTTGTTTTTTAAATTATAGTAAACCACCTTCTTATTGGTATTTTACCCACCATAGAGATATCGAGATGCGTGTTGTAATACAACATTCAATCGCATTTCCACCATACATTTGATAACTCTAGTTGTTTTTCTTGTGAAATTGGGGTTTAATAAAATAATTGTAAAGAAATATAACAAATCGTATATGTCACCTAAGTGAGTAAAAATGATTTGTGTCAAAGAAAACTACTTTTTGTTTCAAATCACACCAAATCTTTAGTTAAATTTTTATTAATTGGAATATCATTCTTTCACAATTTTCCTTTTCCATGTACTAGGACTTGTACAAATGTTGATTGTAATAAAAGATTTGCATCATGTTAATATAATGTTGTAGATCTCTACTAATTATAATTCTCGATCGTAGGTTATGATATCTACCTTAAGTTTAGGTGATAGCGATGGGCTTAATGGTCTTAAATTCTAGAATAAGAACTGCTTCTGTACGCGAAGGGCAGCCATAAAGATTTCAGAAATAGAGAAAAACCTAAGAAAATTATTTGTAACATGTGCCCAAAACTAGTGCAAGTTTTGGCAATGGCTTCTACCTTGTATAGGAGATGAGCAGCCAAGTGAGCAAAGACAAGGCTTGAATTCATACTTATGTACCATGAACTTAGATGTTACACAACTTTGACAGAGGATAGAAAGATTGGAAGAGGCTATGAAGGAGATTAAGAATGCTATGCAGCAGAGACTAACAAGGCTAGAGGGAGTTATGAGTCGTTTGAAGTTGGTTTTATTAATTTGGATGATATTCTGGATTGAGGGGATACTAAATTTCCAATTTTGATATATTAATGTATATTAAAAGTGTGTAATTTTTGTGACCTAATCATGTGCAGGTTAAGTTGTAATCATTTTGCTGTGTAATATATGACCAATGCCAATTTTTGGACATATGTCAAATATGGGAAAATGTAGTAATGGACTATTTCACCATCAGTGTTTTATGTATTATTACATAAGTTTGAGCAAGTTATGTGTCTTAAAGCTTACATTTGATACATAAAATTTTGAGTTATGTTAATTAACTTGCAAGTTGAAACCCATAATATCCCTACAGGCAATTCACTTCAGTATGAAAAACTGATAGTTAACAAGTTTAAGTTAGTTTATAGCATTGCCTTAGTGAAAATGTGATGTAAAAAGAGTGGTTAGTTTTTGTATTTTAGTAGATTTGTTTGCTTTGTAGATATTGGACGAAAGTCACATTATAAAGAGTGGCTAGTTTTGTATTGTAAATGATGTGCCATCTTATACTAACATAGAATGTTTTGAAATTTAGGATAAAAGTAATGGTTCCTGTTCAACATAAAAAGCAAATGGCAAGCAAAGATCTGGGCATGATTAGAATTTTGCAAAACAGAAAAAGCTTTGGCATCAAATATCAACTTGTGTTTGAGTCAAAAATGAATTAGTATATGTTAATGGAAGAGAGAGCACTAGATAGGAAAACAACATCTTGGTACTTGAAGCCTATTTGTTTACATCTCAAATTAAAAGCTTCAAGTTTCAACTTCACACAACTAGTAAGTCAATAAAGCTTAAAAATTAGTTAATTCACTACGATGTAGTTTTGTCTAAGTCCAAATGTGTACAAAGTCCAAACATGAAAAATGGTGTGCATATATTTACCTCATTGTACAAGACGCAACTTACTGTCAAAGTGTTGTGATCTAATATAGGATATCCATAATACAATATAATCCCAAGAGTTTAATGGGATGAGGGCTATAGATATAGTCACAAAGTAATATTATCATGAACCTAATTTTACATTTGGGGTAACTTTTTTCTTCCTAACATCACAAAAAAAGCTTACAAAATTAAAAGGGTAGTATTCCATATTCACCTAAACTATACCCTGCACATTAACACATATATCAACTAAAGGATGTCAGTAACAAATTCTATATTCATTCATAACTTTATAATTATCCCCAAACTTCAACTACACATGATCATTGGAGAAGTGCACTTGTCATACAACAAAAGGGTGCACATCTCTATTGCACAAAGCTACAACTTTTTTACATTGATAGACATTCCAACTGCAAAGTGTCTTCCATGGGTACACTTTGTCTAACCTAAACAAATACATACACCAAAATAACATGCCTTTCTTGGCCACATAGAATAAATCCAACTAAATATTTATATTAGTTCGTCAAAGTGCCATTGATGGGCACACTATCCAAGCTAGCCAATTGCCTACATAAAAAACAAATAGCCTCTCACAGGCATATAGTTCCAACCTACCAAAATGCCATATTTCACCAAAAGACACCTTCTCCCACAGGCATGAGGCTGATCACGTCCCTCTATTTATATCAAAAAAATTTTCCTCTCATAGGCATGCACAACTATCCAAAATATATGTAAAAAGTAGCAACTACCCTAGCCACCCCCTTACTAGCCACTATATATAACAAAATATACTGCCTTATTAGCCTATGTATGCGTACAACAAAATATGTATCACACCAAAAAGAAGCTAAATAGCCTATGTCACATCAAAAAGATATTGTTACTACAAGAAGACCACAAACTATCCAAGCAAATGTCAAATCCAATCCACCTTTGCCTCATCTGGAATGGTTGGAAACAATACAAGCAATCTTTCATCTTTAGAAATCTTACCTAATGCCTCATACAGCTCATATTGCATCAGGCCATCAACTTGAAGCAAATTTGCATATAACTTTTTTATTCAATCATCCATCACAGCTTTGTGTGTTAACTTGTCAACACGAGTGCATATTTTAGTCATAGCCAATTGAATGCTTTTGTCAATGGCAGTGGCAACTGCATTAATCACAATGGCTATGTTCTCATTTTGATCACAACTAGTCTTACACCTTTTCTTTAGGTGAGAAGATGCCTCACCTCTATTATGTTGGAGCAAGTCAACTGATGGGGTGGTAGGGTCAATCTTTTGTGGAGAATTAGTGTCTACCACATCTTTTAGTCCAGGACCTTCATTTCCAGCATCCACAGCTTCAACGATGTCATAAGCAGATGCAGCGTCCCTTCCTATGGCACGATCTTTTCAAAATTTAAGGTATAGTTCCTCAAAGTATAGGAATGGCCTAGACCTAAAGGGTGCAGCCTTTTTGTGTGTTTGAAAAGAAAAAATAAATAAATAACTAAATACAAAAAACCTTGACAAAAAATAAAGGACCTACCTTACTGAAGATGGTAGCAACTTATACTTAAACAATAACTATAAGCAAAGATGTGACAACTTCAAATAAAATTTTAATAGCAACTGGACATAAAATTATAGCAACTATATAAAAAATAATAATAGTAATATTGAACAGCCTCTTTAGTGCCAATAGTATAGTAACTTCTTTGTTATATGTCTATAAATCCTTTAAACTAAATAGCTTGAAAATAAAGCAGAAAGGTTAATTACCATTAATAACGAGTTTCAAGTGTAGACCTTTTGAATTAAACAGCTTCAAAATAAAATAAAGCAGAAAGGTTAACTACCATTAAAGTTCAAGTGTAAACTCTACAATAGCAACAGCCCACACCATGTATTGTAACTATCACTTAGCTATAAAGTTTTACTAGTTTTTATAGTAGCTATAGAGCTTAAAGGAGCCAGTTATAAATTATACCATCATATACCCTTTGACAAACAGTTATAGCCACTTTAAATAACACTTGCATAGCAACTTTAAACAAAATCACTTCACTCACTAGTAAATAAAATTGTAAATAGCAACTCTAACTAAAAATGAAATCTGAACTCATAATTACCATCATATACTCATTCTACATAGCTTTCTCGGCTGTCACACACTTCCTAATGAGGTCCCAACCAAATCCACTTGTGTTGGGTCCGTATATCATATCATATATTGTGCTCCAGCCTGTTTTAAATGTCTTGATCTAAGATTGAATGTGAATAATCCCTTTAAGTTTGCACCCTGGAGATTTTTCTTCCATCCTTATTTCTAGTGCTCCGAGATGGCCAAGTCTAAATCCATTTTCTCCCAAGAATTTCCCTGCAGTCCGCAAGTTAGCAAGGCACTGCACTAGTAGTGCATCCTCATCAACTATCCACACGTGCTTTGAAACTTGGGTGCGAGCCTTAGATTGTAGCTCCATTAGTGCAATCTAATGAACAAATGCAATTAATAATGAATCTTATACAATGAGCAAACATAACTAATTATCAAGATTATCAAGTTAGCAAATAAAAACAATAGTCAAAATATAGGCCATGAATATTAACATCAAAATAAGATGCAAGGTTAAAAATAATATACTACATGGCTAGAGTTTGTGTACATAAAGTACAAACGTTAAGCAATGTATAAAGATCTGACTATTAACACCATAATAACAGTAATCAAATACAAACATAAATAGTCATCATCACATCAATACAAGCATCATTCAATTTGTCCTTGTGTGACCTCTAAACTCATTAAACATCTCAATTGCTAATCTTTCTTACTAGTTACTCCAGGCATCAATAGGTTCCATTATTGATAAAGGAATGCTCTCATATATTGGAGGGACAATGCACCCATGTCGTTAAGCTAAGCTTCTAGTGGATCATCAGCATTGTCTTGCCTAATGAGATTATGCAGTAATGTACATGCAATTATAACACGATTATATGTTTTGATTGTGTAGAATGATGAACTTTTAAGGATCACCCAATGTAACTTCAACATCCCAAAACACCTTTCGATCACATTTCACGCCCTTGAGTGTTTCATGTTAAAGCATTCATGGGGCATCATTGGTTGTCTACCTTCCATCCATTCATTTAAGTGATATCATTGTCTTGTATATGGTGCAAGAAAACCTTCACAATTTGGGTAGCCTGCATCAACCAAATAGTAACATCTTATCAAAAATCAACATTTAATCAACAAGGATACTTTCCTAATATAATCCCATACTACAAAATAGGCTTTAAAATCTCATCCTGTGATACTTTCAGCCTATGCCTCCCTACTAATGACATCATGTAATACTCGTCCATTAGCTGCAGACCCTTCCCACCCAGGTAAAACATATATGAATTGGCCATCTTGGGAGCATGCACCTAAGACGTTGTTATCTCCCCTTTCTTATTACAATATCAAGGTTTATCTTCTAGTCGCACCTTTATCGAAATATGTGTTCCATCAAGTGCTTCAAGACAATTCTAACAAAAAGACACAAGTCATAAAGAATGTCAAAAAGAGGGAATTGTATGACATTAAAGCATTAATGACAGTTTACCTTAAACCATTTCCATCTTTTATCTATTGAATCTTCTAAAACAGGCTCTGACATTTTGAACAAGTCTCTGTGCAATCACATCATGGCATTCAACACTAGATGAAAATGCCTACTTATAGTTTCTCTTGATCTTCTAAAGTTTAATTGTATAACTCTATTCTTTACATGGTGCGCTAAAATATTTAAAAAAATTGCTACTTACTCATCTACTAACATATTTTTTGTTAGTCCAAGTCTTTTTATATTATCTAACATTGAACATAGTCGATCAAACATTGATTTACACATCCTTAGTTTGTTATAACAAGTAATGTCGCTAACATAAACCAAATTCCTTAGGTATTGCCTTTTGGCCTTAAAGTTTAGAGTGTATGGGTGAGAACTGAGACGATGCCTACTGATAGCAACATTACGCACACTAAGAGATTATTTCACCATAGTAGTTACAACACTCAACCACTACCCTAAGAGTGTAGTGAGCACTTCTACTTTCAAGTGACCTATCACTATATGAATAGAATGTAAAGTATAAGTAATGGCCATGTCACAAGCATAATTGGGACATCATGAGTAATTCATTATAAGGCTATGTTTGAGCAATTGAATGACAATATTTATGTTGCTAGATGTTAAAAAAAAAACAATCTAAACATACCCCATGATTCCAAACAAGTATGAACATACTCAAAACATGTCTATTGTACAATAGAACCAAATTTTGTAATAGTTAATGTCAAATTTGATTTAGAGGTACTACAACAACAAGGGTTAATATTATAATGCTCAATGTCAAATTATAATGGTCAATTTTAGCATCTCCTTCAATAATGATCTAAACTCACACTACATATTTATATATAACAAAAACATATGTAAATTCAATAAAGGGACACACAGAAAGGAGTATGAATTTTTATTACCCACTGATAATCTTTCTATATATAGCTAAAGAAAATGATGTAAAAAATTTATAACTAACTTTAGAAACTGTAAATCAAATGAAAGTATTTTTTTTATATACAAATGCTACGAAAACTAATATTTTTAGTGAGACAGCATTGTGTAGTTTGCTATAGTAGTTTCTTTTTTTGTTTTTTTTTGGGTTTTCCCTTTTACTATAGTAATATGGATGAGCCCACATTCAAGTCTTTTGGTTAAAGCTAGCAAATCAAGATAAACACCTGCTAACATTTTTAAGTTCACCCTTGGTGAGTTCAATTTAAATAGAATCAAATGAAAGCAAAGTTGTATTTAAAAAAAAGGATGCAAGTTCAAAATTTTCTATAGGATTTAGAATATATTTTGGCTAGCACTTGGGATGATAGTGAGTTGGAATATATAATATTTTTCTGAAGAGATTTTTGGATTTAAACAACACCAGTGGTGATGGTGAGTTAAAATATATTTTGGCTAGCAAATCAAAACTAGTTTTTGGCTTCTTGATTAATAATTTTCTACAAAAGTTTAGCTATCTATCAATAGCTTGAAGGAAATCCAAATCCATAACAGATCAAAGCATGCAGGTTATGAAATGAACTTTAAACCTCCGAAACACCTAAAACTTGAAACCCCTCATCAATAATTGGAGGAACCCAATACATAATGCAAACATTTTGCATAGTACACGAGCCCACAAAATCGAAGGAGGAATGGTGCATCTTACCTTGATTAAGCTTGAAGAAGAACACTTCAGGGGAATACTTGCTACAAATTGTGTCCATCAACCATGTGCACAAAGTTTGATGGCTTGAGAAAGAGGAAGACTTGGCAGGAAAGGGTAGAGTTTTCGCGCGTTTGTGGTCTTCTTCTGTAGCTGAGCTTTTGTACAAACATCAACTTAGCAATACAAAAGGCAAATAATTGAGGGGTAGAATGGTCATCTTAAACACTTCTCCCTTGCATTTATGCTCTTTCCATCACTACAACTAAGTAGAGTTGTCTCCTTCATTTACATAAATCTTCAACACCGAGTACCAAACAGACAAAGTTAGGAATCCCATACTCCTTTTCCTTCCTTTCCTTCACATAAGACTTGTACCGAACATGTCCTTAGGCCACTTATGCACCCTTACCAATGACTATTAGATAGAATTGAATTTTGAAATGAATATATAACTAAAAATAACATATATACATAATGTCTTAAGATTTTAGGTTAATATATAATATCAAATCAACTAAGTTCTTCTTCAAAATCTAAAGATAAAAGCTTAAGATTGAAGATTTCTCAATAATTTAGGCTCCCCTAGATGGGCCTTGACATCCAACAAATATTATATGAGAAAATGTACTTTTAATTCCTAAAAATATAAAAAATTATAATTAAAAATCATAAGTTAAAAATATTTATATTAAAAAAATATTAAATTTTAAAATTAATTAAATGGATCCAAAGACAGATTTTAATTGGTCTTGAATTGTAATTTTTCTATGTAGTTTAATTTTTTGGTTATTAAATTCTTTAGAATAATTTTAAAATTTAAAATTTTTTAATATATATTTTTAACTTAGAGTTTTAAATTATAATTTTTTCAAAAAGATACCTATTTCAAATATTTAAGTTTACAAATTTTAGACATGTACATTTAGTCTTTAAAAGGTTTTAATTTATTACTTATTAATCCTTAAAATATGTAAATTTATCTTATTTGTTCTCATTTTTTTAATTAACGAAGAACAATCAAATAAGTAAAACTATCTCCTCATATTTTATTGTGCTCTAATATCTTACATATAAATATGCAAAATATTTGTAAAATATTAAATGTTAATATATGAATAAAACTTTTATAGTAATAATATAATTTAATCCTTAAAAGATTATTCTTCTCTTAATTTAATACTTTAGAAATAAAATCTCTTAAATTTAATTCCTAAATATTTTTTTAATCAAAATAGTTCTTCAACTAAATAAATTTATAGTCACTTAACAAATATTTTGACACACCATAAATAGAAGTCCACATGGTTAACTTATATCTGGAACTTATTTATATGACATTTTTCTTTTAAAATAGGGTCGTTCAAACAAATTTTACAAAATTATATAATATAGTATTTTCTTTAAAATGGTGTGGTTTAGACAAATTTCACTACATCAAATGACTATTAAAATGTTATTATTTTGAGGAAAAGTTTGTCTAAATAATAATGATTTAAAAGAAAAATATCACTTAAATACATTTAAGCCATGAGTTAATATCTATATCATATGTCACATTAGCATGTATATTAAATGATTGTAAGTTTGCTTGTCAAAGTATCATTCTCGTTCAGAGAAGTCTTTAAAAATTTAAATTAAAAATTTTTATTTTTAAAAAATTAAATTTAAAAATTAATATTCCAAGATTAGTCGCTTAATATGCACTAAAATGATAGGTAGGATTCGTTTTCACCGCATTTATATAATCCATAAAAAATAAATCGACCCTGGGCTGTGTTATGCTTGCTCTGCAAGCATGCTGCATAGAGGTATAGGGTTCTAAGCAGGATCCTTCAAATACCAGGATCGTGCTTCCCATATGTCATTAGCCCCCAAAGAAATCCGCAAACTTAGTACGACCATTGAATAATCATCGTTGTCATCTGAAACGCCCTTACTCTCCGACCTTTCCTTTGCCACCGACGTTGAAGTGCACCACCTACCAACGTTGCCGCCGGTAAGACATGATTCTTTGTCTGTTATTCCTTTTTTCTTTTTTTTCGTTTTAGTTGTTTATGGATTGAGGGACGAAAGTTGTGGGAGCTAGGAATTTCAAATAAGTTAATTTAGGGTAAAATACAAGTTCTTGTCCGCATGATAGGCTAATGTGCAGAGGAAGAGAGGAAAGAGGGAGTCGAGGGAGAAGTATGAAGCGAAAGAGTGTTATTCTCCCAAAATCAATATGGGTTTTGAAAAATTGTTTTCCTGTGAACGAGGGCTATTTGATATTCCCATTATATTTAAATTTCTTCAAGTTCACTGGCTTGTAAAAATTTTATAAGCTAACTGCTCTACTTTCAGAGGAACTTTATGCAGACTTTCTTATTATACTTCTGAGTTTTTCTGTGTGTATATTAAGGGGTATTATCTATGTATAATTTTGTTTGAAGGGGATTTGAAGTTGAAGGTTATATTAGTGACCTAATTTGCAATCTTGAAGGGGATTGCTTCTGCATGTGTTTGAAGTGGCACTTGCTACCAATTGTTTATTAATGGTTTCTTTATGTAATCTTTGTTTTATACTTTGAATTTGAGTAGGAGGTATGGCTTGCATATTGGCCATCTTTACTGGACTTTTGCTTTACAGTATGTTAATTTATTATTTTTCTTTTTCTATTTGGAGTCTGATTTAAGGAAATAATATTAAGGGTTCGTCTTTCACAACTGCAATATATTGTGAGGTCATTATTGATGTTAGTTTACAGCCAGGGGCTTTGAATTGTATCCTTTCAGATAATGAGTACTCTAGAATTGTCTTAGTGTGCAATTCAGCATTGTTTTATGATAATCATATGTAATGACTCTGATAATTGATTTGGACCCTTGGTATAGTCCCCTGATCACACGTTCGCACGTGTGCCTACCTTTTAGTAAGTGGAACCTAATGATGATGTCAGTAGGTTATTCGATCATATTCAGTCACAGCACACATGTCTCTCTTGGTAGCATCATTTCATTGTCCACACTGATATCCAGGTTGGAGGGTAGGAGGGAGAGGATGCTAATTATCGGTTTTCTAATTGTTGTATTTTAGCTGTTTCCATGTTTATATTTCAGATTAATATGTAATTTTCAGGGCTCTCAAGTCCTCCATTCTTTAAAACAGGAAAACTTCTATGTGCAAAATTCATATTTGAAGTTAATTTAAGGTCCAGGCTGTGAAATATAAGATGGCAAATTACAAACTGGTTTTGGCTTTGATATTGTCCTTGGTCATGGGATTTTTATGTAGTTAGTCTTGCAACAATAGTCATATAAGTTGTTGTCGTTGTTGTTAGAGTGCTGGTTAATGAGAGCTTGTCAAGATGTGCAGATTATGGAATCCACTATTTTAATCAGTTGTGAAGTTCTGACTTCTGATCTCCTTGCTTTCTTCATTCCTTCCTGTTCTGATTGTTTAATGGTATAGTCATTGTCCTATGAATATGATTGTGCCAAAGCAGAGTTTTTAATCTAGGTTTTGTTCTCTGAAGAAATTACTATAAATTAGCTTACACAAACGAAAAATTAATTTAAAATATGCTAATTTTCTCTTGATTATTCCTTTTGGGGCTTATTGTCAGTTTGTCACTGCAACCATATTTTTATTCTTTTTTTTTTCTGTTTTGCAAATAGTAGATTGGAAGCACTGATTTCAGCTCCCTTACGTGGGTTTGTCAGTCCAAGTGTTGTCTAAATCTTTTAGAACACTTACATGGGTTTGAAACCATTTCTCATTTTCTATCTTATGGTGATTTTAGTTATTGCCAAGAAATCTCGTGACTCATGTAACTTTTCTATCAGTTTCAATTATCTAAATGTCGTTAAATTCACATTTTTATTTGTATCAATTATACAATCAACAATTTCACTGAGCAGCAGAAGTCAATAATTTCTTATATTAAGAAAATAGTATTTAGTTTAATAAGAATAATGGATTAGGAGAGGGGGGGGGGGGGGACCACTTCCATTGTTGCCATTGATGCTATTTTGATAGTTTAAAGCATTTTTTCAAATCAATGGGCTGTGTGAAAGTAAAAAATGTGCACATTAGAATATAGATGGTTGTGGCCAAATGTTGATTGCTTCTTTTTGGACAGTGATTAAAGCAACTTTTGGGAAATCCATCCTCGCAATAGGAGAGACTTCACAACTAGGCCAAACAATCGAGCAACTGTGATGGGTATAATCAGGAGTTGCTTCTCTTTTATAGCAGGGACGGTCTGTGGGGTTTACGTGGCTCAGAACTATCAAGTTCCTAACATCATGAAGCTAGCTGACACTGCCATGTTTATGGCCAAGCATGTTGAGGAAAAATACCGCAAGCCCAAGAAGCGGGATGGAGATGACGACAGCTCCGTTTAGTGCCTACAGGATTCTATTTTGAAATTAGAGTCTTGTTTTAGGATAAATTTTTGTCCTGGATTATATAGGATCAGATATTAACAGGATATTGGGAAATACAAATTAGTGGAATTTTTTATGTGGAAATGTTTTAGAATTTATAAACTAATTATTTCTCCTCATTTTTAGGGAAATATGTGCTCCTTCCCTTGGCCTGCCTGCTTTATCTTTTAATTTAAGTTGCAAGTTAAAGAAATCTAATATAGCTAGGTTTTTCTTTAATCTTGGCTGATATGTTAGTTCCAGACCAGAAATTTGTTTCATGGTCATCGGAATTGTACTTATTCAACAATAACAATTTTGATTGGTAACATCGTCCTATATCCAGTGCTCCTAATGTGTAAGAGCTAACTGGGGTCTCTTCCTTCCAAATGTCATCTTGTTAATTTGGTGGATTGCCTGTGTTGTAGAAAAGAAGATATATTCTGCTTTCATGTGTAACCATGATCAAATGTCCGAATTTTTTTTCACTTCTGTCCATGGTTTGACGGGTAAACAGATTCATTAGTGTTTTTTCATTCACTTTTACTTGTACCCCAATTTTTCTATCAACTCCTAAACGTGATTGATTTGCTAGTTACTTGGATGGTGCAATAGGCGGTCCTCCAATCTATTTTGAATTATGGACATGGATATATGCTATAGTGACTAAGTATAAAAGATGCAAAAGATTGATAAGCTTGACTTCATAGTCATCACTTCAAACATTTTGATATGATATCTGACTTGGATTTATTTTTTATGTCTGACTAAATTATTAAAATAAAAATGTTCTTTATGATCAACCATTGAGATTTGATGCTGTAAGACCATTATAATCTGAGATTAAACCATACGCTGTAAGACTATCCTAATTTGAGATTAAGTTATTGAGACGAGATGGATATACATCTTAACAAAGTTTATGATGCATTTTTCGGAGGGCACTCTAGAGTTTACTATATCGGAACAACGAGTGAGTAGTGTAAAGGTCTATATGCATGTAAATAAGTAGACAGAAAAATTGCAAAACATAATGCTCTATATGAATTTCCCTCATTTCTTGACATTTGTCTTCTACTTCTGAATTTCTGTCTTCACAATGAAAATAGTGGAGTTCAAGTTGTGTGAAAGGCAGTGTTATTGCTGTACTCTTTGGTTAAGTGAAAATAATAATTATTATAATGTGGCTTTACAATATCCCTCTGTATTTTGAAGATATTCTATCGACTCCTACCGTTAACAAATCCTTATGTTGCTTATTTCCCGAGACGTTCTGTCAACCATAGTTATCTATCGTTATGATCAATTTGCCTTTGATAATGTTTCAGGCCGAAAAAAGGAACCAAAAAGAGAAACCTCTTTTGAAATACTCTTAATTAGAACATCCTTGATTTGATATGAACCTTTCCTTTATTTTAGAAATTTATTTTAGAAATAAGGAAATCTATTCTAACTTTATTTTAAACTGTACTGAACTCCACTAACTTTTAAGATTTTACAAAACCTTCCTAAGATTTTTCTGAATTTTCATGATACCTATTGTTGTGCAAGGGAATATTCATTTAAAATTAGAAAAATTTAAAGGAGATAGAGAATTTTGCTAATAATTCTGATTAAATGTGGTACAACAAAAAGTTCTCTTAATTTTCTTTAGAAAATTTTGAAAAAAATTGAAAAAAAGCAAAATTAGTCAAGTGTTATTTGTATTTTGCGGTACAACATCTGAAAGTGTAACTTGTTTTGAGGCCAAGGACTCAATCTGGCTGCGCTTATTCATTTGCGGTGCTAAATAAAATTAAATTTAGGTATAATTATTTTATATATTTTTATATCAGATTTTTTTAATAAAAATATAACATAAATTTTTTTTAAAAATATTTAATTATGTAATATTAAATTACAAAAATTATATATTTGTTTTAAAAAACTTTAAACTTATCACGTTACACACACACACACACACATATATATACACGTCTTCTCTTTTGTTGGTTTCTGTGTAAAATGCATGGGCCTCATCTAATTAATAAGAGACTAAAGATGTAGGAACTGTACCTATATTTTCTTTGTAAAATAACAGGAAGGCAGCAACATTGCATTCAAGAGCCATGTCTAATAAAGCTTTGGATTAACCAAATTGATCTTCTCCTGATTTTTCACCAAAGATTTAACTATATTTCGTTACTAAAGACAGCGGATTACTATGGCGTTTTGAGGCTTTTTGACTGTAATGCTTGATTGGAGAAAACAAATATCTTAAAAATTTAGTCGTCAAAGCATTTTTGTTATATATTCAAAAGTTTTTCTTTTCTTCAAAGGATCATGACAAAAATTATACCACGATTCTTTATTCTTTTGTTTTAAATTTAAAGGGACACGATATATGTTATGTCACATTTCTTCAAAATTTAAAATTTTATTAAAAAAATTGAAGAGACACGACATATCTTATGTCATGTCCTTTCAATTTTTTTCTTTTTAATTTTAATTGACACATTAGCTTATGCCACCTTCCATTGAATTTTTTTTAAAATTAAAGGATTCCTTTTAACTTTTCTTTGTAAAATTAAAGGGGTTTAATTTTATTTAAATAAAAATTTTAATTTATTATTTTGGTTTCACCTATTACTTATCATTAACAAAAATAAATATAAAATTTATTTGTAGGCACAGGTGTTAGTTTTTATTTTTTTATTGGTATATAGACTTTATATGTGTCAGTTCTTTTTTTTTTTTTTTTTTACATTGAGTGTACCATATACAAATTTTGGAATATTGATCCTTTTTCATTTGCATCAATTATGTAGTTCATAAATTATGAAAGTGTCAATATTTTTTATTATACACTTTCAATTTGTCAAATTTTTTTTTTTTAATAGAATCATCCTTCTCCATCTTAGCAACCTAGACACAAATTGCACAGGCTGGGATGAGAGGGATTGAAGAGCTGATGTTATATAATAAGAGACAATAATTTTTTATTTAATATTATTTAATAAGAATTATTCCACCATTAAAAGTAAAAATATTATAAATATTTTTTATTTATAAAATTATATTTTTTTATTTTTAACTTTTTACATATCAAACGAATCCCATTCATATATGTACAGTTACCAAGAATATTGTCACAAATACTTAAATTCTTTTTTAGCCCAGTTCGCATTGCTTTCAGATAATTTTTTTTAATTAAAATAAAGGGAATGTGGCACTGTCCAATTCGCGTTCCCTGCAATTTTTTTTTTCAGAAAAAACTAAACTCGGTCTGAAAGTTTCGGATTGTATTTTAGCTAAAAGAATTTGATTCATTTTTCAATATTCAATACAAATTTTGCATTTACCATAGAAATGTTGAGAAGGGATAAAGTATCTGCATGGAATATGCTGTTTGCGCCGCAACCACAATCCAATATAATAATTAATAATTAGGAAATGATGTTTACCATTTTATCCTTTTTTTCTTAATTTATTATATTCTAATGATAATCTCATGTTCTATACCCCATAATAATAATCCATAAAACTGAAAAGAATTATTAAAATTTTTTTTTTGACTAATTGTAAAAGTACTATAATTATCCAAAAAAATTTGCATAATCAATAATTGAGTAAATTACATAAATTTTTATTAAGTTTTATTAAAATTATATAATTTTTTTTATATATTTAAAATATACATTTTAATTTTTTATTAAAATATATTTCATAAAAAAATGTAAGAGTGTTAATAACAGATATTTTAATAAAAAAATTACAATTAGTCTAAATAAGATTTATATATATATTGAAATTTAAGAAATTTATGTAAATTTAATAAAATGAGAAATTAGGCTAAGGTATAATAAATAGTTATATGAGAAGAGTCTAAAATAATCTATGATTATTGATAACACTCGTTTTGCTGGGATAATTATAGTACTCTTACAATTAGTCGAAATTTCCCTCTCTTACAAACTGCTCAACAACAGATTCTATTGGGGCTACTCAACTTCTAAAAATTTGAGTAGATAATCAAATTATTAACGAATTAAAAAAAAAAAAACTGACCCACAGGGCAATATATACGAGTAAGGACTTCCATTATGTGGCCCTTTTGATATTACCATCCAAAATGACATTAGGAAAAATTTTTGTATCCACTATATACATACATATAACTATTTAAATCTAATTCATTAACGATATCTATAAGTACGGATCAAATTTGTGGTTGCTTATAAATGAGATGGCCCATAATTTCAGAGGCCAAGAATCCAATCTCCCTGTCTCTGTTAAGGACGGTTTTCCAAATTTGAGAGGCCGAAACATAAAGACCCATGGCATGCTAGAGACCCAGCCCATTTACTTCTTAACCAGGAGCTTTCACCCTGCAAGATGATCCAGGGGGATTCAGAAAATATTCCAATGAGTCTCATAAAAAAATATTCAAAAAAAAAGTGTATAAATAATATATATACAGATATATGAGCATAAATAATATATAAATAATATTTGACACGTAATTCCATGAGAGTCACAACTTAATTACAGTGCAGTTGAAGGAGAATTTATATGGATATATATAGATTTAGTTATAATGGGTGGTAATCAGAAACATATAGGCTGATCATTTCCTTATTTTTTTTTAAAAATATTTTTTTAAATAAAAAATAATTTTATAGTTTAATTTAATTTTAAATTTTTAAACCAAAATACTATTCATTTAAATTTTTTTAGTTAAAAAATATATATTTATGAAGAGTATTTTAATAAAAAATTTTCAATTGGACTAAAATATAAAATAAATTTTTATTTTTAAAAATAAAAATTTATATATATTTTAGAAATAAGAAAAGAATTATGTAATGTTAATAAAATTTGCTAAAAAATTTACTCTTATTATTATTATTTTATGAAATAGAGCTGCCGCCAACATCTGTTTGGGACGGTGAAAACTTGCGTGGTTAGCCATCCCTCTGGGTTCCGTGAAGGGTAACAGGTGGAAATCCAATGCATATATATAAACTATTAATATCACTAATTAGATTAAGGCCTTTAGCTTTGTGGTTAGAGACATATGAATGAATAATTACAGTACCAAACTATCTATATGTTAAAGACTAAAATTACATTTTATTTCTTTATAGATAAAGTACTTTTTTAATATATTATTTATACAATTATCTTTTTAATTTGATTTCTCATAAATAAAATATTTATTAGTTTAATTCTTAATAGAATTATCTTTTTATTTTGATCCCTCATATGTGTGTATTCTCAATTTGGCCCCTCATTAATAAAATTATTCTTAAAAACATTCTTTCGTTAATTTACTTTTAATGAAACTAACAATCAATTTACATATTATATAATAATGACTAAATAATAATCTATTAATTATATATCATTATATTTATCAATTTCATTTGCAATAAATTGATATAAAATATTATTAATAATAGGTTTAAATATGAGAGATCAAATCAATAAATATTTACATATGAAGAATCAAATTAAAAAGACAGTTTCATGAAGTATTAAATTAAAAAAATAATTATATAAACGAATAAATTACGAAATACATCATTTTTAAGAGCAATGAGATTTTGATATACATATATATGTGTTAATAATGTTGCAGCGTTTTCGTTTCTTTTCGTACTTTTTATTTTTATTTTTTGAATTGAGTTCAGACCATATCCAAATCGATTTATCCACATTCTAATTAATTTATTTTTCAGGAAGAACGCATTGTGTTGAAGCTAATCACTAATTAAACTTACGACCTGAGAATTCCATTTTATTATCAACGCTAATCATACCAAAACTATCTTATTTGTTAATTCATTGTTTCCGGTATACTTTACACCTTGATTAATTAGTGGCTATCTTTTTGCAGCTTATTTTAATTGTCCCATACAAAGAATTCAAAAGCCGTCACGTATCTAATAAGGGGTTGAAATTTGTTAGTATCGAATTAATAATTATTTCTTTGAGTCATTATACTTGAGAGAAGTCACTAGCTTCTCGGTTAGTGCCTAGTCATCCCACCACCATATTCAAATAAATAAACAAATGAACGAATAAGATAATTGTTATAAAGGGCTATAATAAAAAACAAACAGGTGTGACACAATGATGACAGTTAAACATTATTGCCCTTGTTATATATCAACTTTTCTCAAAAGCGAGATAATTCAGATCTAATAATTAAAAAATTATTTTATTTAATATATTGTTATTTTAGAGTCCAAGTTATCTTTATTATTTTCTTCAGTGAGTTTAAAGTGTAATTAATGTCTATCTTCATATTAATATAACAGAGAGGGAAGAGGGACTGCCATAGAGTGTGTGTCTTGTTCTTTTTGCTCTATCAAGCTAGTATCAGAGCAGTCATGATCGTGATAGCTGCCACAAACAAATCTCTTTTACCTTTAATTCCTATCTTGGATGGGAAGAACTATACTTGATGGAGTATTCAAACGAAGGTGCTTTTCAATTATCAAGAGATCTTGGAGATTGTGGAGAGTAGAGTCCTAAAGTAACTCATTGTGACAACACAAAGAAGGATTAGATGGCGCTTGTGTTTATTTATCAAGAAACATTATGCTCCATATGGATTTCCCTCACTCATTTCTTGACATTTGTATTCTACTTCTGAATTTTTGTCTACACAATGAAAATAGTGGAGTTTAAGTTGCGTGAAAGGCAGTGTTATTGCTGTGCTCTTTGGTTGAATGAAAATAATAATACTTATGATGTAGCTTTACGCTTTCCCTCTGCATTTTGAAGATATTCTATCGACTCTTACTGTTCACAAATCCTCATGTTGCTTATTTCTCGAGACATTCTTTCATGCTTAGTTATCTATCATTATGATCAATTTGCCTTTGATAATGGTTTCAGGCCTCAAAAGAAAGAAAAGAAAAGAAAAAAAAAGAAAGCTCTTTTGAAATACTCTTAATTATGACATTCTTGATTTGATATGAACCTTTTTTTTTATTTTAGAAGTAAAGAAATCTATGCTAACTTTATTTCAAACTGTACTAAACTCCACTAACTTTTGAGATTTTACAAAACCTCCATAAGATTTTTCTGAATTTTCATGATACCCAATGTTGAAGGGAAGTTTGTGCAAGAAGAGATTCATTTAAAATTAGAAAAATTAAAGAAGGTAGAGAATTTTGCTAATGAGTTTTTTAGTTTTTTAATGTAGCACGACAAAAAGTTCTCTTTATTTTCTTTAGAAAATTTTTCAAAATTGAAATTAGATAAGTGTTATTTGTATTTTGCGGTGCAACATCTGAACGTGTGACTTGTTTTGAGGCCAAGGACTCAATCTGGCAGTCCTTATTTATTTGCAGTAAGTCTAAATCAGACTTTCGCACCACGTGTAGGGGTATTCAAAAATTAAAAAAAAAGGTCCCACCCATGAACAGTGATAAACAATATAATTAATAGTAATTCCTTTTCTACTTATATATATATATATATATATATTGATGATATTGATTGATTTAGGTATTATTTTTGTTTTTTAAAAAGAAAAAAAGTGAAAAAAGACTTAATCTTTGAGATTGGATGAATTGGAGAGAGATTAGACTAGAGAGAAGCCAGATTCTATTTAGCTCGTCTATAGGGTGAGTAAGAATTTTTTGTTTATGCCTTTTAACAATTGGGATCTTTTATCTTTAAAATAAATGTGTCATATATTGTTAGGGGATTTTTTTTTTATATTTAGTAAAATAAATATACCATGTGAAGTTATAGAGAGACGGAGAAAGTAAGGATGAGTTATAGAAAATTTACTGTTATTATTATTATTATTATTATTATTTTATAAAATAGAGCTGCCAGCATCTTTTTGAGACGATGGAAACTTGCATGGTTAGCCATCCTTCTGAGTTCCGTGATTCCGTGAACGATAACAAGTGGAAATCCAATGCATATATAAACTGTTGATATCACTAATTAGCTTAAGGCCTTTAGCTTTGCGGTTAGAGACATATGAATAAATAATTACACTACCAAACTACATATATGTTAAAGTCTAAAATTATATTTTATTTCTTTACAGATAAAGTATTTTTTTTAATATAATCATTTATAAAATTATTTTTCAATTTAGTTCTTCATAGATAAAATATTCTTTTAATTTAATCCTTAATAGAATTGTCTTTTTATTTTAATCCCTCATATATATATATATATTCAATTAAGCCTCAAAAATAAAATTATTCTTCAAAACATTCTTCTATTAATTTACTTTTAATGAAAATAGCAGTTAATTTATATATTATATAATAATAACTAAATAATAATTTATTAAAAAATATTTTATATGTCATTAATTTCATATACAATAAATTGACATAAAGATATTGTTAATAATAATTTTATTTATGAGAGATCAAACCACAAATATTCATATACGAGGAATTAGATTAAAAAGACAATTTTATGAAGTATTAAATTAAAAAAAATTATATAAGAGAATAAATTGAGAAATATTTCATTTCTAAGAGAAATGAGATTTTAATATATATGTTAATTACCTTATATTTTTATTTTTTAAATTGAGGTCATACCAGTCCCCAGATCAGTTTATCCACATTCTAATTGATTTATTTTTCAGGACAAACACGTTGTGTTGAAGCTAATCACTAATTAAACTTATGACCTGAGAATTCCTTTTTATTATCAACGCTAATCATGCCAAAAGCATCTTATTTGTTAATTCATTGTTGCCGGTATACTTTACACATTGATTAATTAGTGGCTATCTTTTTGCGGCTTATTTTAATTGTCCTATACAAAGAATTCAAAAGCCGTCACGGATCTAATAAGCGGTTGAAATTTGTTAGTATCGAATTAATAATGATTTCTTTGAGTCACTATACTCGAGAGAAGTCATTAGCTTCTTGGTTAGTGCCTAGTGTCAGCCCACCACCATGTTCAAATGAATAAACAAATGAACGAATAAGATAATTGTTATAAAGGGCTATAATAAAAAAAAAAAAACAGGTGTGACACAACGATTATAGTTAAACATTATTGCCCTTGTTGTATATCAACTTTCTCAAAAGCGAGATAATTCAGATTTAATAATTAAAAATTATTTTATTTAAAATTTAACTTTATCTTTATTTAGAGTTTAAATTTATTATTATCTAGAGTTTTAGAATATATTGTTATTTTAGAGTCCTAGTAATCTTTATTATTTTCTTTAGGAGTTTAAATTGTAATTAATGTCTATCTTCATATTATTTTAATTAACAAAATGGTGCTCTTCAAATCTATCATGCACTGCTTGGCGGATTGGTGGCTTCCCTCTCTTACAAACTGCTCAACAACAGATTTAGCAGTGTGGGTACTCAACTTCTAGAAATTTGAGTAGATAACCAAATTATTAAGAAAAAAATACTGACCCACAGGGCAATATAAACGAGTAAGGACTTCCATTATGTGGCCCTTATATTACCATCCACAATGATATTACGGTTCGATGGTTCGATTGGTTCATTATATTGTGAAAATAATTTGTTTATATAATTTGTATAATGTCTATTATATTTTTATATTTATTATTTTGTTTATCAAATTATCTTTTTAAAAGTAGAGATAAAACAGTTATTTCGAATCTCACATACTTCCACTTATTCATATTTTACATTCTGTTTATCATTACATTATTTAACCATAGGAAAGATTTTGGAAGAATTACAAATAAGGATCTAGAATTTAAAAAGAATGTTTTACAGGACCTGTTATCATTGATTTTAATTAAAGTTAAAAGTAATTTATCCTAAAACAATAATAACAAGTTTTATAGAATAATTTTTTTAACTTTGGATCTTTATTTATAATTCTTTTAAAAATTTTTGTATCCACCGTATAGATACATATAACTATTTAAATTTAATTTATAAGCGACATCTATACGTGCGGATCAAATGAGTACTTGCTTATAGATGAGAATGACCCATAATTTCTGAGGCCAAGAATTCAATCACCTTATTTTTGTCAAGGACTGTTCTCCAAATTTGAGAGATTGAAATAGGAAGGGTTTTTCTATAAGCAAGTTATACACATGGCATCCTAGGGAGACGGATCCTTTAAATTATGCTTGCCTGAAGTGTTCCTGAATTAAGTCATAATGCGGTGTGTTTTGATTAGTGGAGAGTGATGTGGCAAACTTAGCAGTGTTGATGCAATGAGCGAACAAAATGAAGTAGGGTGCATTAATATGAGTCTGAAACAAAACTAAAATGCATTGCATTTTTCTTGAAGTGAAGCAGGGTGCAAAAATCTAGAGGGAAATAGAGTTGTGTCATCTTGTCTTAGTGCATTTTTCTTGTTCGAGTTTGATCCGTCATTTGGTGCCATTTTTTACTTTGTGTTCCAAGAAGAGTCTAAATGGTTGGAAGGAAATTTTCTTTCTCCTAGAAGCTTCTTCTTGATCTAGACAGCAACTTAGTGTATTAAAACCTTACTTTTTCTTCTTATGGTTCAGAGGATGTTATAAAATGCTGGCTATTGTAGGACTATTCATTCCTGAATGAAATATATCCAGAATGAGTGGCCACACAAAATAACCTTATCACATGCATGATATGGCACAAATTACCAGTGAAAGTATTTATTGATAGCTTTGCATATTTTGTGGATATATCAATTGGATTTGCATGCTTTCCATCCTAAAGCATAATGCATTCAAAAGGAAATATCATTAAGAATACCAATCTCTACACTTCGCTCAATCTTTCCATCCCCCTTTAAGCTTAGTCTCTAGACTTCTTTTCTACTTCTTTCTTCTAGTTTTTGGTTCTCCAATTCCTCACTCTTTTGGGTCTCTCGCTTCCTTCAAATATTCCCTCTTTTGATATATTCTTAAGCATAAAAATGCATTCTTATTTTGTCTCCTCTCTTTTTTTGATCTTTCGCGTCTCCGTGCTCGTCTCCTCTCTTTTTCTGATATGCCGCATCTCTGTGCTCATTCGCCTATGGTCGAAAATCATAAATTAGAAGAGGTGAACATGGTAAAATCTTAGCCATTGCTCTGATCAACGTTTTCAGTTATGCCACATCGCCTCTCAATAACCCAAACGTCTTGTTTTGGCTCACTTCAGAGGCACTTCATAGTTGCCTCAAAGGATCCGTTCCCAGCATCCTAGTGACCCAACCTATTTGATTCTCAATTTTGTTATAATGGATGGCAATAAGAAAAATATAGGCCGATCATTTTTTTATTTTAAAAATATATATGGATTTTTTAAAACGAAAAAGTTATCTTATATTTGAATTTAAATTTATTTATTTTTTATTAAAATACTCTCTATTTAAAATTTTTTAGTTAAAAATATATATTTAGGTTTAATGAAGGATATTTTAGTAAAAAAATTTTAAACTAGATTAAAGTGAAAGGAAATTTTTTATTTTAAAAAAATTTGTGTATATTTTAGAAATAAAAAAAAATCTATATAATTTTAATAAAATTCAATAAAATTTTGTAATTTACTCTTATTATTATTATTTTATAAAATAGAGCTGCCAACACTTATCTGGGACGATGAAAGCTTGCGTGGTTAGCCATCCTTCTGAGTTCCGTGAATCCGTGAAGGATAACAAGTGGAAATCCAATGCACAGATAAACTATTAATATCACTAATTAGCTTAAGGCCTTTAGCTTTGTGGCTAGAGACCTATGAATAAATAATTACACTACCAAACTACATATATATTAAAGACTAAGATTATATTTTATTCTTTTACAAATAAAGTATTTTTCAATACAGCCATTCATAAAATTATTTTTTTAATTTGATTTCTTATAAATGAAATATTTTTCAATTTAATCCTTAATAGAATTGTGTTTTTATTTTGATCCCTTATATATATATATATATATATATTCAATTTTCTCTCATAAATAAAATTATTATTAAAATATTCTTTTGTGAATTTATTTGTAATGAAACTAACAGTTAATTTACATACACACACATATATTTATATATATAATAATGACTAAGCGATAATATATTAAAAAATATTTTATATGTCATTACATTTATTAATTTTATATATAATAAATTGATATAAAAATATTATTGATAATAATTTTATTTATGAGGAATCAAACCATAAATATTCATATATGAGGAATTAGATTAAAAAGATAATTTTATAAAGTATTAAATTGAAAAATAATTATATAAGAGAATAAATTCCAAAATACTTTGTGAGAGAAATGAGATTTTAATATATATGTTAATAATGTTGCAACGTTTTCGTTTCTTTTCGTATCTTTTATTTTTATTTTTTAAATTGAGGTCAGACCATGTCCAAATCAATTTATCTACATTATAAGTAATTTATTTTTCAGGACAAACACATTGTATTGAGGATTTGGATCTGCTCATGTTTGTTCATGTCTCTTACAAGTTTGATTTTTATTTTTATTTTTTAATTTTTTATTTTTTCTTGGAAAAGGGAATGGATCTCTCATGTGAGAGGACATGAGCAACATGAGCAAACTTCAACATGAGGGAATCCATTTCCTTGTGTTGAAGCTAATCACTAATTAAACTTATGACTTGAGAATTCCATTTTATCATCAACGCTAATCATGCCAAAACTATCTTATTTGTTAATTCATTGTTTCAGGAATGCTTTACACCTTGATTAATTAGTGGCTATCTTTTTGCAGTTTATTTTAATTTCCCTATACAAAGAATTCAAAAGCCGTAATGTATCTAATAAGCGGTTGAAATTTGTTAGTATCGAATTAATAATGATTTCTTTGAGTCATTATACTTGAGAGAAATCATTAGCTTCTTGGTTAGTGGTTAGCCCACCACCATATTCAACTGTGAAAATAAATAAACAAATGAACGAATAGTATAATTGTTATAAAGGGCCATAAAAAAAAAACCAGGTGTGACACAACGATGATAGCAAAACGTTATAGCCCTTGTTATATATAAACTTTTCTCAAAAGCGAGATAATTCAGGTTTAATAATTAAAAAAATATTTTATATAGAATTTAAAGTTATCTTTATTTAGAGTTTAAATTTATTGTTATCTAGAGTTTTAAAATATATTGTTATTTTAGAGTCCTATTTATCTCTATTATTTTCTTTAGGAGTTTAAATTGTAATTAATGCCTATCTTCATATTAATATAACAGAGAGGGGAGAGGGACTGCCATGTTTGAGTCTTCGTTATTTTTGCTCTATCAAGCTAGTATCGGAGCAGTCATGATCGTGATAGCAGCCATAAACGGATCTCTCTTACCTTTAATTCATATCTTGGATGGGAAGAACTATACTTGATGGAGTATTCAAATGAAGGTGCTTTTTAATTATCAAGTGACCTCGGAGATTGAGGAGAGGAGAGTCCTAATGTAACTGATGCGTAGAGACAAACTCATTGTGAGAACACAAAGAAGGATTAGATGGTGCTTGTGTTTATCTATCAAGAAGTCAATGATGTATGATCTTTGGAAAGATCGGGGGAGCCAAAATGGCCAAGCAAGCTTAGAACATTTGGGAGAGGCCATTTATTGGGCCGTACACAAAATACAAAAAGAATGCAATTATTAAGGGAATAAAAAATAATTTTGAAGATAAAAATAATTTTTATTCTCCTACTTTAAAACTATTGAATAATAATTATAAAGATATAAAAGATATTATACAAGAGTTATTTAAGGAACAAGCCCTTGGTGTGGAGCAAGGAAAAATGGTACGACTTTAAACTTTAAAGAGACAATTTGAGTTATTGTAGATGGAGGACACTGATAATATTTCCAATTACGCATTCTAAATGCTTGCGCTAGTCAATTAGCTATGGTTGAAGAGTTTGTGGAGGAGATATAACGTGTAAAGAAAATTCTTAGATCATTGACCATGAAATACGAGCACATAGTTGTTGTCATTAAGATGTCAAAAAACACTTCCAAGTTGATGATTGATGAGCTTGTTGGTGCCTTGTAAGCTTATGAGCATTGTTTAATGGAAAAGATAACATTTTTG
The DNA here is from genome assembly GCA_026724425.1 of Erythrophleum ivorense. NCBI lineage: Eukaryota > Viridiplantae > Streptophyta > Magnoliopsida > Fabales > Fabaceae > Erythrophleum > Erythrophleum ivorense. The sequence continues at coordinate 693,663 of JAIUCV010000031.1, forward strand.
CAAAAAATGTGTTTCAAAGCTAGAATGTCTATGACAAGAAGGATCAAAATAGTGAAAGAAAAAGGCAGCTCACAGTCAACGAGAGGCAAAGGAGGCAAAGGTAGTCCTGGTCATTGAAAATCTATTAGAAACCAATCAAAGTATGATTATGAGATTTATCAATGAGATAGAGGATGTGGTCATGTATATGGTAATGTATGTTGTGGTAAATGATACCAGGAAAAAATTGAAAGGGAATAAGATACGGTTATTATTGAATATGAAACAACATCAAACTCAAAGCGAATAGAACTCACTGTAGAAAACTCAAATTAGAGTAATTCTAAAATGAAAAGAATACTAAGATTTTGAAACATGAGATTTACACCAAAACCATCAAAATCTAATACTCGAATATGAAGAAACAAACCAAAGTAAATTGACCATAAAATGAACAAAAATTCACCATTCTAAGGGTAGAGGTCAAGCTACTACCTTAGGGATAACAAATTAAATGATAAAGGACTCACCACTCAATGAAATCCACCAAAAAGACATTAAAATGCTAAAAAGGTTCAATACTCATTATAATCCATCAAAGATATATAAAACAATAAAAGTACAAAGGCTCTTTAAATTCTTTGATTAATCAAAATTCAAGTCTTTTGAACAATACATCTAAAAAGCTAGTAAAAGATAACTTGGAACAACCCTCCAAGCATAGGAAATAACAAAATTAAATGCCAATTTTAGTGCATGACAAGTTAGTGCAACTTCCAAGACCTATTCTATTGGGAAATAAATGAAAACATTGACTATTGACTATTTTGTTAGCCTATCAACCAAATATAATAATTAATTCAAAAAATTTTGAAATAATATAAAATATAATTCATATAAAAATACACACATCCAGGCCTTTCAAATGACCACTTATTCATTAATCTTGGGACTAGGTCAAATGTCCAATTATTGAGCTCAAAAAGGTCAATTATGATCTTTTGATAGCAAAATAGCCTTATGCTGAACTTGGGTCTAATCAATGTCTTGGCTCTGATCTATTTTGAGAGATGCTCCCTTATCATACTCCCTTGGTTGAAAAGGAATCATCCTCAAATCTTCATTGTCTTTATAATCAGAATAACGCACAAATTTTTTTGGATAACAAGTAATAACTCCAATGTTCAAGAGCTTGACATCATTTATCCTTTTCCTAAAGATTGCAATTGACCTCTCTTCTTGTTTAAGAACAAAGTCAATCCCCACATTTGAAGCATTGCATTCAAAATCAAACATTTTCACAAAGTTTGAAAGTACAAGATTTGAAATAGCATTTACAAATTCAAGGATAAACTAGGGAACTTAACTCACTTACTTCATCCATTCAATTTTTCCATGAGAACTAGTGCATATGCTTTCTTATTCATCATTATTTATTTCACAATTAAGTTCCTAGCCAGCAAGATGACAATCTCCCCATTGGTAGAGTTAGAAACACTTTTTGGTCTCATAGGAGTTAGAATAATTCTAGCATTATCTTTTGTAATAAAAGAAACATTTTTAAAATCATCATCATTAACTTCTCTTTTTTCATGTAACCAAAATCTACCTAATAATAAATGAACAACCTCCATAAGAGCTATATCATATTGGACTTTATCATTATATTTTTTCTAGTAGAGAATTCAACTGATATTTTATTCACTCTTACCACATTTCCTTTACGAAACCACTAGATTTTGAATGATTGACAATGCTTTGTAAGTTTGAGCTTTAAAGTCTCTACCATCTTTTTTGTCACAATGTTAGAACAATTAACCTCATCAATGATTAGGTCATAAACTTATAGGAAGTGTGTCTATTATGAAAAATACTCTCTTGTAGCAACTCATCATTATGATCTTTATCAATCAAATTCAAACTTCTTTGACTCGTTAGCAGCTCTTCCTCTTCTACATGTGCTTCTTCCTTATCATACATAAGATCACCAAAATCATTATATACCTTATCACTTTCTTCCTCCATTGACATGAAAATATTATCTTTTTGACAATCCAAAGTGATATAATCCTTATGTTGACACTTAAAGGACTTGGAATTAGTAATAGATGGATTAGTTAATTTATCGTCATCAGAACAACTTTTATCATCTATTACCTTTTTTGTCGATAATGGTTTTGCATTAAAGGCACTCTGTTGATTAAAAACACATAACTTGTTGGTTGGCTTCAAAACACTCTTCTTTTGTTACTTTTCTATTAAACAATTAAATTGATATTGGAGTTTTTGAATTTGTTTCCTTATCTCTTTTATCTCTAGATTAAGAATATCCTTTTTAATATCAACCAAATGATGACCTCAAATAGCCATAACAACTATGGGCTTGGATAGCAAGTTGATATTAGAAAAAATTTGGGGAAGGAAAATGAGATGGCTATTTTGGATTACAAAACAATACTAAACTCAAAATGAATAGACCTCACTATAGAAAACATGGACTAGAGTGATTCTAAAATGAGAAGAAAACTGAGATTTTAAAACGCAAGATCCACATCAAAATCAACAGAGATACATAACAATAGAAAGAAGCACAGAGGCTTTTCAAATTCTTTGATTAATCAAAATTCAAGTCTTCTAAACAATACCTATGAAAAGCTACTAATAGATAACTTGGAACAACCTTCCAAGTATAGCAAATAGCAAAATGAAAACAATGACTATTGACTATTCTGGTAGCTTATCAATAAAATATCATCTTTAATTCTAGAAAATTAGAAATCATATAAAAGCTAGTTCATATGAAAATAGAAATCTATGCCTTTCAAATGATTGCTCATGCACCAATTTTGGGCCTTGGTTGAATGTCCAATTATTGAACTCAAAATAGGCTTGATTCTAATCTTCATATAACAAAATAGCCAAGTTCTAAAATTAGGCCAAATCAATGTTTTGGTTCTAATATATTTCAAAGAATTCTCACACATCATATAGAATAATTGAAACTAGAAAAAATTTGGATTATAGTGATTCTAAAATAAGAACATAGGAGATGGTTGTTTTGGGATATGAAGCAACATTGAACTTAAAATGAACATAACTCATTATAGAAAACTTGGATTATAGTGATTCTAAAATAAGAAAAAAATTCAAATTCTAAAATGCAAGGTCCATACTAAAATCATTGCAACCAATATTGGAATATAAAGAAATAAAGCAAAGTAAATTGACCATAAAATGAACAAAAATTCACCATTTTAAAGGTATAAATCAAGCTACTACCTAAGAGATATAAAATTAAATAATAAAGGTTGTACTCACCACTCGATGGAATCTGTCAAAGAGATACATAACTGCTAAGAAGGTTTAGCACTTAATGGAATCAACAAAAGAGATACTTAACAAGAGAAAGTAGCATAAAGGCTCATCCAATTCTTTGATTAATTAAAATTCTAGTCTTCTAAACAATATATTTGGAAATTTACTAATAGATAACTTGCAACAACTCTCTAAGCATGGAAATAACAAAATTAAATACCAATTTTCATGCATGACAAACTTGTGCAACTTCCAAGAGCTATTCCACTAAGAAATAAATGAAAATATTAACTATTGACCATTCTGATAGCTTATCAACAAAATATCATAATTAATTCTAAAAAAATTCAAAATAATATTACATTAATTTGTATGAAAATACACATCTAGGCCTTTCAAATGATTAGTCATTCACTAATTTTGGCCCTAGGTCAAATGCCCAATTATTGAGTTAGAAAAAGGCCTAATTTTGATCTTCAAATAGCAAAATAGCCTTGTTCTAAACTTGGGCTAAATCAACATCTTGGTTTTTATCTATTTCAAGGGATGTTTTCTCATCATGACAGAGATCATAGTAAGGCAAGGCTATCTTAATTAGATATAAGGTAATAAATACACTGGTCGCATAAATGATAAGTCTCTAATTTGTATGATTTTCCTATGGATTTTATAGGGACTTATCATGGTTTTTAAATGCTTTTGAGCTCTTTTAATTGATTTTCACATCATTTTGGGTATTAAGGCTTGATAGTGTAAAGAGAGGTTTTATGTTAAATTTTTCCAATTTTAGGACTTAATTGGATCAAATGTTCAATCTTTGGTTTTAACCTTGAATCCCAAAGTGCATTTGATTAATTTTGTGGTTTATGGAGTTTACATGAAGCCTTTGTCATTCTCTTATAATTAGGAATTATTAGGATAGGTTTTGATTAGTTTAAGTGTTAATTGCTTTTTAATTAGTTTGCTTTATGTTTCTTATATATAGGGACATAGATACAGATATAATTTAGGCCAAAGAGCAAATCTGAAGAGGCTAAAGATCAAATTGCAAAGCAAAAATTAAAGGAACTTATGGCAACACATTCACCATAGTGAGATGCATGATCCACATGAAATCTAGGGACAAACTGATTATAATAAAAGGCTTCATTGGCTAAGGCCAATGTCGATAGTATAGTTTTTTTTTAATAAATAGCTATTTAGACCTAAATTTAGAGTCTTTTTAGCATTATTTTTTATTTGAGAATCTTTTCTTAAAGCTTTTGCATTAGCGACACTCTATTAGGGTTTAAGGAAGAGAGCTTAAAGAAGATTCAATGTCTGATCAAGTTTCTTCATCAAGGTTTGGATTGGGAAAGATTTGATTTTCTTATTCTATGTATGGATCCTAATTCTTTCTTCTCTTCTTTCTCATACTTTCATTGTGATTTTATTTTCATATTCTTATCTTAATATTTAGATTTGATCTTAGGATTTGTTGTTATCTTTGAATAATTTGATAAGGATTTGTTGATTTGTGAAATTGATTAGTGTAATTATAATAGATCTTGACCTTTTGTTGTATTAATTAGGAATTATGATTGATTGATCTTAGACATATAAAATATTCAAAAGGAATGATTAGAGAAATTAATCAGTTAGATTTCTTAATTAGGATGATCTAAGTGGATTTCACATGTGTTTTGATCAAATTAGACAACATAGATAAGAGATAATAATTAATTGCTTTGTAATTACTTATTATTAGACACTCTAAATGTTCGACAATATGTTTCTTAGAGAGATTATAAAGAGATTCATATAAATTGAAGCCAACCTTTGTAATTTCATAAGGAAGTTTTAGCAAAATACATCTAATAAGAGCTAAGAGCTAACCACTAGGATTGACTTGGTTCTTTTACGATTATCATGTTTAAAGTATGTTTGGTAATTATGGAATAGAAGAAGGTTTAGTGGGATTACTCAAAATAGGCTAACCACGTGACACATCCTAGGTTCATTATGTCTAATGCATCTATTGATTAGTGTAGGTTAGGCAATCTATTTAGACAAACTAGTTAAAGGTAATAGTTAGATAGTTTGAGGTATAGAAAAGGAATGTCAATAGATAGAGGAATCACCAACTTAATCAATCACAATATCAGCTAGGAGTCAATGGATCATACCTAGCTTTTACTATTTCATTCATGCCATATATAGGAATAGCAACAAAATTCATACCCATACTTAAGCTTTTGACACCGAAATTAGGCCATTTATGGGTCATTTTGAGGTATAGGGGTCTAAAGTTGATTTTTTACCTTTTCTTAACTCATTTTTATCATAAAAAAATTTGCTCAAGCTTAAGTTATGGTGCAAAACTCATGAAAACCCTTAAATCCCCATAGAACCTGAAATGATAGCATAGGTGCCAAAATTTGCACTAACTTTGAAAAATTCATAACTTGGGATATATAACTCCAAATCATGCAAATTAGGTATCTATGGAAAGCTTAGGATGTAAAATACATGTTATAGAAATTTTAGGCAAAATTGAATTCATTTGTCTAGTCAAATGCAATGGAATAGTTATGCAGGTCAGAAATGGGAGGCATGTAGTAGACTTAAATTTTGAAATTGTATATCTTGAGATACACAACTCCAAATTAGGTGCTCTTAATGGAAACAAAAAGCTTGAGACCTAATTGTATAAAAATTTTAAGAGCATCTGAGCTCATTTAATCTATAAAAGACATTGCATATCAGTGGTTGCTATAGTATTTAGGCATAATTAGACCCCAAATTTAAAAAATTTATAACTTCCTCTATACAACTCTTTTTTATACCAACTCAGTGGCTTTAGAAAGCTTATAATGTCAGCTATATACCTATTAAATTTTATGAGTATTGAACTTCATTTGGCCCTTGAATGACATGAAAATTTAAAGCTATTATGTGTGAACAATGATAGGACCTATTTGAAATTTTTGTCCAATTTGAGAAATTTGTGAAATATTTAGTACAGCTCCAAAAATTATGATTCTTAGCTTGAAAAAAAATCTCTAGGAGAGGTCTAAATACATGCCAAATTTTAGGCTCAAACTAGGTCATCTAGGCCACTTTTGACATATGAGTTATTTATGGCAAATTGGAGATTATTTTAGGCACTAATTTGGACCATTTAGTGTCCAATTGGTTTCCTTCCACTTTGAATACATTTCTTTCATGCTAAATGACTTTTCTAAACATTCTATATCATTCCAAAATAGGTGGATTAAAATTTGGGCTTTGAACACCCAAGAATACATACATACATCATGTCTTCCCATACCTAAAATTCTATCATAACACATATACATTGCCACAAATAGCCATACATTGGTCTTCTTATACTTTATACATGGTTCCATCATTAAACATGAAGTAGCATTATCATATACATCATAAGTGTGTCATGGTACATGTAAAGCATCACATGTATACATAGATAAAATTCTAGTATAAGATGGGATTCTGAAACGTAATTTCCTACTATCTATGATCTCTCTTGGTCTTGAGCTTGGCTTGGAGAACCTGAAATGGTTAGTGGGAGCTTAGGGGTAAGATTCAGGAGAATCTCAGTAGCTAATCTCAACCAACTCAATACATATAAGAATGTAATAGATGTATGCCATGCATGTGGTGCAAGAATGCAATGCCCATGCCCCATATGAATCAAATACATTATAAAACATGAAAATTGTAACACCCCATAATTAATTAAGGTGTTAATTATGGATTTGAATTAATTAAGAGTAATTAATATGGGCTCATTGGGCAAGTTAAGTGAATGGAGACTTTAGAGAGATAAATTATTAATATGGGTTTGAGATTTAATTAGGATAGAAATTCTATCTAGGCCTAGATTAATAGATCATGAGAAGAGGTTAATAGAGGCCCAATGGATTATGTGCAGACCTAACATAATTTAGTGGGATGGAGGCCCAAGATTTATCTTGTATAGACTCTTCTAAGTGGCCCAATAATCCTTGTGCAGATCCACATTCTTGAGCTTCTCAAACTTGGCCCAAACTCAATTAAATTTCAGCAACCCAAATGCATAAAAACTGGCCCAGTAAATTCTGCAGCCCAACACCTCTAAACTGGCCCAACAAACTTAAAAAATCTGAAGCCCAAGTGGAGATGGATCTTGGAGCAGCCCATGACCCATACTTGACCCAACTTAAACCCTAATACTCCACCCACTTACTCAGTTGCTGAAACATAACATTTAAGAGGCAAAATCGGAGGTGGAGAAGGAGGCTAGGGTTTGGGACCAAAATTCTGCATTTTCTCATACTTAGAGCAAGATTCAGCCAAGGTAATAGTTATACAACTTAATCCCCTCATCTTTCCCTTTAATTTGGTCCGATTAGTTTTTCATTTGGAGCATTTTCATCCTACCCAAAAATCTGAAATGTGAGTGTTTGGGAGTTTTCTTGATGAAATTCGTAGGTTGAGCTTAGGGCTGACTTTGGGTGAGTTTAAACCCTCCATTTTGATGCTTTAATGGTTAATTTGAGACCCCCATAGCTAATTTATAAAATGGGTATTAATTATGTACGAATTTGCTTAGGATTTTGGGTGGAATATTGAGTTTTCTGGTGGAGGAAACTTAAATTCGAAATTGGGACTTGTTGTGGCTGGGTAAATGATTCTTGGGTAGTCATGGGTATTTTACATTCCTTGGATACTGATTATGATTATTAATGATGAATTAGAGTAGTAATTATGTGATGTTATGGTTATAGGAGGAATTCTGCACCATTGGTGATTGTACAAGTGTCTACAAGTGAGGTAACCGGGTTTATATCAATTCCATGTATATATTTGATTTAGTTTCATATGATGCTGTATATGATTGATTGAAAATGTTGAATGAATTGATTGGCTATCTGTTATATTGTATTGGACCTTGTGAGTCCATGGTGGAGCTGTGGTGTGGCTGCCACCCGTGCATGTGCTATGATCAAGCACCGGGTTATGATCAAACCCCAGATGCACTGAACCCCGGTTGTGCTCAATGAGGAGTAGGTGCCGTGGACGGGCCTCTTCGGTGTTAATGGCCTTTAACATGTGATAATATGATTGCTAGTATGGGATAGTAATCATGATAGCCTAATTGTTTCATTTGTTGTTATATTGGATATGATTCTGATGCTGATTTTGATTTATGCATATATGGTAATTAAACTGGATATATAATGGAATTGCCTTGGTTACTGAGATTCATATCTCACCCCGTTTTATGGGATTAACATTTCAGGTGAAAGTTCCTCGGGTAAGGATAATGGTAAGCAAGTAGATGAACATCCATGAGCTGAGGCCGGGTGTGGGGAGCTACACTTGGTCTGAGTAGGATAGGATAGATGCAATTTTTGTAATTAATTTACTTAGCATCATCATGTAATCATATTGCCAAGTGTAGGCGCTCATATTTTGTTTGATTAGAATGTAATCGCTAAGAATTCAAGTTTCATTATAATTGAATATTATTGTATGAACTTATAGCAATATATATATATATATATATGTGGTTTTATTGGAATTATGGTGTGGATTATCATATGAGGCTTGTAGTCATATGATGCCTTAGAGGTAAGCTATTGTTGAATGGAATCTTTATGAAATTAGCATGGGATGGAAATTGTTGATAATGTACGTGATCTTGCTGCCATTTATTTATGAATTTGTTGGTATGAGTTAGTGGAACAAGTAGGAAGTGACATTTGAGTTTCACAATGGTAATGGATGGGTTGATGGGTAAATAGGGTAGATAAACACCATTAGGATCACTTAAAACAATGGTAGGTGGACTTAGAGTGTTGCTAAGGTGAGAATTGGAGTGTAGAGGGCGAAATTCGGGTAATATGGTCACAGAAGGGAATCCCGCCGCGGCCAAGAAGGCTTCGCCGCGGCCAAAGTAGGGACAGAGCCAAAAGGCGCCGCGGCACAACTGACCTCGCCGCGGCGCGGAGCGAAAAATTCACCCAGGGAGGGTAACAGAACCAAAACCCGCCGCGGCTCAGTGTTTCCCGCCGCGGCACGAGTCGAAAAAAATTAAAATTGGTGTTGGACAGAAGCAAAACTCGCCGCGGCGCAAATATATTGCGTCGAGGCGAGAATTCTGGGAGTTGAGTAGAGGTTCCAGGAAGCATTTCTGCCGCGGCGCCACATAGGTTGGTCGCGGCGAAGGTCCAACTCGCCGCGGCGATTTGTGAAATTTGGGGAATGATTTAAGAGTACAAGCTGGGAGGTTATTGAGTGTTGAAACTAATGGATGATCGAATCATGAGTCTCTTATGGTAGTAAGATTTCTTTTATGCACATTTTATTTTGTTAAGGTGGCATGGTGATGACCCTAACATCAAGGTTCAAATTTCCTCACATTTTCGTAATGCGGTAACATATAATGACCTAAAACCTTGATCATTAACTAATAATCTCGTATTTAACCATAATTACAATGATAACAAGGTAGGGTTGTCACAAAAATTCATTCCTTTCTTAGCCATGGCTCATCATAAACTTACTAGGCTCAACTTTTCTCAACCTAGGGGCCAAGGAAGAGCTACTACACTAAATTCCAAGTGTAACACCATAATTTCTAACTCATTTCATGCAATATCTATGCTTCCCATTACGCATTTCATGGAAGGATCAAGAAAATAACATAAAAATAATGAATATTTTTGTATTGCGTCGCATATGAAAATTCTATTCGATGTTATGCAGACTATGTGAGCTCATACATTACATTCTCATATTTAATTACATAAATATAACTCATTTGTATCATCAAAAGTGCCCTACATCTCAAGGAATTCAAAGGGAAGCATGAAATATACATATCCATTTTCGGATAGATTTTGCTCATTTCTGTCACAAACTTTGAAAAATCATAACTAATTCTAGAAAAATCAAAATCATGCATTCTTGCCATTCTGGAAAGCTACATATATTTACTTTATGCTAAAAATAATTTCAAAACATAACATTTACACAGAGGACATTTGACATTCAAAATGATATAGAGGTTAGTCTATTCACTAGTGTTGTCACAGAATTCTACAACAAACTTAAAAAATGTCTAATTAATTCTACAAAAATCCAATCCATGTAAATGATACTAATATGGAAAGTTGTTGATGTTAGATAGAGGAAAAAAATAACTCCAGATCGGTTCAAACACACCTAGACCTCGAAATTCAATCAAACAATAACTGAGGTTAGGTAGAGTTCCTAATACTGGATAGATTTTTTGAAAATTCATATCTCCCTCTCTAGATATTCAAATGAGGTGTTTTTAGTTGGCATTGGAAATATCTAGTTTCTCTGTATAAAATTTCATGGAAATTGGATATCATTTGTGTAACATCCGATTTTTTGAAAATCTAAGAAAATATAAGGAAACGTGAGAAATGTAACATATGATTTCTCCATCAATGTACGAAATTCACCAGATACAAAAGGAAGTCCCCTAAATAGAGTAAATTAAGGTCTAACAAAATTAAAATAATATTCTAGATCGTAAATAATGATAAGTCAAGGCTAGATGTGCCCTAAAATTGGGGCCAAAATAGATAAAAAAAAAGGGATCAGAAAAAGGTCCCAAAGAGTCTCCGAAGTCAAGTATAAAGGAGTCAGAACCAAAATGCAAAGAAAAATTATGAGCAGGGCAAGATGTATAAATTGCCCAAAAGTTCAGGGAATCCTAGTTTCACCATCTATTCGTGGTTTTAGGCACGAATATTAAAAAATTGGGCAAGAATCTCATAAATCCATGACCCACGATTAAACTTAGTTTGATGAGACAGGTCTAATGATGTTAAGTTGTCCAAATGGCCGGGCGGGATCTGGTCCGGGATCTGATTAACCTGATCAATAGCCATGAGCAAAATAGAAAAATGAAGTTGTAACAACTATAGAAATAGGAATAGCTAAAGGGCTAAGAAACCCTGAAGAAGTTTCAGGGACTAAATTGCAGTAAATGAAAATTTTATAGTACAATCATAATACATAATGGTGAAAATTACACCTATAAACTTGGGTGTTTGATTAACACCAAAATTTATGAGGATTGAGGTTAAAGGCCCCTGATCCATCTTTGAAACTCAGTATAGCCAACAAGTAGAGGAAATAATATTTATAAATTGTAGAAAGTCTAAAGGTATGTATTGTACTGTTAAACCTTAATTGGCCTAGATGTCACACCATATTATTCCTAGCATCAATTTTCTTAATCAAGGTGGGATTACACAAAGTAGCAAGGAAATTCTAAGACTTTTGCATTAAAATCATGACTTAATGGCGTTATGTCAGGGTGAGGATTCAAATTTCGATCTGTGAACCCCCAAAAACTTACCAATAACATCTTCTAATTATTTTCCATTCCTACAAGTCATAAACATCTTAAAACTTCACATGAATCATGGATCAAGAACCAAAAATCACTAATTCTCACGTTTTGCCTCGGGTCCCAAGGTGGTAGATTTTGAAGCAACTTTGAAAAATTATAACTAAATGTAGAAAAATAGAAATGAGGCAAATGATAGCTTCCCAAAAATCTCTGTATGTATACTATAAGGTAAAAATAATTCCAGGTATGAAACACCCAGATGGACTACGTTTGACAACCAAAAAGTATGAAAGGTCTGGCTGCTCTTGAGTTCTGCTACAGCTTACTGATATGGATTTCAAAATTCATAACTAATTTCCAAAAAATCCAAATCAAGTAAAATATACCAATCTGGAAAGATAAATATGTGTACATTAAGCGAAAAATAGCTCCAGACTTAGAGAATGAAAATAAATTGGAGAAACTCGATGGAACAGTGCTGAGGGTCCTGCTGCATCACTAACATGGAGTTATAATTTCAAAAATTCATTTCTCTCTCTCTAGACCTCCAAATGAGGTGCTTCTAGTTTTTTTAACTCACTGTGCATGTCTAGTTTCTCCATGTAAAATTTCAGGACCATTGGACCTCATTTGTCCCATGTTTGCTATAGATGCATTTTTGGACCAAAGCTACAGTACACTGACCCAAATCAGAAAAATTCCTAATTTCAAAAATTCACCAAATATTCCCTAGACTTCCAAAAATTCTGAACTTTAGCTTCTCAAAAATCTCTAGATGATCTCTACATTCATGCCAAATTTCATGAGGAAATTTGTACATTTGGTTAGTTTGTGACATAAGGTTGCAAAATGCCCTTTTTAAGCTTCATATGGGGTCTCAAGGGATCTATTTTTGCTTCTTCTCATTCTATGGCCACATGAGCACGTGGGAAAGAATAAAAATACTCTATCAAACATGTCTCAAAGGGATAATAACCCAGATTCCATAATCTCATCCATCCACACCAAGATATACACAAGAGCCATACTTGTATAACTTGGCATATCCAAGTCAAATTCATGAAATATCCTTCACACGGGTCTAGTTCTCATACATATACAATATATCCATACTTTTACAAATATTCATAAGCTCATACATCATATACATTATGGAGATACATCATGTGACAACCATATGGCTATAATACAAATATTTTATAACTCCATTGCTAATCTTCTTGCTTCCAAGTATGGTGGCTCCCATTTCCTTGCTTTCTTGATCCACCTAGGCATATTAAGTAATGGGGAGAGAAGAGTGAGATTCTAGGAATCCCAATAGCTCATCTCCTATTCAATCATGCATAAAGAATGTAATATAAGTCTTAAGGATGCATGTATGTCATATCAATATAGAAAAGCTACATGATGGAGCCTACACTTCCATCTCACTATCTATGGTTTCTAAAATTTTTCCAAGGCTTCCTCTCATCTTTTTCCATCCTACATGACTTAAAAATAAGTTTGAAACAAATTAAAACTCCCCCTTGGTACTCTTTCTAGCATAGGCCAACATTATGGAAGCATTTGGGGTTCAAGCGGTTTCCAATTTTTCCTTGATGGTAGAGTCACTTAGGAGGCTTCCTAGGGGTCTTAGGAACTCAAACAAACACTCACATATGCTAGAGAATGTATGAATCAAATCAGTTTTTACAATGTGTTCAAGACTTCTTCACTTTCCTAACTTGAATTTTACTTGCTTTTCTTCCCATTTCTTTGCAATTCTTAGGTGCCTACATACTAAATCAATGGATTCTTGCTTGTTTTTGGACAAAAACTCCTCCCCCATAATGGTTCTATTTTTGGCCATGACTCTCACATACAAGAAGCAAGAAGAAGAAGCAAAGCTACAAGGATATCTACCTTGAATCCAAGCTTCCATCAAGAGTCTCTTCCTTTGGTCTTGGTCCCTTTTTGAAACTCTAATCCTTCCCCTCTGGTTCAAGGCCAAAGCAGAACTATTTCATCCACCAAAACCATGGAAAGATGAAGTAAGAAGAGAAGAACAACTTTAAAAAAGAGAAAGCCATGAAATTCCTTGAATTTACCTATCTTTCTTGGCTTTCTTGTCCCTTCTCTTGTGCTTTCCTTTGTGCCTCTTTCCAATCTGTTTTAGACCAAAAATACGTCGGTGGAGAGGAAGGAGAAGGGCTGGACGTGTTTTTAAAAGCAAAAGGGTAAAGTTAACATACTTTTTAACTTTTCATTTTAGTCCCTAATCCATGGTTTATCCGTTTAGTCTCATTTCAACTCCTTTTCAAAATCTGTCTTTTCCATCATATTTCTTAGGCTCTTAATCATAATAATTGCCTTCGGAATCACTCAAAAAGAATCTAAAACTATTCCAAACTATTCGGTCTAATTTTCGATCAACCGATAATCGAAATCGTTCACCGGAGGGGTTTCAACTATTCTAGGGGTTCCCATGGTATTCGGAGCCTCTGAGAACCCCAGAAAGCTCAAATTTTCCATTTAAAAAGCCCTCCACTGAGTTTTCAAAAATTTTCAAAAATTACAAAAATGCCCCTACTTTCTTCAGCAAATTTTCTGAGCTCTTCTGGCTCTGGTTTTTAGCATCTTAAACCTCAAATCCTCATTTTTTAATATTTAGAATTTTATTCTAATTTTAGTTAGCTCCAATTCCTTCTATTTTAAGAACTTTCTTTTATATTTGGCCAATTTCTAACGTTTACAGAGAAACCGAACATCACGTTTCTCATGTTTATGGAGAGACCAAATGTTACACCGGACACCGATTTTTAGACTGTTGTAAGGCCTAATAGCTGATTTTAATGGCCTAAAAAGAGAAGAGAAGATATAATTAGAGTTTTAGAGAAGATGAAACCCAAAGATAAATATAAAATAAAAGGAAAAGAAGAAAAAGATTTTAGTCATTTTAAAGAATTAACCATAATTAAGTTAGAAACTAACTATAGTTGAGTTAAAAGTTGACCATTGTTGAGTTAAAAGTTGACCATTGTTGAGTTGAGATATTAATCATGGTTACTATTCATTACTTAAGGGCTAAGAAGAAGTATCCAAGTGTGTGGCTAAGAATTTTTGGAAGAAGGTATTTAGTTATGAAATTAGAAAATCAAAAGAAAAAGGAATGGAAAGTTAAGATTTGATCTTGAAAAGGTTAATCCAAGGGTCCAAATTTAGTATGACCATTTAACTTTATCCAAATTCATCTCCTTCACCTCCATTCCACCATTTTCGCGCCACACATAAGGGAGGAGGAGAGAAAAACGTGAAGAGAGAGAGGGAGAGAGAAAAAGTGGAGGAAGAAGTGAAACCAAGCAAAACTACCACCATTCTTCACCAAATTTTTTCATCTTCTCCATCCTTTAACCATTTTCTCCAAAGGGCAGTTGCATATTCATCTTTTCTTCAAGGTGAAATGTTGCTCTAAGTGGGAAGAGAAAGGATTTTAGTGTGAGAAAAGCAAAGAAAGCAAGGATTAAGTTTAAAGAGTAAGTTTTCTCCATCTTATACTTACAAATCACATGCTTTAAGCTAATTTTGTTAAACCCTAGCTATGAGTCATTTTTGGACAACATATGAATCATTAGAAATAGAGTTTATATGTTGAACATGAAGGCCATATGAGCTTAGTTATTGTTGTTATGTGTTGAGACTTTGAAAAATACAAAGATTATAATTTTTGGGAAAATAGAAATCATGGGGAGATGTTGTCCGAATTTTCCTAAAATTTTTATGGTGTTTTCTTGATGTCTTAAAGTCATGTATACCAAATTTCAAGTCCTAAAACGTAAAGGAAAAGGCTATAAAATTTTTAGAATCAAAGAAACACACTTTTGAGCTTAAAACGGAGCTAGATTATGTGATGACCAAAACGTGATGTTGGGGTGAAATTTGATGATGTTATCTATTCCAATGGATTCAAAAGGGTGTTTTTAGCTAGGAATACCTATGAGAAAGCCCCCAAAACTAATGGGATAAAATTCTTAAATTTTGGCCAAGAAATGCATACTATTTGGCCATAGTGAATAGGAAGGGAAGGAGTTAGATTTTTCCAATTCCAATGGTCCCATTAAGTTTAAAAGGGTCATCCTACTTTAGAAGTTAAGGTTTATGTGTTGATTGTAATGAATTATCATTATGATTATAAGGGTTGATGTTGTTTTGGAAACTCCAAAAGCAAGTAAATTGAGTCCCAAGGATTGAGGAGCAAAGTTTGCTAAGGTAGTAGTTTTCCTCTCTCTTTCCTTAAGCTTGTATGTTTGTATAATGATGAGTGTTATGCTATATCAAGTTGTCATTTATGCTATAAGATGAGACATGTATACTTAGATTGTGCTTGGCCTTGTATGAAATTCCTTATATTGTTATGCGATATGTGGCATCTTGACTGGCGTTATGTTATGTACTTACATGGTTGCTTGTGAATGAGATTGGTTTACTACTACTGAGATTTTATAATCTCACCCTAAATATAACCCATGCTAAGTCCGAGTTCAAGCAAAGAAAGGACAAAGAATCTAGAGACATAAATCGAGGACCTTACTTTTACGCACCACATTTTGTTATGTAATTAAACATTTTAGATTACTGCATATATGAGTTATATTATGACACTGTAAGGTACTCAGGTATGAAATGGAAAGCCATGTATATACCTAACCTTGAAGTAAAAAGAGTATGACTAGCATGCCTAAGATGCAGGAATGTTTGTGCTTATATAAAGGCAAAATAATAATAATAATAATAATATGATCAATGAGGGGTAAAACTGTCCAGTTTGTTGTAGGGGCAACTTTATATGAATTTATATGTGCTCCGCTAAGTAAGTATTTTTCTCATGTAAAGGGCTTAGAGAGCTTGAAGTAGAGCCTTGAATCAACCTCATACGATTTTTCTATAATTAAGTATGTATTTTCAAAGTTAGATAAGAATTTGGAAATGACTAAATGAATAGTAAAATTGTATGAGAAAGTTTTAAAATGAAAATTTTTTATCAGTTTAGGTTTCCGTTGACTCCTCTAAGTTTTATATGAGATAATTGTAGTAGGAAAAGTGTTATAAAATAAGGTATGACAATTTCAGCCCTGTGTGATAGATTTCATTTTCAGACCTGAGTGAACAGTGACATAACCAAAACCCAAAAATTTGTCAATTTTAAAAATTTATCAAATATTCTTTAGACCTCCGAAAATTTCATACTTTAGCTTTCCAAAAAGCTCTCAACAAGCTCTAATTGCATGCCAAATCTTAGATCAAGAAGAGATCATTTGGACAAAAAATGATATAAGATTCTAAATTGGTCAATTTTAGCTCCATGTGAGATACCAAAATGTCCAAATGGCTTTCCTTGGGGTTTGGCACCTTTTGGGTAAGTCTAAAAGCATAATTAGGACTTGTGTAGGTTGCCCAAATGGTCCCAACCCTCATGCATCTCATTTTGACTATTTCATCCACACTTATACACATTTGCATAATGTCATCCAAGAAGCCCATTTGCTAAAACATGTTCAAATCACATTCTAAGGGTCACATAACATGTTCTCTCATTGATACATGACATATTATCATAATTACATGTGTTCATGACATTATAATACATATACATCCAATGGTTACATCAATTGCCTTATGCATGGCTTTAAAGTAACAAAATTCAAGCACTTTGTTGTCAAGCTCTTTCGTCAAGGTGGTTGGCTTCCATTACCTTGTCTACTTAGTCCACCTAGCATGTTAGATCATTGAAGAGGAGGAAATGAGATTCAAAGAATGCCAATAGCTCATCTCCCATTCAATCATACATAATAAATGCAAACAAGTCTTATAAATGCATGTATGGTCATGTTGACATGTGCAAATATTCAAGAGGTATTTTTATCATTTGAAAAAGTCATACATAGCATACAAAGGCTTGCCAAGCAAGTGGATAGGCGTCACCCAAGTTCTTGTAGATGTTGGACTTGACTCACCCATTCTTTAAGAGATTCTTAGACTCAATCATACTTTTGGAAGTCCATCTTACTTTTATGAGACTCTTTGCTCTGTCTTAACCAATCTTAAGGGTTCTTGGCTCATCCTCACCGTGACTAAGGATTTTTGGCCTCACCACACTCAAGCAAATCCAAAAAAACATTATAATATCATTTAGAAACATAATATGTTATCATGAAACCATGGCATATGAAATCATACTAGCATAATTTTCATGGCTTGAAAATATACATTCACATATTCTAAGACAAGCTAAGCACATATCCATGCATGAGAGAAGATGGAAGAGCTACCTTGGATACAATTACACATTTTTTCTCTTGAAATTCCCTTCCTTGCTTCGGCCATACACACATAAAAGTGTGGGGATGATTTCTTTTGGCCTAAACACAATTTATGGAAGCCAATTAGGTTTATGGAATTAATTCTAAGGCCACACAACTTGTTTGAACTCTAACTTAATTTATAAGCCTCATTATGGTTCCAAAATGGCATATAATGAAGCAACACCCCTCAAATAAATTGTAGATTCTATTCTTTCCTTTCAAATATGATTTTTGACACTTTTTAAGCCTCTTAGAGTCATCACACAATCAAAACCAAGAGCCTAACTATATGTTACTTCTTTAGGTCATAATAAGGAACATAAGACACCAACTCACTTTCTACGGTTCTTAAATTTTTTTCAAGGCCTCCACTCATATTCATTCATCATATATGACTCAAAAATGAGTTTAGAAAAATTTAAAACTCTCCTTAGCTATAAGAACCTCTCTTGGCCAAACCTATGCTAGGTTTTGGCATCCATGAACTTTACTTTATTTTCTCAAGGGGAGAAGCACATAGGGAGACTTCTAGGGATCTTAGGAGCTCATTTAAACCCTTATTTAGGCCTAAGGATTATCATACAAAATCAGATTTTACAAGGTGCACCTGAAACCCTAGAAATTATATCTTGAAATCTAATGGTTTTCTGTTAATTTTCTTTGCATATTCTTAATCTTCACATCTTTTTTACTTAGATTCATCCTTGGTTCTGCCTAAAAATCAAAGCCTCCTAGGGTTCCTTAAGTTAGGTGAAATGGAGAAGGAGGGGAACCAAAGATAGCAACTATAGGAAGAGAAATTACCTTGTTTTCTTGCTTTTTCTTACATGAATCTTGCTTTCTCCAAGCTCCTATCTTCAAATCCGAAATTTTCCCTAAGTTTCTCCCTTAAATCAGATTTGTAAACTTCATTTTAATCAAAGGAAGCAAAGGAGAATGAAGGAGAGGAGGTTTGGATGGAAGAAAGCATGAAATACTACCAAGAAACCATACCTTAAAGCTTTGTGCGCCTAAACCCTAGCCTTCTTTTTTTGAAATTGGGCAGAAAATTCTAAGTCTAAATGAAGGAGAGAGTGGGGCGCCTCCTATTTATAAGTGGAGGAAGTTACACTTTTCAAAAAATTTTATTTTGCCCTTCGTTCTTGGCATTTTTGTTTCTCCTTCATTTTAGCTCCTTTTTTAGAACTGTCTTTTTCATTATAAAATTTAGGTTCCTAATTTAATAAAATGCCTTTGGAATGACTCAAATTAGAGCTAAAACTTTTTCGAAGGAATTTGTCAAAGTTTGGGTACATTAACATTAAAAAATGTCCATCGGAAGGGATTTAACTGTCTCAAGGCTTCTCATGATTTTCAGGGCCTCTGAGAACCCTAGAGAACTTTAAACTTTCATTTAAAATGCCTTTTGCTCAAAATTACAAAAATCTCATTACGTTTTGTAGGATTTTCGTCAAAATTTATTTCTTCATTCTAGCTCCATTTTTTTGTTTGTCTGAAGCCAGGATTCTCATTTTTAGGAATCTAGAATATTACTTAAATTTTTTAAGACCTTAAATAATTTATTTTAGGAGACTTGCTTTAAAAATGTGTTCGTTTCTGTCATTTAACAAAAATTAGACATTACAATTCTCCCCCCTTTAAAAATTTCATTGTCGAAATTTAAATAACAAACCTCATAGAAAGAGTTCTGGATATTTTTTTCTTATATCATCCTCTAACTCCCAGGTAGCTTCTTCGGGAGATAACCCCTTCCAAACCACTTTCACCAATGGTATCGTTTTATTTCATAACTGCTTGTGTCTAACGTCTACGATTCGATTTGGTGATATTATATATGATAGATCATCCTGTAACTGTATATTCTCATATTCTATGACATGTGAGGGGTAGGACTAGTACTTTTTAAGTTAGGAAATATGGAATACATTGTGTACTTGCTTAGGTTTGAGGGAAAGGCTAGTATGTAAGCCACAGATCCTACTTTATCAAGAATATGGAAAGAACCTATGTATTTTGGATTGAGCTTTTTACTTTTTATGGACCGACTTATCCTTATAATTAGAGACACTTTAATAAAGATATGGTCTCTAATTTCAAATTCTAACAGCCGTCTATGTTTATCTACATAGCTTTTTTATCTACTCTAGGCCATTAGGAGTTTCTTTTTTATGGTCTCAATTTGTCTAGATGTCTGGTCTACTAATTTTGGGCCTATAGGGCTCTGCTCTCTTAGCTCAACCCAACACATCGAAGATCTACACTTTCTCCCATATAATGCCTCATACAGTGCCATCTGTATGCTTGCATGATAGCTATTATTTTAGGCAAACTTCGTTAGATGTAAGTATGTATCCTAATTTCCTTTCATTTCTAAAACACACGCCCTCAATATGTCCTCTAGGGTTTGGATGGTTCTATCCTTTTATCCATCCGTCTGAGGGTGATAGACTGTGCTAAATTTGAGTTTGATATCTAGAGCATCCTGTAATGATCTCCAAAAATTTAATATGAATCTGGGATCTTTATCTGACACTATGATCCTAAGCGCACCATGTAGTCTAACTATCTCTTTGATGTATAGCTGGACTAATTTATCAAGGGTATAAGTGGCTTTCATAGGTAATAAGTGTGCTGACTTTGTTAACCTATCTACTATTACCCATATTGTATCATGCCCTAATGATGTTCTAGGTAAACTTATAACAAAATCTATAGCTATATTATCCCATTTCCATTCCGGAATATCTAAGGGTTGAAGTAACCCAGTTGGCTTCTGGTGTTCTATTTTCACTCTCTAGCATACTAAACACTAGGAGACATATTTTGCTATGTCTGTTTTTATTCCAGGCAATCAGAACATTTTCTTTAAATCCTGGTACATTTTATTATTGCCTGGATGAATGGTGTATTTACTTTTATGTGCCTCATCTAATATTTTCTCTCTAATTTCTGTATTTCTAGATACATACAACCTATCCCTGTATCTCGCTATGTTATCCTTAGACAGATTAAACTCCTAAATACTACCCTGAGCTATCTGGGCTCTAATCTTACTTACATGGTCATCTATTTGCTCGGCCTTTCTTATCTGATCCCTCAGGTCATTTTTTATTCAGGTTTCACTTATTAATAATCTCCCCGAATACACTTCGCAGGAGACACTCATATCTATAAATGTAACACTATAATTTCTAGCTCATTTCATGCCATATCTATGCTTCCCATTATGCATTTCATGGAAGGATCAAGAAAATAGGATAAAAATAATGAATATTTTTGCGTTGCGTCGCGTACAAAAATTTCATTCAGTGTCATGCGGATTATGTGAGCTCATACATCACGTTCTCATATTTAATTACATGAATTCAACTCATTTGTATCATCAAAAGTGCCCTACATCTCAAGGAACTTGAAGGGAAGCATGACATATACATATCCATTTTCGGACAGATTTTGCTCATTTCTATCACAAATGTTGAAAAATCATAACTAATTCTAGAAAAATTGAAATCATGCATTCTTGGCCATTCTAGAAAGCTAAAATGTTTACTTTATGCTAAAAATAATTCCAGACCATAACATTCAACACAGAGGACATTTGACATTCGAAATGGTCTAGAGGTCAGGTTGTCTACTGGTACTGTCATAGAATTCTGCAGTAAACTTCAAAAATGTCCAATTAATTCCAAAAAATTCAATCCATGCAAATGATACTAATATGGAAAGATATAGATGTTAGCTAGAGGGAAAAAATAACTCCAGACCGGTTTAGGCATGCCTAAACTTCAAAACTCAATCAAATAGTAACTGAGGTCAGGTTTAGTTCCTGATACTGAACAATTCTTTGAAAATTCATATCTCCTTCTCTAGATATCTGAATGAGGTGCTTCTAGTTGGCACAAGTCACTGAAAATGTTTAGTTTCTCTATATAAAATTTTATGGCAATTGGACATCATTTGAGTCATATGTGATAGATTTCATTTTCAGACCTGAGTGAACAATGACGACCAAAACCAAAAAATTTGTTAATTTTGAAAATTTATCAAATATTTTATAGATCTCTAAAAATTTCATGCTTTAGCTTTCCAAAAAACTTTTAACAAGCTCTAATTGCATGCCAAATATCAGATCAAGAAGAGCTTATTTGGATAAAAAGTAATATAGGGTTCTAAATTGGTCAATTTTAACTCTATGTGGGATACCAAAATGTCCAAATGACTTTCCTTGGGGTTTGGTGTAACATCTGGTTTTCTAAAAATGAGAAAAAATGTGAGAAATGTAACGTACAATTTTTCTGTCAATGAACGAAATTCACCAGATACAAAAAGAAGTCTCCTTAAAATGAGATATTTAAGGTCCCGAAAAATTTGGGAAGCATTCTAGACTCCTAAAAATGAGAATCCCAGGCTTAGACGGACAAAAAATACTGAGCTAGAATAAAGAAATAATTTCTTACAAAAAAGTTATGAAATGTGATGGCATTTTCGTAATTTTGAGTAATTTTTTGAAATTCACACAGGAGGGCTTTTTAAATGGAAGTTTTGAGTTCCCCAGGGTTCTCAAAGGCTCTAAAAAGCATGGCAAGCCCTGGGACAACTAGAACCCCTTTGGTGGATATTTTTCAACGTCAGTGTATCCAAATTTTGACAGATTCGTTCGGGAAGGTTTTAGTTCTGATTTGAGTGATTCCAAAGGAATTTTATTTAATTGGGAACCTAAATTTTATAATGGAAAAGACGATTCTAAAAAGGGAGCTAAAATGAAGGAGAAACGAAAATGCCAAGAATGAAGGGCAAAATAGGAATTTTTGAAAAAGTGCTTCTTCCTCCCTTATAAATAGGTGGTGCCTCACACTCTCCATCACTTAGCTTCAAATTATTCTGCCCCAAATCAGAAGAAGAACCCTATGAGAGTGGCGCACCAAGGGAAGAAGAAAAGGGAGAGAAAATCCAAGCTTAAGGTATGTTTCCATGATAGTTTTTCATGTTTTTCTTCATCCACACCTCCTTTCCTCCCTTCTCTTTTGTTTGCTTTGATTAAAATGGAGTTTATAAATCTAATTCAAGGGAGAAATGCAAGGAAAAATTTGGATTTGAATAGAGGAGCTCAAAGAATACAAGATTCAAGTGAGAAAAAGCAAGAAAATAAGGTAATTTCTCTTCCTATGGTTGTCATCTTTAGTTCCCTTCTTCTTCGTTTTGCCCCACTTGAAAAGACCTAAGAGGATTTGATTTTTAAGTAGAACCAAGGGTGATTTTAAGAAAAAAGAGTATGGAGATTAAAAATATACAAAGGGAATGAACAAAAAGTCATTAGATTTCAAGATGCAATTTCTAGGGTTTCAATTACACCTTGTAAAATCTGATTTTGTATGATGATTCCTAAGCCTAAATAAGATTTTAAATGAGTTCCTAAGATCCCTAGAGGTCTCCCCATATGCTTCTCCCCTTGAGAAAACAAAGAAAGCTCCATGAAACCTAATATGCTTCATTATCTTGGCCAAGAAGGGTTCTCATAGCTAGGGAGAGTTTTAAAATTTTCTAAGCCCATTCTTGAATCATATATGATGAATGAAAATGAGGAGAGGTCTTGGGAAAAATTTAGAACTTATAGAAAGTGAGTTAGTGCTTTAGGTTTCATATTATAACCCAAAAGAAACAATATATAGTTAGGCTCTTAGTTTTAATTGTGTAATGATTCCAAGAGGTTTAAAAGGAGTCAAGAATCATATTTGAAAGGAAAGAATAAAGCCTAGAATTTATTTAAGGAGTATTGCTTCATTAGGTGCATTTATGGACCATAATGGAGTTTATAGAGCCACTTAGTGTTTAAACAAGTATGTGGCCTTAGAATTGAGTTCATGAACCTAATTGACTCCCATAAAATGTGTCTAGGCCAAGAGGAAGTATCTCCACAAGTTTGTGGGTGTGTGGCTGAAGCAAGGGAGGGAATTTCAAAAGGAAAAGTGTGTGATTTTGTGCAAGGTAACTCTCTCCACCTTCTCTCATGTATGGAGGTATGTTTAGCTTATCTTAGAATGTGTGTATGTGTATTTTCAAGCCATGAAAATTATGATAGCATGATTTCATATGCCATGGTTTTATGAAGACATATTATGTTTCATATGATGTTTTGATGTGTGCTTAGGTTTGTTTGAATGTGGTGAGGCCAAGAACCCTTAGCTATGGTGAGGATGAGCCAAGAACTCTTAAGATTGGTTGAGATAAGGCAAAGAGTCTTCCAAAAGCAAAGTGGGCTTTCAAGAGTATGGTTGAGTCCAAGAATGCATTAAAGAATGGGTGAGGCAAGTCCGATATCCATAAGAAATTGGATAAGGCCAATCCACTTGCTTGACAAGCTTTTATATGCTATGTATGATATTCTCAAGTGATGAAAATGCTTCTTGAATGTTTGCACATGTCAACATGACCACACATGTATTTATGAGATTTGTTTGCATCCATTATGTATGATTGAATGGAAGATAAGCTATTGGGATTCTTTGAATCTCATTTCCTCCTCTCCAATGATCTAATATGCTAGGTGGACCAAGTAGACAAGATAATGGAAGCCAATCACCTTGAAGGAAAGAGTTTGACAACAAAATGCCAAGTTTTTTGTTCTTAAGGCCATAATTGTGTTAAATGATGTGATCTAATGATATATATGGTCTATGACCCTTGGGACATATGAAAGTATGATATTACATGATATAGGAATGAAAGAATGTGTTATGTAAATGATGGGATGTAATTTGAGTATGTTATGGCATTATAGTCTCATGAATGACTTTATGGAAATATGCATATGTGTGGATGGAATGGCCAAAATGAGATGCATGAGATTTGGGACCATTTGGACAACTTACACAAGTTTTAATCATACTTTTAGACTTGCCCAAAAGGTGCCAAACCCTAGAAAAAACTATTTGGTTACTTTGGTACTTCATATGGAGCTAAAATTGACCATAATGGAACCCTATATCACTTTTTAGCCAAATGACCTCTTCTTGATATGAGATTTGGCATGCATTTAGAGCTTGTTGAGAGATTTTTGAAAAGATAAAGATCATATTTTTTAGAGATCTATAGAATATTTGATGAATTTTCAAAGTTGACAATTTTTCTTATTTTGGTCTGCTGCACTATTCATTTGGTCCAAAAATGAAATCTGTCACATAGGGCTCAAATGATGTCCAATTATGACAAAATTTTATACAAAAAACTAGACATTCATAGTGACTCGTGCCAACTAGAAGCATCTCATTTGGAGGTCTAGAAAGGGAGATATAAATTTTTAAACATTCTGTCCAGTATCAGGAGTTTTACCCGACTTGAGTTACTGTTCTATTGAATTACGAGGTCTGGCTGCCTAAGCTGGTTTGGAGTTATTTTTTCCCTCTAGCTAACATCTACAGATTTCCATATTGGTATCATTTGCATGGATTGGATTTTTGTGAAATTAATTGAACATTTTCAAAATTTACTACAGAAATCTGTGACAGCATCAGGAGGCAGTTTGACCTCTGGAACATTTTGGATGTCAAATGCCCTCTGTGATAGATGTTATGGTCTGAATATATTTTTAGCATGAAGTAGACATTCATAGCTTTTCAGAATGGCCAAGAATGTATGATTTTGATTTTTCTAAAATTAGTTATAAATTTTCAAAATTTGGTCAGAAAAGGGGCAAATTTTGGTTGAAATTTAATATGTATATTTTAGACTTCCCTTCATGATTCTTGAGTTGTAGGCCACATTTTATGATCCAAATGAGTTGTATTCGTATAAATAAATATGATAATGCATTGTATGAGCTCACATGATCCACATGACATTGAATTGAATTTTTATATACGACGCAATGCAAAAATAATAATCATTTCCTTGCCTTTTTCATGGGAAACTCACATGATTTATAAACATGAGTTATTAAAAGGTATGAAATGAGCTAGAAATTGTGGTGTTACATTTGACATCTCTTAGGCAAGTCTAAAAGCATAATTAGGACTTGTGCAGGCTGCCCAAATAGTCTCAACCCTTATGCATCTCATTTTGGCCATTTCATTCACACTTATATACATTTCCATAATGTCATCCAAGAAACCCATTTGCCAAAACATGTTCAAATCACATTCTAAGGGCCACATAATATGTTCTCTCATTCATATATGACATATTATCATAATTATATGTATTCATGACATCATAATACATATGCATCGATTGGTTACATCAATTGCCTTTTGCATGGTTTTAAAGTAACAAAATTCAAGCACTTTGTTGTCAAGCTCTTTTCTTCAAGGTCGTTGGCTTCCATTACCTTGTCCACTTGATCCACCTAGCATGTTAGATCATTGGAGAGGAGGAAATGAGATTCAAAGAATGCTAATAACTCATCTCGTATTCAATCATACATAATGAATGCAAATAAGTTTTATAAATGTATATATAGTCATGTTAGCATATGCAAACATTCAAGAGGCATTTTCATCATTTGAGAAAGTCATACATAGTATACAAAGGCTTGCCAAGTAAGTGGATAGGCCTCACCCAAGTTCTTGTGGATGTTGGACTTGTCTCACCCATTCTTTAAGAGATTCTTGGACTCAACTATGCTTTTGGAAGTCCATCTTACTCTTATGAGACTCTTTGCTTTGTCTCAATCAATCTTAAGGATTTTTGTCCTCACCACACTCAAGCAAATCTCAACAAACATCATAATATCATTTAGAAACATAATATGTTATCATGAAACCATGGCATATGAAATCATTCTAGCATAATTTTCATGGCTTGAAAATACACATACACACATTCTAAGACAAGTTAAGCACACATCTATGCATGAGAGAAGGTGGAGAGAGCTACCTTGGATACAATTACACACTTTTTCTCTTGAAATTCCCTTCCTTGCTTCGGCCACATACACACAAAAGTGTGGGGATGATTTCTCTTAGCCTAAACACAATTTATGAAAGCCAATTAGGTTCATGGAATTAATTCTAAGGCCACACAACTTGTTTGAACTCTAACTTAATCTATAAGCCTCATTATGGTTCCAAAATGGCACCTAATTAAGCAGCACTCCTTAAATAAATTCTAAAATCTATTATTTCCTTTCAAATATGATTCTTATCTCCTTTTAAGCCTCTTGGAGTCATCACACAATCATAACCAAGAGCTTAATTATATGTTACTTCTTTAGGTCATAATATTAAATATAAGGCACCAACTCACTTTCTACAGTTCCTAAATTTTTTCCAAGGCCTCCCTTCATATTCATTCATCATATATGACTCAAAAAAGAGTTTTGACAAATTTAAAACTCTCCCTAGTTTTGAGAACCTCTCTTGGCCAAACCTATGCTGGGTTTTGGCATCCATGGACTTTGCTTTATTTTCTCAAGGGGAGAAGCACATGGGGAGACTTCTAGGGATCTTAGGAGCTCATCTAAACCCTTATTTAGGCCTAAGGATTATCATACAAAATCAGATTTTACAAGGTGCACCTGAAACCCTAGAAATTACATCTTGAAATCTAATGATTTTTTGTTAATTTCCTTTACATATTCTTAATCTCCACACCCTTTTTACTTAGATTCATTCTTGGTTCTACCTAAAAATTAAATCCTTCTAGGGTTCCTTAAGTTAGGCGAAATGGAGAAGGAGGGGAACCAAAGATAGAAACCATAGGAAGAAAAATTACCTTATTTTCTTACTTTTTTTTTCACATAAATCTTGCTTTCTCCATGCTCCTCTCTTCAAGTCTGAAATTTCCCTTAAGTTTCTCCCTTAAATCAAATTTTTAAACTTTATTTTAATCAAAGGAAGTAAAGGAGAATGAAGGAGAGGAGGTTTGGATGGAAGAAAATATGAAAAACTACTAAGAAACTATACCTTAAAGCTTGGATTTCTCCTTCTTCTTCTCTCCCTTTGTTGTGCCTAGACCCTAGCCTTATTCTTTGAAATTGGGCAGAAAAGTTTAAGTCTAAATGAAGGAGAGAGTGGGGCGCCTCCTATTTATAGGTGGAGGAAGTTACACTTTTCAAAAATTTCTATTTTGCTCTTCGTTCTTGGCATTTTCATTTCCTTTTCATTTTATCTCCTTTTTGAGTATCGTCTTTTTTATTATAAAATTTAGGTTTCCAATTTAATAAAATGTCTTTGGAATCACTCAAATCGAAGCTAAAACCATCTCGAACGAATCCGTTAAAGTTTGGGTACACCAATGTTGGAAAACATCCATTGGAGGGGATGTAACTGTCTCGGGGCTTCCCATGATTTTCAAGGCCTCTGAGAACCCCAAAGAACTCAAAATTTTCATTTAAAAAGCCCTCCTGTGTGAATTTCAAAATTTTCTCAAAATTACGAAAATGCCATTACATTTTGTAAGTTTTCTGTCAAAATTTGTTTCTTCATTCTAGCTCCGCTTTTCCTTTTATCTGAGGCTAGGATTCTCATTTTAGGAGTTTAAAATGTTACTTAAATTTTTTGGGACCTTAACTAATTCATTTCAGGAGACTTGCTTTGAAAACATGCCCATTTTTGTCATTTAACAACAACCAAACATTACACCAAGCCGTACGAAAGCTAGGATTCGAAAAATATATCATTCTCATTCATATAGCTCAATATGGAACTTATGCTAAAATATACATCATGAATGCATCAAGCAACAACAAATACAAATATTACAACTCATTTAAACATTCAAATATATGCAAGAAAGAGAGATAAAATTACCTTAGGATTCTATAAACTTAGATGTATCACTAACCCACTTGTTGGCTTCCTTTTTCTTTACTTTCTTTGCCTTGACACCCATAAATGAGGGAGTTTGAGTTGCCTTGGACTACATATGATAATTACAAGGCACATTAATCCCATATAACTCATTCTAAGTTTCAAGATACTTACTTAATCTCATTAGGATTTAATATGCTACATAAGACTACTTTTAGGTCCATAATGAAGCTACTCTTGGTTCTTGCTTTTCTAAACCCAATCTCTTGCTTTCTGCAAGTCTTATAACTCTTAAGAGACCATTTGAATCATTTCATACTTAGTTTAAAGATTTAGAACTAACTTGCTTCATTAATCCCATTTAAGCCTTTAAAATTTCAACTTCCATTCTAAGACTCTTAAATTCAATCCAATACTTCCATAATTTCTTATTCATAATATTTACTTCTCTAAATTTATTAGAATTCAAAGAAACACTCCCCAGGTGGATCATCCGCTCCTTGCCTGAATTGGTACTCAAGGTAAGACAACTTAGAGTTTTGCTACTTTCTCTTAGGAATTTGATACATATTCTTATTCCTTAGTTTCTTTAGAGCCTAGACATGATTACATATGGCTTAGGTTATCCTCTTAAAGTTTCAAAACTCTTAAGATGCAATTGAAACCCTAACTTTTCTGCTTTACTTTCTAATACTCCTTTCTTGATTCTAATTGTATAATTCAATTCTTCACACTCTAAAACCCTTGATTCTACCTTGTTACAACCTAAAACATCCTTACACTTCTTGGGCCCTAGGGTGGACGGATTTAAGGGGGAGAGAGAAGGTAAGGAGAAGCCAACTTTACACTTTGTTCCATACATTATCTTAAAACTTTTCAAGAGAAGAATTTGGTGCAAAGCTTAGTTTCCTCAAATCCTCTCCTTCTTCCATAAGTCTGACCATGAAAATCCTCCTCTTAAGAAGCTAAAACCATGAGGAGAAAAGGATTAAAGAGAATAATCAAGTTAATGAAGGAAGAAGTATGAAAAAGTGTCAAAATCCTTACCTTTTCTTAGTTGGTTTTCCTTCTTCTTTCTCCTTCCTATGGTGCGCCTTTCTCCTTTGGTTCAAATGGTCTAGGTTTTGTTTTGAGGGGTTTGGGTCATGCTAGATAGGTTTAATAAAGAAAGAGTTAAGTTATAACATTTTTCATAATTCTCATTTTGCCTTTCAATTTCATTTTTTCCATTTTCACTTGTTTTAGCTCCTTTTTTATAATTGTCTTTTTTATATAAAAATTTAAGCCCTTTAATTCATAAAATGCCTTTGTTTTCACCCAAATTGAATTTAAAACCTTACCGAATTACCTAGCCAAAGTTTGGGTTAACTGATAGCCTAAATTATATATTGAAGGGGTTTTAATCATTTTAAGGGTTCCTATGATTTTTAGGCCCTCTAAGAACCCTAAGAAACTTAATTTTTTCATCTATAGCTCAATCCTTTGAGTTTAAAAGGTGCCCGAAATTATGAAAATACCACTACTTTTTTGGGTAATCTTATTTAGCCATATTGACTTTGATTTTAGGGCATCTTTAACTTTGTATTCCCATTTTTAAATATCTAAATTATTATTCTAGTCTTGTTTAGCTTCTAATCATCTTGTTCTAGGGTTTTCCTTTTATAACTCATTAGGTTCAGTTTAGTTTTAGAAAGACCAAGTATTACACAATGTACTTTTGTTATTTAGGTGTTTAGAGTGAAGCTGCCTTAGTTTTAAGTCTCTTATAGGATAGGTTAGAATAAATCTTTGGTTCCTTTGTCGACTTCTAGTGACTAGGATAACCTAAGACACTAGTGTAGTTTAGTATTCACCTAATAATTAAAGCAAAAATACTCCATCATCGTAAATTCAACAATCATTATAGAAAAGAACATTTCCCTGTGGGATTGACACCCTTAATCATGGTTCATTATATTATTTAAATGACTAGTGTATTTGTTAGGTGAAGACCAATTGAGTCATCACCAAGCCTTTGGTGTGTTGCAGGGGATCTTGTTTATTTTTGTTTAATAGTGCACCAAATTTAATCACCAATAAGTAATAAAGTAGACAAAACGTCTAAGCATAAATCCTACAAGGATCGTTAAAGCAATGGATAAAATTTTATACATAAGGAAAGAAAGAATGAATAAGGAACCTAACTAATCACAAGTATCCTAATTACACAAACTAGTATCCCAAATCTCCATGGTTTCTAATGAACAAACATTTGTATAAAAGAAATATAATGAATAAAAAAAACTTAAGACTTAAGATTCTGACTTAAAAAAAAAAAGACACTCAAAAGGTAGGTTAAACAAATTATATTGAGTTCTTTAATAGTGCAGTGCTCAACACCTAATGCCTTATTATTATGGATGGCTATATCCTAATGTAACAATAGCCAATATAATGGATCTACTAATCTATCTTGATTCTTAGCCTACCTTAAAGAGCCAAAAATAGATCTTTCTTAATTTCAATTAGTAATAGGAAGCATTATTATTCACAAATTCCTAAGTTATTAAATAGTTGACATAATGGACCTATTTGAACTATCTTACTTCTATTCTCATCTAAGTGGTTGAATACAAATCTAACTTAGATTCAATTAGTTATAAGATACATTATAGGTTACTAAAATCAGGATTGATTACAATTAATTGGACTTCTCAACATATGATTTCAATTACAATTATCCTAAGCTACAACTTATTATAAACAATGAACAATATGCATTGATCATTTAACATTCATATGCAATCCTTCCTCATTGAGTGCAACCACATAAAAACTCAATTGTAGTATTATTCATAATACTAAAATTAATATTATCATTTAACAACTCCTCAATGAATGTCATTAGATAACAATCATTAATCCAAATCATAAATAATATCAACAAAGGCATTAAGCATAAATGCATACTCTATAAATAATAAAATATAGTGGTATATCATTATAGCAATCTTGCCAATAATTACTTAGTACAAATCATTTTATCCTAAATTAATATAATAAATTGAAAAGACAAATATAAAAATAAAGACTAGAGATAGTGGGGAGACGTTACTTAGGATCAAAGTCTTAAGCAATTGATCGCAGGAGACTATAAATCTTCAACCTTACTTCACTCAAGATAGTCCCTCAACACCACTAGTTGTTTGAACCTCCAAAGTGGTGCTTTGGTACTCTATTGATGTCCCTTGTTACTCTACATTAAAGGACCCTATTTATAGACAAATAGAGGGTTTGCGGTAAGTCTATGACATTTTTGCGTAAGACATATATCATAGCTATGATATAAAGCATCCCAATTACGTAAATCTCAATTTTAAGGCTCTAAAGGGTTTTGCATCATAGCTTCATAAAAGTACCAATTGCAGCTATGAAAACTCTATGATCTTAGCTCTAGTCAACCTTTTGACTTTTTTATTTAACAATCTATTTGACTTGTCCTTAGCTTTATGCTTGTACTAGTAAGCACAACCTTATTAGACTTATTTTAATTACTAAAAATTAACTAAAAACCTAATTTATTTAATATTTACAAAAATATAAATAATAAAAATACACTAAAAATATTAGAAAAACTACTAAAAACATATGATGAGTCCCTAAAATGGATATAGAAATATAGGTATAATCAAGACTTATCACATAATAGAGGAAGGTGTGACAAATGGAATGTTGAATATTATATTGTCATAATTATAAGCAATAGGCATCTAAAGGCAGAGTCAGCTCAATTTGCAAAAGAGATGGCTTAATTTGCCTAAGAAAAACAAGTAAAGGCTAAGGAGTAGTCACTTCTCATGGTATCCTTTACTACTAAAAATTCAAATTACAACACATAATCAAGATAACAATAGAGAGATTGAGCTTGTGTAACATTTGAGTTTTCGTAGAAGCAAGGACTTAAGGTTTTATAATTTTTTTACGTCTCCTTACTATAGCTAGGATACCTGTTTGTTATAGTTAAGATGTCAGTTCGCTATAGCGAGAATGCCAGTTCACTATAGCAAGTTTATGGCCCATACAAAATTCAGGAAATTTCTAACAATAGCATAAGTTGTGGCTAGAACACCTGGGAAGCTCTAATAATAATGAGAGGTGTCTCTCACTATAACGAAACCTATTTAAGAAAACACTAAGAAGGGATTTTTAAACGAAAAGATTGAGTTGCTCGTGGTTCTAAGAGACCCTAAAAGGTATAGGAACCCCTGGAATGGTTTAAACCCCCTCCAATATATGTTTTCTAACATTGGTTGACCTGAACTTTGATTAAACAGTTCAAGAAGGTTTCAGATCTAAATTGAGTGGTTCCAAAACCATTTTATAGGTTAGAGAACCTAAATTTCATGATGAGAAGGAAGATTTTTGTAAAGGAGTTGAAGTGAGCCTAATTAGGCAAAACCAAAAAATAGGGACTAAAGTACAAAATGAAAAGTGGCAAAAAAGTGAAACCCCAGCTTCTTAAAATATTCAGAATTTGCTCTTCCTTCTAACTAGCCTCGTTCTGCTTAAATAGAGAGAGAAAGACTAAGGAGAGAGATGCACCAAAGGATGAGAAGAAGAGGAAGAGAAACAAGGCAAAAAGGTATGAAAATGGATGGAATTCCATAATCTTTCATCTAGCAACTTGAATCTCCTCTTTCATACCTCTCTTTCTATAATTTCATTGATGGGTTTAGTTCTAGTTTGAACTCTATCCAGAGGGGAGAAGTTCAAAATTCAAGGGATGGACTAAAGTAAAGGAAAAAGCACTTGAGAAAAGTTAGAATTCAAGGTATGCTTATTCTCCCTTGCTCCCATATATATGAGTTTTGGCTACTATTTGGATAGCCAAGAGGAAATTGTTTTGAACCAAAAAAAGGGTGAAACTTATGTTTTAGTAGGTGGAAAACAAGATGGTGCAAAGGAATCCAAGAAAGAACTATTAAAATTCAAGATAAAATCTCTAGGGATTCAATTACACCTTAACTTGTAAGAAGCTTTCTAGCCATAGTTTAAGATATCTAAGAGTTTATATGGATTTCTAGAACATTAAGGAAGCCTCCCATATGCATCTCCCATCCAAGAAGCAAACAAAAGTCTATAGGTACTTCTAGGCTTCTTACGTCTCAGCCAAAGAGGGTTCTCCCACCTAGAGAGTGTTTTGATTTTTTCCAAGGCTAGATTGGCATCATATATGATGGGACTATATGAGAGGAAGCCTTGAAAAAATTTTAGAAAGCCTAGGATGTGAGATAGAGGTGTAGGTTCCATAATATAACATAATGAAGCAATTCCTAGTTAGGTTCCTCTAAATGAGTATGTGATGGCTCCAAGGAGTCTAAATGGAGTCAAGAGACCTAGAATGAAAGAGAAAATGGAGCCAAGATCTTGAATTTCAATAGTTGCTTTATTATGTCTTATATTAAAACATTATGGAAATAAGTGAGAAAGTGAGCATGCATAGGAGTTGCATAAGACTAGAGCTTATTCCAATGACTTATCCATGTCTCATTTGATGTGTCTAGGCCAAGAGAACTTAGTACCTTCAAGTGTCAAGCCTTGGCTGAGAAGAGGGAGGAAGGTTTCAAGGGAAAAGTATGGAACATTGGTTACAAGATAGCTCTCTCTCCTTTCTCTCATGCATTCTTGAGTGGTTTCTTGTCTTTGGATGTTTGTATACATGTTTATGCTATGTAAGATGTTTCTAGCAATTGTCCATATGCCATGGTACTATGTTGCTTTGTTTATGCTCTTGAAAGATGTTTTATGAATGTGATTTTTAGCTTGCATGAGTTTGGTGAACCCAAAAGTTCCTTAGTTAGGGTGAGGATGAGCCAAAAGTCTCTAAGAATGGGTGAGACAAATCCAAAAGTCTCTAAAAGAGTGAGGCTTAGTCAAAAGTCCCTTAAAAGTGGGTGAGGCAAGTCTAAAAGTCCTAAAGAGAATGTGTGAGGTTAAACCATTGCCTTGGCAAGCCTATATGTGATGAGTATGCTTTCTTGAATGAGAAAAATGTTTTATTTATGTTCCTAAATTGCTAGATTTCCGTGCATTCATCTTTGGGCTTAAAATTGCATTCATTATGCATGATTAAAAAGGGTGAAGAGCTATTAAGATTCTTAGAATCTCACTCTTCTCTCCCCATTGCCTAACATGTCTAAGTGAACGAAGGGTGCCAAGAGATGGAAGTCACCAAGCTTGAAGGTTAGAAGATTGATAAAGAAATGGTTGAATACTTGTATTGAACCCATATTATTGTCAAATGGTATAATCTCATGATGTATATGATATATAAATACTTGAAATATGTAAATATATAGACATATGATGTATGTATGATAATTGGTAGCCTATGAACAAGATTGAATGTTTTTGACATTGAAATGCAAAGATGTGCATGTAAGATCTCTTGTATGTGGGCAAGTGGGAGAGTAAATTTGTGACATATGAGTATTTGGACCCTTTAAGCATTTTTAGAGGGCTATTTTTATGCTTTCCCATGTGCTCAAGTGGCCTTGGTTAGAGTAGAAGAGCAAATGGTCCATATTTGACCCTTTCAGAGGCATAAGAGTGATATTTTGGTACCCTTTTATCATAAACTGACCAAATGGAGGAATTTTCCCATGAAATTTGGCATGAATCTAAGTCTCATCTATAGATTTTTGTAGAGCTAAGAACTATATTATTTGGAGCTTTAGAGAATAAATTATGAATTTTCAAAAGTTAAAATTTTTTTTAGATTTAGCATATGTACTATTCATATGATTAGTTTCTTCTCTTCTATCATTCATGAGCCAAATAAAGTATGATTGCCCTAAACTTTTTTAAGCATAAACTAGACCTTATATATTTTTTGTTGCCATAAAGAGCACCTCATTTAGATTTATATTGAGGGAGATATGAATTTTTTAAGTTGGAACTTACTATTAGTAATGTAATAGGACCTTAGGCATTATTCCATCCATTTTTGTTAGCTTAATGTCACTTTCTAGATTTGGAATTATTTTTTCCCTAAAGTTGACATTTGTAACTTTTCAGATTTGTATAGTTTACTCAATTTGGATTTATGTGGAATTAGTTATGAAGTTTTGAAGTTCATATTAATAAATTATATCAAAGTGCTTGGGCAGCCAGACCTGGGATTCTTTTTTATTGTCAATTATGGTCCAAATGATGTTTTCATGGCCTAGAAGTATTTTTAGCATAAATTTAACATTTAGGACTTTATATAAAGTAATGATTTGTTGGATTTTGCTTTTTCTAGATTTAATTATGAATTTTAAAAATCAGTGACATAAAACTAGAATTTAAGCTTGAAAACAAACAAGCATTTTCTGATGTTTGGGGCTCTAAATCCGAATTACATAAGATGTTTTATGATATTTACTACTTTTATAGATGGATTATGAGTAGAGTATAATGTTTGAGAATTCACGGGGTCCACAAAGTGTAAATGAAAAATTTTGAATCCCACATAACGTGAAATATTGCATTACTTAATGCTTTTTCTCTGAAAATTGTTATGCTAAGGGTGTGGAATCCTTGAAAAGGCATATGGAAGGCTAAAGTTAGATGGTGTTACAGCTTGTTTGTAATATCTTATAATTTAAAAATCTAAATCATCCTTAAAGAGTGGAATAAATGACTTACAAAAGGTTACAGGCCTAATGAAGGCCAATATAAACTACAATAGACTGAAATTGAAATATGAATTAGTTGAATAATGAGTGAGAACCCCGAAGTAAAGTGGATGGAGGATAATTAAGATTTGAATATTAATTAGAACATCTAAAAATATGAGTTGGAGCCTTAGCATAAACTAGAATTGGAGCTAAAATGGCCAAATAGGAAGATACGAGGGATAATAGCAAATTTGTAATTTTGGACAAGTTTTAGAAAATCCAAAGGAGGGATCTTTAAATAGAAAAAGTAACCCAAAGAAGGAATATTTAAATGAAAAATTTAAGTTTTTTAGGGTTCTTGGAGGCCCCAAAAATTATGGGAACCATTATAATGGTTAAAACCCTCCTGGTGTGCATTTTTGGTAAAGTATTGATCGTAACTTTAACCGAATAGTTCGATAAAATTTTAAATCTAATTTGGATTGAATCAAAGGCATTTTATGAATTAGAAGACCTAAATTTTCATATGGAAAAGATAGTTCTAAAAAAGGAGTTGAAACAAGTCCAAACGAAGAAAATGAAATGGATGGGCATAATGGGCATTTTGAAAAATGTTATAAAGTCACTTTTTCCTCTCTATATCAGACCAGCACACCTTCTTCATCCCATAACCGACCTTCTCCAGCTCTAGAATAGAAATTTAGGTGTGAGAAAGGAGGAGAAAGATGTAAGGGAAAGGGAGCCTCATATAGGTAATTTTTCATGTAATTTTGCCTATCTTGCCTTCGTTAATGTTTTTCCCTTCCTTCTTCTCTCTCTTTTTATGGTTTTCATATTTAGAAAAGATCGAGTTTTGGTCTGAACCCATGGAGGAAAGAGATTTTAACAAGGAACCAAATACATCAAAATAACTACCATAAAAAGTCTTTCCATTTGATGTATAACTCATGGCATGGGAGAAACATTTCATTGGTTCCTTATTACTCCATAGGCTTGCCCAAACCTAGAGCAATTTAGAAAAAGTTGATTTATGATGAAATCATAATGGGAACAAGGGTTTCGGAGTGTAGATTAATATGGAAGTAATAGAACTCAAAAAGAGACTATAGATAACAAGTTATGGAGATTAGAGATTTGCTTGCACTTAAGAAATTATTAAGCTTTCTAATGATGATTTAGATTGTCTAAGAGTATGTTTGAGTTCTTAAGACATTTAAGAAGTTTTATGGGTGGCAAATTCCATAGGGAAACTAAGAAAACTCCATGGGCTTCCTAAGTATGTGAGCATCTCAGCCAAGAGATAGAACTAGTACCTAGGGAGAGTTTTCTTTGATTTCAATGATACAAATGGCCTAGAAATAAATAATAAATACTAAAGGAACCATTGGTTTGAATTTAGAAACCATGGCTTGAAAGATGAGAGTTTAGGTTCCTTTTGTAGACATAAAGAAGTAACTTGGTAATTAACTCATAGAATTGAGTTAGTAGTGACTCCAAAAGGTTTAAATGGAGTCATATGACTTAACTTGAGTGAGAAATTAGAGCCAAGATCTTGAATTATATGAGTTACTTCATTATGCTCTTGTATGGAACTATAATGGTGGTATAAGCTAGATGTAGCTTGTGTAAAGATTTTATGATACTAGAAATGGTTTCATTGATTTGTTTGTGTGTTGTTTGATATATCTAGGTCAAGCAAATCAAGTCTTTCATAAGTATGCTTGTGAGCTTGAGAGAGAAAAGTGGGAATCCAAGGGAGAAAAGTTGTGCTTCTTGAGAAAGGTAGCTCTCCATCCTTTCTTGTATGCATTTCTTGGTCATGTAATTGTCATTGAATGCTTGTATATATGTTTGAGTCATAATACATGTCTATAGCTATTGAATTAATGTTTTGGTACCAACATGCTTCTTGAATTGAGTTTGATTTTG
Source organism: Erythrophleum ivorense (assembly GCA_026724425.1). Lineage (NCBI taxonomy): Eukaryota > Viridiplantae > Streptophyta > Magnoliopsida > Fabales > Fabaceae > Erythrophleum > Erythrophleum ivorense. The sequence continues at coordinate 731,986 of JAIUCV010000031.1, forward strand.
AAATTTCTCTTTATGGGTGAGGTTATGCTAAAAGTCCCTTGGAATAGTGAGGTAAAGCCAAAAGTCCTTAAGAATAAGTGAAACAAGGCCAAAAGTCTCTTAGAATGGGTAAGAATAAGTCAAAAGTTCCTAGAAAATGGATGAGGCTAATCCAAAAGTCTCAAATAATAGGGTGAGGCTAGACCAAGAGCCCCTAAAGCTTAGATTTGATCTTGACATGTTTATGTAATCCTGAAAACATGATTTGAATGGTTTTTGAAAGTGTTTGGTGCATACTTGTGTTCTTTGACATAATTATATGCCATGTATGCCTGTTTGAAAGGGTGATAGAGCTATTGGGATTCTTTGAATCTCAGTCTCCCCACTTTCCATCTAATTTTGTCTAGGTAAAGTCCAAGGAGCAAAGAATGGAGGCCAAGGAGTGTGAATTGCAATACTTTGACAATATAATAGCTTTTTTATGCAAATTGATGTCAAAGTATGTATGTATAAGTTATTTGTGAGATGTAAACCCTTAAGTATATGTAAAATCATGTACATATATTGTATGGACCAGATTTGGAATGAAATGTATGAGAATGTGTGTTTTGGTCATCTTTGACCCATGATGTCTGTGTGTATTTCTGCTAGTGCAATAGTAAATTTGAGTTCCATGAGATTTTGGACCTATTATGATGCTTCTATATGCTGTGTTTAATCTTTTGGACTTGCTCAAATAGTCATGGTTCAAGTAGAGAGCCATTTGGTACCATTTGAAACCATATAGTTCCTATTTCAAGCCATATTTTACTCTTGAACCAAAATTAGATCAAATGAATGAGTTTTGGCATGAAATTTGGTAGACATATAGATCTCATTGAGAGTGTTTCACAAAGCTAAAGATTAGAATTTTTGAAGTTCTATGGAATATTTTATGATTTTTTAAACTTAGCCAAAATATGTAGAAACTATCATGGTATTGTACTTTTGGATAGTCTGGTTTTTGGTGTTTTTGGAGGCTCAAAACAAGTCTAATGCTTATGAAATTTTATAAGCATATATTTGGAATCGTAAGCTTTTCATGGCCACCAAGATTACTCATTTAGAGCTCTGTAGAGAGAGAAACGAAAATTTGAATTTTGTGGTCTGCTATAGAACGAGTTCTAGACTTATGACACTATTCCATTGGTTTTCATGCACCAAACGTAGTTGTTTTGATTTGAAATTTTTATGGTAGTTAGAGGACACTATAAGCTTTCCAAAAGTGTGCATTTGCATGATTTGGAGCTCTCTAGGTCAAGTTATAAATTTTTAAAGTTAGTGTAGAATTTATATGTTTGCTGTCATTTTGGGTTCTATGAGGATTTTAGGTGTTCTTTGAGTTAAACATGCTAAAATGGGCATGAAAATACTTTTGTATGATGGAAATGAACTAAGGAATGGAAATATTAAAGTTTAAACCCCTATAGTTCAAAATGAACTCCTAGTGGCCCAAACTAAGTGTTGAAAACTTATGAAAAGGGGTGAACTTCGCTTGAAACTCATAAATTTTACTTAAAACTCTATGATTGACATACATGAGTTGGTTAGAAGTTGTTAAAGATGAGTTTGGCATTAAACCATGTTGATTTGAAGGCTCAGGTAACATCTTGTAGATAAGGTCCAAGATCTTGTTGACAAGATCATCTACAAGATCTCGTATTTTGCAGTGTAAATTCCAGGACCTTATTGACATGATTTTCACTAGTAAGTACAAGGTCTTCTTATATAATGTGTTGATGCATGTATGGTATGGAATTGGGTATGGATGGTTTAAACCTGACATGCAAGCCTCGAATTGTGATATTTACTGTCCATTAAGAGTGTTATGGATAGAAGATGATGTTAGTAAGGCCATATGGTCAATTTATCCAAAGATTAAATTATTTTGCCCTTTAATAATGATTATTTCTGCTGTTAAGAGTGTGAATTTCATGAAAATGATTGTTTTATGCCATTATTGATATTATTTGAGAAATATCTCAATATGGCTTGATATGGTATGACATTATTCATTGTAAATTTGAAGACAAAGTTGTTGACATTTTTACCAAGCTATTAAAGTATAGTTTTGTGAAAATGAAGGATCTAATGGGTGTGAGAAATTTGAATTAAGAGGGGATGTTGTAGATAATTTATATTTAATAATCAAATGATGATCTTTGTCTAGAATTTCAATTTTTCTTATTTTAGGGTTTAAAGTTATTATTATCTTGAGTTTTAAAATTTATTGTTATTTAATAGTCTTAGTTATCCTTATTATTATCTATAAGAGTTTAAATTGCAATTAATTTCCTTTTTCATATCAATATAAATAAAGGAGAGTGGGACAACCACAAAGTGTGAGTCCTTGTTGCATAACCACACTTAATTGCTTAAAACTACCCCAACAATTGCATAACCATTGTAAAAGTACCTAAAATAGTTACTTAATTGTGGATTTGTAACATTTTACTTAATTAATAGTTAATTAGGGTAAAGATTAAAGTGAGAATAATTAGGGTAGACAAAGGTCAATTGGATTTTTAGGGAGTTAATATAAAATTATGATGAGGTATTATTTAATCTTAGGGAGCCAAGAACTAAGGAAAATATATTTAAAATGACCTAATTCCCTGATCCATTTGAAGCTTATTAAGTAATTAGGCGAACCCAAACTAAAGGCCTAGTTTTCTAGCATCAAGCCACACTAGTCATTACTATCACTTTGCTTGACTATTGAGATAGAAGGGGAATGAAAGGAAAGACACAGAGAGAGCTTAGTTTGCCTCCATGGTGGCTTGATGGTTAAAGGCTCTACATGAATGGTATTTTGAAGCTTTTGGCCAAGGTATCTTCATGAAAGTACACTCATCTCTTCTCCTTTTACCTTTCCGTTAAATGGGTTCTTTATTCTTGATGATTTGAATTTTGAAGGGTGAGAGGAGTATTGCATTTGGGGTGGAATTGGTGGAGAAGCTTGAAGGAAAAATAAAGTAAGATGAATTCTCTACATCTTAAGCTTAATGCATGTAGGTTTGAGCATGAGATTCCTTTTAGTTGATTCACCATTGTTTGGCTGTGGATACAACATTAGAAAGGTAAGAGATTTTGAATTTGTAGCTTATTGATGCTTGAGAGAGATTAAAAAAGGAAAGTAGTAAAGGTAAATCTTCTATATCTTAATCCCTAATTATATGGGTTCAATTGGAAACACACTAAATATTGGTATTTCATCCTTCGTTTGAATATTAAGGACTCTCATGGTTGATGATTTGAGTATTTAAGAAATTAAATGTCATTAATGAAGTGAAAGGGGCTAAGCGTTAAGTTAGTAAGTTACTTTCCATTATATTGGCTTTTAGTCTTGGTTATTTTGCAAATATGGACTCATGGTTTCTTTATGGAAAGCAAAATAGACTTTATGCCATCAAAGGGAGGACAATTACTAGTGGAGGTAAGATTTATTGGTTAAAGATTTGTCTTATCAAGAGGTAAGTTGTTTCTCTAATGTAGGTAGTGATGAGATATGAAATAAAGGTCTAGAATTTTTTGATTTGTGTTTATTACATATTATCAAATGGATGAATCTAAACAAAGGAGGATTTGTATATTGGAGTCCAAAGATTTGGATATGGAGCCCTTGAAGGAAGCTTAACTAGGTATGTTTATGGCCAAGAGCCTTCGCTTTTAAGTAAATATGATTAAAATCAATTGATTGGATGATTGATTTAAATTGAAAGTATGATGCTTAATTGTACCCCTACTAGTTATTGAGCCTTGCTATTGTTGGGGACTACTTTGATTCTAGTTTGATAGGTAGCTATTTGCTTTTCCTAATGTATTTGCTTTAAACTAGATAAGTTATGGTGGAATTGATAAAAATGATTATGATCACATGCTTTATGATTGTTTACATATTATGTCTTACTTTGGGTGAGACAGAGGTTGCTCCTCGGTACTTACTATGTTATAGTTTGGGTGAGACAAAGGTTGTTATTAGTAATTTTTCGCAAGTGTACAAATCACATAATAGTATAAGAATGAGTAGAGTATCATTCTTATAAGAAAAGTTAATCAAGCACTAATTTTCTAATTATCTAGAAAAATAGAAAGTTCAAATTAAGATAATTATTAACTAAGAAAATAATGCAATTACAAAAATAAATAACTAGAATCCTAATTTATAAAAAACTCTAAAATTTTGATTTCAATGTTTATTTCCAATGAATAAATAAAAATAACTCATACAATTAACCTTTATCCTAATTAATCATTGATTCCTAATGCATATGTAATTCCCTTTTAAGATAGAACATGTGTATCTATGCTAGTTTTACAATTACTTTCATGGTTATAGACTCTTACGTAAACTCATTAAGTTTTGTAGACCTTAATGTACGCTTACATGTAGCGACTTGGCATGTATGCAAGTTATAATTTCACTTAAGTAAGATTTATAGACTATAGAATCTAAACCTAAGTCTATTAATTAAGTGATCCCATATAGTAATTCATCTTTTAGTCCTTCTCATTATAAATTAAAGATTTATAAAGAGCTGCCAACAATTTGCAAATGATTATAAACTAATTAATAAATTAATTAAAATAAAATAAATCTCATGAATATTCTAATTTAAACATTATCCCTAAACATCTCCATCTAAATCCTATATTTAAAGGGTTTAGCTACTCATAATGAAAAAAAATAAAAAATAAAAAGAAAACAATTCCATAACAAAGAAAAATAAAAGGTATGAAAAAGGAAAACTATACTAGAGCAATCTTTGGGTAAAACTCTAGATCTCAGTGACACGGCCATTCTCTAAAGCTTTTACTCAACTATAGCATACCTCCTTTAATTCCCTTTGTTTTCATTTTTTTTAATACTCACTTGCTAGGGTTTCTCATTTTTGCTATAGTCTTTGATATGCAAGAACTTTCTTTTTTTTTTTGTTTTCCTTGTAGCTTTAGGAAGTTTCTTTATTTTGATGCAAATAATTTCCTATTTTGATTTCTTCCTTTTTTAGCAAGGTTTAGCCACTATATGTAAGACAAATTAGGTCTCCAATTAGGTTCACAAGCTTAGTTTTTCTTTCATTTTCCTTCTCTCATAAGCATTCATTGTATTCTTGCTTAAAATGCATAAATTGACTTAATAACCCTTATTAACTTGATCATTAACTAGGATTAAAGTTTAATTAATATGTAAGAAATGCATCACATCAAATTCCTCCAAAGTTTAAACATTTACTTGTCCTCAAGTAAAACATAACAAAAATATAAATTACTCAATCAAGCAATCAAAATCCTTATGAAAATATTAGATCCATGACTAAACATAATTGCATCAATCAATATATAAAATAAGAAAAGATAAAGAATGAACATAAATTTAAAGTCAAAAGATCAATGAATAACCTTTTAACTAATGAATATGTGTGTGTGTGTTCACTATGCAATAATCTAAATATAAACCTTAAAATAGGGTATGTCAACTAATCTACTTAATCATCTTTCCCTAACGCTTCATATGTTTACTTATTATCTTTTTCTCCATTAATGTAGATCCAATATAACTCAAAGATCAAATGGTCTTTGTAATGGGCCTATATAGGTTAAGGTAATTACAATCAAATTGTTAAGAGGAAATAAACTTCAAAGTTCAAGAAAGTATTAGCAAGTACAAGAAAGAAAGTACTCTTTCTTACTTTTACCTCAATGCCTCACTTTTAAAACTTTTCCTTCAAATTTGTATATATATTTTTTTATTTCAACTTTCATACAAAAACAAGAGAATAAAAATAAAAATGAATTGCATTTTGCAATTCTTCAAAACAAATCATCTCTCTCTCCCCCTCTTTTCATTCATTCCCCAATTTAGATCTTTGATCTAATTATCACAATTAATGTCTTGCACATTTTTTTCAATAAAAATCAAATTTTTTTCTATCCTCTTCCCTCATCATCAATTGTTACAAATCCCTCTAAGGAAAGTTAAGGATAAAATCAATAAAAAAAGACATAACATTTTGCTATTTTTCCTCATCTAATATGCTCTCTCTAATTATCACAATTTGCTATTTTGATATGTCTCCTCATCTTTGATCTAATTATCACAATTATGCATGTCTCTAAAAAAAAATAACAAATGCTCTCTTTCTTTTCCACTTAAAGATTCTCTTATCCACATTCACTTCAAAACACTTCCACTTTATTCACCTACAAAATCATCCTTTCCAAAGCAAATAAATACACAAATTATCAATAAAAGCTCAATGGGGTACTAGTTGTTATATAAGAATGAAAATAAGGCTTATTTATGGCTTAAATTATAGAAATAATCCCAATATCATTTCTAAGAGAAAGTACAAGACTTGGGATTTTGCATCAAGAAAAAATCAAAGCAAATTCTAGAGTCTAGTTCAAGAATCTCTAATGGACTAGTCAACATGTTCTAGATCAAAGAAAATGTAACAACCAGGAAAAAGAAAGAAGAAGAAAAGAAAGGAGAAAAGAAAAAGTTGAAATTTTTAAAGGGCTAAAAATTCTAAGTCTTCTCGCCACAACCCAGCTATAGCGAATTCAGCTTCTCGCCATAACGAGAAATGGTCTAGCTATAGCGAGAGTGCCCTCTCGCTATAGCGAAAATGATTTTAGCTATAGCGTGCTAGCATCCCATACAAAATCCAGGGAGTAGCTCGCCGTAGCGGTGTCATAGCGAAGGCAGAGGTTTGGAACAGACACAAGCTCGCCATAGCGACGCCATAGCGAAGGTCTGAAACAGACACGAGCTCGCTGTAGCGAGGGCGATGGCTCACTATAGCGAGTGCAGTCTGGAAAAGCGAGAAAAAGAGAATTTGACTTTTTAAAAGCTTCCAAACCTCTCCTTTCTCCTTCTAACCGACTCAAGCTTACTTTAGGAGAGAGAAAAGGGCGGAGGAGAGAGAGAGAAGCTTAGAAGAGGAAGGAAGAACAAGAAAGGTAAGGATTTTCATGGCTTTTCTCTTAGTATGTTACCCTTCTCCCCTTCCCCTCTCTTCTTACGATTTTGATAGCTAAGATGGTTAGGTTTTGAGCTTGGTTCAGAAGAGAGAGAGTGGGAAACCACTCTTGAGAGAGGTTAGAAGTACGTAGTCTCCTCTTTCTTGCTTTCATTTTCTTAAGAGTTTGAGAGTTTGAGAAAAGAGAGAGGATAGCTAATGGATTCTAGTGAGAGAAAGAAACCTAGTTGAGAAGCTCAGTAGGGTTGATAAGAAGAGATCCCTAACTTAAGAATCAAGTATTAAGAATTAATTCCATGCTTCTTGTGTGGTTAGGCTCAAGAGAAGTCCCCCATCTAGAAGTGGTAGTAAAATCCACAAGGGAGGAGACAAGTGAAAGAGGAAGTTGTGACTAGCTAATAAGGTAGCTCTCTCCACTTTCTCTCATACATAATTGTGTGTTTACATGGTCTTGCTTGTGTGTATGAATGATATGAGCCATGAGAAGTGTGTTAGCATGATGATATACTATGAATTGAAATGATGATTTACATGATTGTTTTAGTTTGCTTGAGGAATGGAAAAGTCAATAACCCCTTGGCCATGGTGAGGATGAGCCAAACCCTTAAGTTGGTTGAGACAAAGTAAAGAGTCTCCTAAAAGTGAGGTTGACTCCCAAAGAGCAAGGGTTGAGTCTAAGAACCTCTTAAGAATGGATGAGGCAAGTCCAAAATCCACAAGTGAGTGGGTGAGGCTAATCCATGTACTTGGAAAGCTTCTAAATGTTATGTATGGCCTACTCACATGTTGGGAATGTTTTCTTTTATGCATGGCCAATTCACATGTTGCAAATGTTTTTATTATGGTTTTATATGCTAACATGCCATACATGCATGGTGAGACTTGTTTGCATGCTATATATGTGTGATTGAATGAGAGATGAGCTATTGAGATTCTTTGAATCTCACCCTCCCTCTCCACCATCCAAACATGCTAGGTGGACCAAGTGAGACTAGAGATGGGAACCACCCAGCATAAAGCTAGGGAGACCAATGAAGACTTGACAAAGAGCTTCTTGTAAATGTATTGTATATAAGATATGAAATGTAAATTGATAATGTATATGATGTAGTCCCTAAGAGTATTTGCAAGACAATGATGTATATATGAGAATGAGACTCGTTTGAATGAAGAAGTAAGTCTTGAATATGAAAAGCTTCATGTTAGTATAGGTCATATTAGTGCATCAATGGGCATGGGGTAGTGAGTTTCCCCAATCTGGGTTGCTAGACACTTGAGCCATGATTGATGGCCTCTATAGATGCTTTCTCATGTGCTCAAAGAGTCATAGAGGTAGAAAAACCAAGATTGGACCCCATGAGTTCCATTTTTAGCCAAGAAAGTGGCTTTTTGCACTTGATGTCAAGAGGTAACCAAATGACCTCCTCTTGCTTTGAAATTTGACATGTGACTAGATCTTGTTTATAGCTTTCTTGGAAGTTAAAGATCAAGTCATTTGGAGGTCTATAGCATTTTCTATGATTTTCCAAAGTAGGCATCAGAAATTCAGATTTCAGAAAACACTGTTCATTTGGTCAGTTTAGAAATCGTGTCATCCGAGGGGCAAACGTAGTCCAATGGCTACAAAATTTTATACAAAGAAACTAGATAGTCACAGTGACTTTTAGGAACTGGAAGTACCTCATTTGGAGGTGTAGAGAGGAAGATATAAAATTTCGAAGTTCCTACCCAGCTTCAGTCACCCAACCAGACCCGAGGTACTGTTTCATCGGTTTCCGGGAGTTTGGCTTGGTGAACTCATCTGGAAATATTTTTCCTCTCTGGATAACATCCACATATTTCCATATAGATCTCATTTGCAAGCATTGGATTTTTGTGGAATTAGTTAGACATTTTCAAAGTCCATATCAGTAAACTGTGACAATAACAGGACCCCCTCTAACTAGTGGACGGTTTTGGATGTCAAACGCATGATATGTGAGATATTAAGACTTATACATATTTTTAGCATAAACTAAACGTCTTAAGATTTCTAGAATGACTAAGATCATGTGTTTACAATTTTTCTGCATTTAGTTCCGAATTTTCAAACTTAGCCCAGAAATGGAGCAAAATCTGCCGGAACGAAAATGCATGTCTCATATCCCTTTTTGCTTTCCATGAGTTTAAAGCATATGTTTGGGATTGAAATAAGTCTTAATAGTGCAATTAAGCATGAGAATGTATAGAAAGAGCTCACCCGGTCCATGTGACTCTAAAGTAAATATCTACCCATGCATCATGCCAAGAAGAAAGAACACCGAGGTAGAGTTAATCATCTCCCTTGTAAGCTTAACATGTACATATGAGTATGTGGGCATGATGGGTATGAGCTAGAAGTTAAGGTGTTACAGAAAACATCTATCACATACATGGCATAAGTGCATTGATTGTATTCAATGAGCAAGAAATTTCATCCCTTAATAATCTAACTAAAAATCAAATGCCATTTTCAAATACTCCATATCCACTTATATCAATCAATAACTAGTATTTTCATACTAATCTAAATAGAAGAAATTTTACTATCCAACTAAGTAGTTATCCAAGAAAATCAAAATAAGAGGGATTTTAAGAAAACTTTGTTTAGAAAAATTTTCATGAAAATCACAAAAAATTTCAATAAAATGCATAAAAAATCTTGAAATTTTTCAAAATTCAAAAGCCAACCCTTACTCCCAAACTCAAAATTAAACATTGTCCCCTATGTTTCAAATGAAAACAAAAAGATAGGGTAAAGAGAACTTCCTTTCAACTTGTGGCCTTTGTGACATATATCAATCCATTCAAAGATTATAAAGCACAAGTTATCTTGTAATCTCCTTGGATGCTCTTTATGTTATGAATACTCAATTAAGTATACATTTCCTCTGTGCTTCTCCAAATCTCCTACAACAAAGCAATGACATATAACTTTGCAAACATAAAATTTGAAAAATAGTGCTAATAAATACAATTGAAAGTTTTGAGAAAAACCACCCAATAAATCATCAAAATAAATTATGAAAAATCACTAGGGAAATGTGTACACGCTACCCAATTTAGTAAAATTGAAATTAACAATTAATCACACATGTAGATTTTTTGGAAAAGCCAAGAATGTGAATCATAAGAATAGAATTTTAGTAATAGTGAAAGATAGGGCAGCATGCACTAAAAATGATGTTTCAAATTCATCTGTTGTCCAAATAAAGTGTGACTAATTTTTTCTACAAACTAAACTTAAAAAGGAAAAATTAAGCACTAGTTCCATTAAATAACTCGAACCAATGCATTTTTTAAAAATGAGCAAAGTTAGGTTATAGGTTTCAAAAATAAAACAAAGTGCTGAATAGAAATGGAATTAATTAATCTAAATAAAAATACATCATGTAAATATTCTAATTCAAACATTATCCATAAGTATCTCTATTTAAACCTCATATCTAGAAAGTTTAGCTATTTATGATTGAAAAAAAATAAAAGAAAAGAAATTCCATAACAAAGAAAACAGAAGTAAAAGAACAAAAAAAAAAGAAAAAGAAAATTATGGTAGAGTAATTTTTGGGCAAAACTCCAAATCTTAGTGTCACAGTTATTTTCTAGAGCTTTTCCTCAACTATAGCATGCTTCCTTTGATTTCCTTTGTTTTTTTTTACTCTTTTGCTAAGGTTTCTTATTTTTGCCATAGTCTTTTATGTGTAAAACTTTCTTATTTTGTTTTCCTTGTGGCTTTAAGAAGCTTCTTTTCTTTTCTTGTAGATAATTTCTTATTTTGATTTCTTCTTCTTCATGCTAGGTTTGGCCACCATATGTAAGACAAATTGGACCTCCAATTAGGCTCATGGATTTAGTATTCCATGCATTTTCTTTCTTTTATTAGTAATCATCATATTCTTGCTCAAAAAGGCATAAAGTTAGCACAATAGCCCTTATTTACTTGATCAATTACTATAATTAAAGTTCAATTAACATGTAAAAAATGCATCACATCAATTACTCCCCAAGACATGATAATTTTATGGAGATGAGATAAAGGTTGTTGTTCCTATTGATAAATGATTGGAAGGGTTGAGATAAAAGTTGTTCTTTTCTTGGTTATTGGCCAATATGTTGTATGTATGTATGTATGTATGTATGCATGCATGCATGCAGTTTTTAAGACAGATTTCCATGATGTGAACTACGTGATGATAAGCTATTCTAGTTTAAAGATCATATGTTTGATGTTGCTAAATACATTTGGACAAGTAAATTAGTTGTTGGGATATACATCTCACACTGAAAGGGGACACTACTTTTTATAAGAAAAGGCTCTAGAAAAGGGAAGGAATCACAAACTGAGAATTAAGAACTTGTACAACTTGTTTATGCATGCTGACTTTTGACAATGACTTTATGTATATGCTATGTTTGGAGGGGCTGTATATGTGATGTGTAACACCTTCATCTCTAGCTCTCTAGCATCATGCCTTATATACTTATACACAACTAGGAAGATTAAAATGAAATCTCCTTCATTCAATTCATGCATTTTCTTACCAATGTGGCATGATCAAAATTCGCTTTAGCGTCACGTGGACCGAGTGAGCTCATTCTATGCATCTTCATATTTCATTGCATCATTATGACTTATTTAAACCTCAAAAACATGATTTAAACCCATAGAAACCGAAAAGTGGTATGAGACATGTAGCTTCATTTTCGCAGACTTGGCCTCATTTCTGGGCTGAGTTTGGAAATTCAGAACTAAATACAGAAAAATCGAAAACATATGATCTCAGTCATTATAGAAAGCTTAAGACGTATAATTCATGTTAAAAATATTTATAAGTCTTAAAATCTCACATATAATGTGTTTGACATGCGAAATCATCTACTGGTCAGAGGGGTTCGTTACTGTTATAGTTTACTGATATGAATTTCAAAAATGTCTAACTAATTTCACAAAAATCCAATGCTTGCAAACGATATTAATAAGGAAAGATATGGATGTTATATAGAGAAGAAAAATATTTCCAGATCAGTTCATCAAGCCAAACTCCCGGAAACTGATGAAACAGTACCTCGGGTCTGGTGAGATGACTGATTCTAGGCTGGAACTTAGAAATTGCATATCTTCCTCTCTAGAACTCCAAATGAGGTGGTTCTAGTTCCTACAAGGCACTGTGACTATCTAGTTTCTACATATAAAATTTTGTAGCCATTGGACTTTGTTTGCCCCTCGGATGACACAAATTCTAACTGACCAAATGAACAGTGTTTCTGAAAATCCGAATTTCTGATACTAACTTTGAAAAATCATGAAAAATTATATAGACCTCCAAATGACTTGATCTTTAGCTTTCCAAAAATCTCTAAATAGGATCTAGCCACATGTCAAATTTCAGGTCAAGAAGAGGTCATTTCATCAAGTTTTGACATCATGTGCAAAAGGGCCATTTTCTTATTTTAAAAGGGGGCTAATGGGGCCCAAATTAGGTTCTCTTACCTCTAAGGCTCTATGAGCACATGAGAAAGCATCCATATGGGCTATCAAACATGGCTCCAGTGTCTAACAACCTAGATTGGAGAAACTCACTATCCCACACCCACTTATACACCCATGTGGCCAATGCTAAAAGTATGCTTTTCCTAACAAAACTTGCTTCCTCATTCAAAATGGGTCTCATTCTCATACATACATAATAAATACATTGATTTACAAATATTCATAAGTGCTACATCATGTACATCATTAATTTACATTCATTGACTTAACTACAAAATGAATACAAGAAGCTCTTTTACAATTTTTCACTAATCTCCCTAGCTTCAAGCTTGGTGGCTCCCATCTCTTCCCTCACTTGGTCCACCTAGCATGTTTGGATGGTGGAGAGGGAGAGTGAGATTCAAGGAATCTCAATAGCTCATCTCTCATTCAATCATACACACATAGCATAAAACAAGTCTCACAATGTATGCATGGACATGTTAGCATATGGAATCACAAGAAAAGCATTTGTACATTTTAGTTGGCCATGCATAAGAAAAGCATTTTCAACATGTGAATAGGTCATACATAACATATAAAAGCTTGCCAAGTAGATGGATTAGCCTCACCCACTCACTTGTGGATTTTGGACTTGCCTCACCCATTCTCTAAGAGGTCCTTAGACTCAACCCTTATTCTTTGGGAGTCAACCTCACTTTTGGGAGACTCTTTACTTTGTCTCAACCAACTTGAGGGTTTTTGGCTCATCCTCACCATGGCTAAAGGGTTATTGGCTTTTCCATACTCAAGCAAACTCAAGAAATCACATAAAACATCATTACAATACATAAAATATCATTATGCTAGCATACTTCTCATGGTCCAAAACACACATACACACAAGCAAGACAAGTAAGCACACACTCATGCATGAGAGAATGTAGAAAGAGCTACCTTATTAGCTATCCACAACTTTTTTCTTCAATTTTTCTCCTCCCTTGTGGGTTTCACAATCACTTCTAGATGGGAGAACTTCTCTTGAGCCTAACCACACAAGAAGCATGGAATTATTTCCTTAACACTTGATTCATAAAGCTAGGGATCTCTTTCTAGCAACCCTACTAAGCATATCAAGCTAGGGTTCTTTCTCTTACTAGAAATTCACTTACTATCCTTCCTCTCTCAAGCTCTCAAGGAACGAAATCAAGAAAAAGAGACTACATGCCTTTTAACCTCCCTCAAGAGTGGTTTTCCACTCTCCCTCTTCTGAACCAAGCTCACAACCTCACTACTTCCATAATCAAAACCATAGGAAGAGATGGCAAGGAGAGAAGAACAATATTCTAAGGAGAGAAACCATGTAAATCTTACCTTTCTCTTACTTTTCCTTCCTTCTCTAGGCTTCTCTCTCTCTCTTCCGCCCTTTTCTCTGCCTTAGATGGAGCTTAAGTCGGTTAGAAGAAGAAAGGAGAGGTTGGGAGGCTTTTAAAAGTCAAATTCTCTTTTTTTACATTTTTCCGGACTACCCTCGCTATAGCGAGCCATAACCCTCGCTACGGCGAGCTCGTATCTATCCCAGACCTCAGCCTTCGCTATAGCGTACGCTACGGCGAGCTATGCCTTGGTTTTTGTATGGGATGCCCGCACTCGCTATAGTAGAAGCATTTTCGCTATAGCGAGAAGGCACTCTCACTATAGCTAGACTATTTCTTGCTATAGCGAACAGGTACATTCGCTATAGCTAGGCTGTAGCTAGCAGACTTAGAAAATTTTTAGCCTTTGAAAATTTTTAGCTTTCTTTCCCCTTTTCTTTTCTTTTCTCTTTTCTTTCTTTTTCTTCCTTTCTTTTTTCTGGTTGTTACATGATGTATGAATGCTTGAATGATATTTGAAATTTATTTTTGGGACTTAGTGTGTACACGAATGCTAATATAAGACTTGTAATAACATTTTGGGAATTGTACATAGTGATTGATTTTTGGTTGTACATAATCAAATGACACGTTGATAGTTGAATTTTTATGAATAGAAGGGTGATGTGAATGTTTAGATTTGTATTTTTAGCCTGTTGTGTTTTTTTGGTGAAGTGGGTCTTGCATGGTCATTTTGACCATTTCTCTTGTTTTCACAGTAAATAAGATTTAGAAAAGTTTATTTTAATGATAAAAACTTGTAGGATTGGTTAGAAAGGTGTTAGACTTGTACTTCTTATTTTGGATAAGTGAACCCCTATTATAATATATTGCAGTCTTGCTGTCAAATGAGTTTTAGTTTTGTACAAGAGAAGGTTTTGGCATTGTCAATATTCTTATAGTTGGGATCTCTAGGTTAGAAAGTGTGTAATTTCGGATTTGAGATTGGTCTCTAGAGGGTTTTGGCATGCTTGGGTGGAGTGTGCCTCTCTTTGGGTAATTCATTTGTATTTTTGTGTCCATTTCCTTTGTTATTTGTCATGGTGTTTACTGCCACAAAGGTTATGTGGTTTGAAGTGGTAGAGTATTTCCTTTTGGGCAAGAGATTAGAGGAGTCTAGTTTAGTAGTTGTCCTATAATTGTTATACCCGCGAGGAGTAGGGTGATGTGAGTTTTTGGGCATTGCATTTGAAAGAATTTTACTATCATGAGTTTAATTTTAAGGCTTGGGCCAAGATTTAGGAATGTTACATGATGGTTTATGACTTGAGGGTGATACCATTAGAGGTCTATGAATTCTTGAAAGAATTTTATAGTTTTAGATGTAAAGGGTTGAGTTGCAAATTGGTAATCTGAATTTTTAATTGAAGCTATATTGTGTTGGTGCAGAATTCTCTTGAAGTTTGGAGATTAAGTTTGATTGGTAGAAATTTGTGCGGGAAATGTTGAATCTTAATCAAGCCATTTTGGTGTTGCAATTACGTTTGCCCCTTTCCAAGATATAGCCCATCTCAAACCTCTATTACTTCTTTAGTAGACCAGAACACCTAGCTTCATATCAATCAGCTTCTTTGTTACTGTCACAACCAGTGACAGTGTCCATGGCACCACAGCGCCACGACTACTTTAGGCCGCAGCGCCAAGCGTACTGTTTTTGGTGGTTGAAGCAGCAAATAGGAAGATATTTTTAGCATGACTCAAGAGGTTTCATGATTCTTAATTATGGAATAAGGGAAAAATATATTAGTAAATTTTACCAATGGTGATTTTGACAACTCAAATGGTTAATTAGTGAGTTTAAGATCAACTCTTGGGTGAGATTCAAGAACATCTAGAATAATATATAAGCATCTCCAGGCATGATTAGTGGAAGTTTAGAGCCACATATTTAAATAAAGTTCTGTTAAAGGAATTTTATGAATGCACTTTGTTGGAATAAAAGGATACTCAGGTTTAATAATAGAACCATGATGGTTGGGTATTCTTACACTTGTGATTGAGACTACATGAGGATTTTGAATAAAGCTTAACAATAAGTGGATTAAGTTTAAAATTTTTATTGAGATTGGTATTTTCCTTGTAGTTGATTAGTAAATCGTGCTTCCGTTTAGTCATAAGTAAGATTTTGTCTATTAAAATATTAGTATAGCCCTTCTAAAGGGAAGATTTATTGGATCCATCATTACTTGCCCCCTGATTTTTCCTTCTAAATTCATTATGTTCGTGACAGTTAATCCCACGATTTAATTCGTGGGAATTTCAGTGGCATAGTTAGAATTTTCGTTTTCTTCTTCTGCAATTTGTCCCCCATTTTCAGCATCAGTGTTTTCTCCATTAATGTCTTCACAGCTCATATATATTAAATCTAATGGACAAATAAACTAATAATAATAATAATAATAATAATAATAATCAGTAAGCTTTATCTTGGTGATTGAAAGATAAATTATTATTAAAGTTTCAAATTTTACACGTACACCATAGTGATTTTCATTGCTAACCCCGCTAAAAATATTCTATTCATAAAATCGAATAAGTTTCCAATCAGTTCACCCACCCTTGAATGGCTGACTTTTAAAAGATTATTTTAATATCTTATTCTAATAATTTACAAAGCATTAGGTATCAAATTCGTGGTTAAAATTTGTTGGTATCAAATTAATTAATGTTTATTTCAGTGACAATCCCTCAAATTAAAAATCATTAAAACTGCGATGGTTAGTGAATCATTTGTCACCCCACAATCTAAAAGATTTTGCTAACCAATAACTTTAAAGCACTGGTTAACGAATTATAACAATTAGCTGCATGTGTAATGAATGTGTTAATTTTACAAATCGAAATATTTTTTAAAAATTAATCATGTAGTACTAGCTTTCTTGCTGATTGGAGTGGTGACAAAGTAACATGATTAAATTTGAAAAGTCTTGACATACTCTATATTTATGCATTATTTGGTTTAATAAGTGGGAAAAGAAAGAAAAATCAACACAAGAGAAAGAAAAGAAAAGATTAAAAAAAAAATGGATAAACTATTACCTACTTTATTAGGTATGATATATTGGAAAAAAGAAGAGACATTTTTTCCCTTATGTGATATTTTGAAAGAAATATATAAGAATAAGATGCTAAATTACTTTATTATCTTTTATTTAATTAAATATATTTATTATGAATATATTATATTAATGTAAATATATATTTTATTTATCTTAATATTTTAATATTTTTATTGTTTACTTATAATTAAACTACAATATTTTTATATGATTTTTTTTCATTATATTGACAACATAGTTAAATTACAAAATAGAGGAATTACTCCAAATAATACAAGAGTTCAATGGTGCCTTTGATGATATTGATTCCAATCCATGGCAGTATTTAACCAATTTTTTAAAGACTTTGTTTCTCTCCATAGATGTGGGGTCCACGAATTTTTTTTTTATTTCTTTTATTTTCTTTTTTTTTTAAATTACAATCAAAGACTTAAATTTAAAATTTTGTAAAATTTATAATAAAAAATTTAAAAAATCATAATTACTCTTAAGAATTACAATTATTATTAAGTTTTATAAGATTTACTATTATGTTTTAAAAAATTACTCTTGGATTTAGAAAACTTTTTTACACTTAATAGTAATTTTTTTAAATTCAATAATAAAAATTTTAAAATCTAATAATAATTGAAGTTTTTAAAAATAATTTTGATTTAAAAAAATTTTTATTATAAATTTTACACAATGTGAATTTTTATATGTATTTTTTTTCTTTTTATTTAATCACTCTTATATTGATCTTTTACAATCATATTTTTTTTAACAAAGTTTTTTTTCAAATATATTAAAACTTGAATTAGCAAGATACTTAAATAAATGAATGAGTAAAATACTAATGTAACCATAGAGAATTAGGGAATGTCACTAAGTAGTGTTTAATAATAAAAATTTGGATAATTTACATGAATTAATTTAGTCTGCATACCGAGATACCCAAAAATAATGAACTATAACTGTCCCTATAAATAATAAATACAACATTACATCTTTCAAATAATGAACCTTAGATTATTGTCACTGCCATCACTTTCCTTTCAGCACGCTTCATTGTTTCACGTTGGATACCACCTAGTCCCCACAAGATAACTATCTCTCTCTCTCTCTCTCTCTCTCTCTCTCTCTCTCTCTCTCTCTCAATTCACAATTATTTTTCTAAAATAACTATTGCATGATGGAAATTAAAAATTGAATTACATTGGATTATTAGAATTTTATAGGTAGCTTGTTATAGGTGAAAGAAATGAATTAATTTTTATAATTAATTTGTTTATATATCTGAAATTTGGAGGCACCAGAACAATACCTCAGAAAGTGACTTTGGAAGAGTACTTGAGATACTAGGAAGACACTCTATGCATTATGAAGCATCATTTGCAACATTATATATGTTAGGGAGAATGACTGAAGAATTTTTAATATTGAGAGTTCCTGTGTCTAACTTTTAATGTTAAAAATTATTTGATTCCGTATTATATATATATATATATAATTACACGCTACGTATTTATTTACTAAATGTATAAGATTTGAATTAGTTTTAAGATACTTCTAGAAGTATCTCATTGGAATTAACATTTTCCTTGTTTGAACAATAACTGCACAAAAATTGAAATTATTTTTAACACATTCGTTTCTAATTTGGAAACTAGCAACACACACATATTTGATATTACCTAATTTTCAGTTATTTCGATCACTTCATCAGTTTAGGCATTGGATATTTTGAGTTATCAGACATAAAATATTAATAATTTAATATCGCTTTCATTTTGATTGACAAGTTGACATTACTACGTACGGAAAACAAGTGGGAAACGTAGAATCCTCAGGCGCCAGATGAGCAACAAAACAAGCCCATGTGTTACATATGCTGCCGTCAAATACGTTTTCAGTTAAAAAAAATGGTATTTTTGAACTGTTATTTTACGTTCTTCAAATTTATTTGTTGTTATTAATGTAATATAGAGTTACCTTTTATATTGATCTTTAAAAAATTTTAATAGAGTCAATTTAATTTTTAAGAGTTTATTGTTGTCAATATATCTTTAATATTCTAAAAATTACATCATTTTAGGCATGATCTTAACTTATGCTCCATTTGATGTATAGAAAGGTAAGAATGAAAATGGAGATTAAAAAAAATTGTGATTTTATGAATAAAAAATAACTCTTCTACTTTTACTTTAAAAAGTTATTAAAAAAGTAAATATTTTCTATTAATAATTACAAAAATATAATGGGTATTATTTCAAAAAAAGTTTTCCTTTTAGTAATAAAATTATGTTGATGGCAATAAATTTCTGAGCTATGACTAAATTAATGATAATAAATTTTTAAAAGCTAAATTGGTGAAGATAGTAATTTTGATCTAATGTCGTAATTTATTTTATAAGGATAACACAACTTCACTAATTTTTAATATATTCCATTAGCCTCTTTGAAGCCAAAGGAAGGGCAAGAGGTAAGAAAATGACCGATCTAAAGTATACATGCTTCAAGTTGTAAGTGGACCCCTAAACCACTTTGGAGGCCAAGGTTCTTTAATAAGGATAGGCAATTGGATGAATTGGATGTGCATTTAAAGTTCTTAAGCTATTCAAATATAAAATCAAAATAAATATTTTATGAATATTTTATAATTAATTATAAGTGCTCTGACCGCATTTCTTACGTTTTTGGAATAAATTTCCCTTCACAAATTCTCCGCCCTTAGCACTTATATATTTGTTACAAAATATTTTATATTTGAAACCTAAAATTTGAAAAGAAAAAATAGTAATTAAATTCATATATTTGAAATCCATATTTTTTAATTAATTTTCCAGATACCTAACAAAGTAAATTGATCTGTGGACCATTTTTCCTTCCCAGTCCTCATCACCTCATGACAAACCATGATACTTTAATGAAAAAAAAAATACTTTGATATAAGTGAAGTGTAAGTTGCCTCTCATCAAACTACCAATGGAATGCATCAAGCATCCTTCTGGAATTTGACGTTTGCCACTTACATGTCCCGTTAGTATAGGGGAAAGTAACATTAATACTTTCATACTATTGAGAAAAAAGATATTTCTATTTGAGAAATTAACATGATATGATTTTATGAGATTGCCTATTCAAACTTTACATGTATAAACTAGAAGCTTTCTAATCCAAGAAGAAATAATATTTTACTCTAACAATCTAAGTTCGATCTTTTTAGAGAATAGTCAGATATTAAAATCATGAATACATCAGATTGACGAGTGAGAATATACCCTTGAAATTACCTAAAAACATCCGAGGAAACCTCCTCAACATAAACCAAAATTAAAAAAAAAAAAAGTAAATAAATAAAACAAAAGCTTTCTTGCCAAGGTCGTAAAGGCATCTGATGACAGTGGAGACCAGAAATTTGGCCATGACTATCTCTGTACACAACAATGTTTAGTCCACACCAATCTTGTAATGGACTATGCAGGTTCATTCTTGACCCTTAATAATGTTTTAATTCACCAAAACACAAGAAAAATAACCAGTTCTTGTAAAGGCCATCTTTCTGAATGATGCTAATTTACTACATTGGGTTAAAACATATATATACATAATGTACACAAAGAAAACAGCAACTGCTCTAAATGGAGAAGGTTAAGATTTCATATGGTCTCTCCATTTTTAATCCATTATTGGGCAGTGACCAGAATCTGTGAAGGAGTTGCTCATAGGAACTCTCATTGTAAAGTATAAACACACAAAATCAAGCAGTATATCTGTAATTCCTCATATTCTTATACTTCAAGTGTAGATTCTTGTGCTCTATGAGACCTTGCCTCTTCAATCTTCGTAGCCACCTCTGCCATTACAAGCTTGGTCAAAAGTAGCCCTGCAATAAGAGCTGCTGCCATCAACATGGTGAAAACTGCACTCCAGCTCTTTGTGGATATGAAACCGGTTAATAAAGGTCCAATTGCAGCACCTACTGAGCCTGTTCCATCGATGATTGCCGAGACAGTTGCCAAAGCGCGTGAATTTCCCTTCAATGAATTGTGTGTTCCGAGGTCAGCTGAAACTGCGGTTGTTATGAGTGCATAAGGGCCGTTGACGAACATTCCCGTGATAAACATCAATGCCACATTTATGATCAATGAAACATGCCCATAACTCCGATAGAAGAAGAGGGCAGGGATTGCACAGTACATAAAACTCGCTGCTGTTATGGCTCTGGCATCTAATCTATCTGAAATGTGTCCAGCTAGAATTCCTCCAAGCACCCCTCCGACGTCAAATAAGGTGGATAGTGTTCCTGCCGTCTCACTGGATAGATATTTGCCGTCAATTGCTGCAAGATAATGAATATAAATGAGTAAGCAACGATTTACTATGGTAAAATGCATCAGATATATTCTACCCAAAAAAAAGCATTAGATATAAACATGGAGTTTCAATGAAGTATACAAATGGACATAAAAAATGGAGAAGAAAGCTAAAATACCTGAGTGGCTAACATAGAATGGAAGCCAATAGAGAAACGTATATGCAACTAATTTAGCGAAGAAAAGACAGAGAGCGAAAGGAGCAACCCCAGGAATCTTCCATGCTTCTATGAAACCAATAGCTTTCTCCTTCACCACAAAAGCTCTCTCAGGCATTAACAGAGGCTCTGTTGCATCATCTCCATTTTTCCTGGGAGAATTATATTCATCTTCCTCTCTATTAGCTCCAACGGACTCGGGTGTGACTGGCAATATAAGAAAAACTACCAAACCGATGAAAGCAATTATAAGACCTGGCACAACAAAGGACCAACCCCATCCAAAACTCAAGAGAGTAGAAGCAATCAAGGAACCTGTAATGTTCCCAACAGAAGTGTGAGCATTCCATATGCCCATGATCAGCCCTCTCTTCTTCTTCCCAAACCAGTTGCCAACAACAGCAACTACTAGAGGCCATCCTGTCGATTGGCAAAAACCGGCAACCATTTGAACTACTAAGAAATAATAGAAGTTATGGATGTTCCCCCAGTACCCTACACCAAAGAGTAAAGTGAACAAACCAGTTCCCAGCATACCCACTGCTAAAAAAATCCTCAAATTCAACCGGTCACCCAAATGACCACAAAAGTACATCCCAAGAGCATATACTGAAAGAAAAGAGACATCCAATTCACCAAGCAGGGCCGTCCCATCTGATCCATTAAACGGAGCCCAACCATCTCCAAGAACCCAGTGAAATTTTCTTGTCCCAGTCGGCACACTTAGATTAGTTGCCCTCAGTGGGAAAAAGTTCAGGCCTAAATCTGATGATTGGGGATCAAGGACACTCTTAACAATGCTAGTTGTTTTTCGGGTGGCATGATAACTAGTGTAAGCTAAAAACGTTACAATCAGGACAATGGCTTGTTGGATTTTGAAGGACACAGGGCTTCCCTTGGCGTGTTCTAGGATCCGAATACCCAGAGGCTTACTCGAACTTTTCTTAGGCGATGACTCTGGTGCTGAACCCATGTATTATGTCTCTATTCAGAAGCAACAAAGAGGAAGAAGTAGACCTTCCCCTTATAGAACAAAACTGCAAAAATAAAAAGACCAAAAATAAATTATTGTCAAAGAAAAAAGCTGCAAAAGATTAACAGATAAACAAGAGTAAGCTACTTATCTAGATTAAACAAAAGATTCTGTTGATTCATTACTATTGGATTGCACAAAAAAAAATTACAATCACTGCTCATCCTATATATTGAGAACATCCACAATCATTAATATAACTAGTGCACTTAAATAAATTTACCATAAGTCTTTTTTAAATACCCTGATATAATTAAAAATATTCAAATTCCCCAAACTCGTATCTAAAATGATTTCCCAGGTTTATGGAACGCATAATCGGTAAAATCTGCAAACCAGAACCAAAATGGTAGAAGATCCTCAGTTAGAAAATAGGAGTTTTCATTTGACTCACAAGATGGAAAAATAAAAAAAAAATTCAACCCCCGAAGTTGCCAAATTTAGAACAGGGAGCACCAAAAATTAACTCTGAAAAAAAATCAAAATAGAGTTTGAAAACATACTCGAAAGAAATTAAGGATCGCAGATATATCCTGTAATTCCTTCTTAACAATTAAGCTAACATGCAAAAACAATAAGTTCAACCACATAATACTCATTAACCCAATTTTCTTCTCAACGATTTCTCCACGACGGAATCAATTTCTCAAACACACGAAAGCGAAATTTCAAATGTCGTTCAGAAAAGGTCCCCGAATTGTAAAACCTTGAAGTGAAATGGAGAAAGTGACTTTCCGCAGAAACAGTGGAAATATGCATATGCCTCTAGCCTAGCGAAGCTAATTCCACCGCTTCGCTTCCTTCTTTCTCTGCAAAACTCTCTCTCTTCGTGGAAGACTGTGTGTGTGCGTGTTTGTGTTTGCGCCAGTTGCTTAACGAAAGAAAACGCTGCTCTACACTTTTCAGAGGCAGAATGGGACGTGGGGGTACTTAAGCTTGCATATAATATTATTCTATTCTATTTTGTGAAATGTCAATCGTGTCCCTTAGTTATTACTGATTGCCCCTTGAGAAAAGGATATTTGGAAAAATTACATTCAAAAGAATTTAAATTTTATAAAATTTATGATAAAAAATTTTAAAAATTTAATTTAATTATAATTATAATTTTTTTAATTTTTTATTATAAATTTTATAAAATTTAAGTCTTTAACTATAATTTAATCATAATTCTTTCACGATGTTTGCTTGTGTTAAGGGAATGCCCGTGGCCCACATGAATTGACGAAAGAGGCCTTGAAGGATGGTTTGACACTTTTCTATTATAAAAGTTGCAATCCAGAACTTATAAATGCATGGTATATAATTAAAAAAAATTAATTAGGATTTTACAATCAAGTAATTTTTAATATTTAAAAGTTTTTAAATTTTTTTCTTTATTTGTAACTATATGTATTGCTGTAAAAAATCTATTTGCTAAAAATTGATAGCTTCCAGTTTTTAGCACTGTGAATTCCTTTATTTCAAGTTTAGTTATTTTAAATGAACATAGATTTACCTTATGAAAAAGAGAATTTTCTAATAATTGTTATAAAACATCATAATAAGCGTAAACTATAAATTCATGGGTCAAATTACCAATTTGTTTTGTGTTACTTTTTTAAAAAAATAACACAATTTTTTTGGCAATTTAAATTTTGAGCCTCCCTAATTTTTCAGTATGATAATTTAGTTTCTCTAATTTAAATATTTTTTTTCCAATCTAGTGTCAATTAAGACAGTCTTGTCATCTTTTTAATTATAAGATTAAAATAATTAAAGGGACAATAGCAATAGCTAATTAGTTCTATTAAGCTAAAAAAATATTTTGAAAATTTTTATTACTTTTTTTAAATAAATAATACAATATTATTTATATTAAAACTAGGATAACCGAAATGTTCTATAAATTAAAATGATAATAAATAATGTTCAAAATTAAAACTATGTATAGGTAATAGACTATTTTACTAAGTTAAAAATATTATAAATGCCTAAGAGACTTGACTTATATAATACTTTTTCTAGATATAAATACCAGGGGTACTACTGTACATGGGCTCAAACCACACTATTTTTATCGCCCTTCTATTGTACATTTTTTGTAATAAAAAAACTAACGAAACGATACTTTTTTATCAATTAAAATTAAGTCTTAATTATATATATATATAGACAAACTTGAAGCAAATTGCTTTACAGCATTCAATTAGTTAATCTCGAAGAGTTAACTCAACCCAATGCACTTCACTAATTGATTTTGACATTGCTCTCCTTAAAAATTTCACAGTTGGCATTCTGATTGAGGATTTGAATTTAATGTTATCCTTCCAAAGTTCGATATTACATTTTGTGACACTATATATATATATATATATAAATAAACGAGGGGGGTAGAGCCTAATTATCATTTACTTCACTTAGGTCTCTTGAACAAGTCCATTTAAAAGCTTGTTTAAGTCTTCTAGCCTATGCTCTTATAATGGACCCACTTGGAATATGCAATGGATTACTTTCAAGTACTTGAATTAACTTATTCCCTTTGATGATATGCATCGATACTGTGTTTGACATTCATAAATTACATAATTACAAATATTACTTTCACAATGTATAGATACTAGGAAGAGTACATTTATTTCTAAATTGGACAATTGAGTACTTATGGGTTTCCTACTATTGTTGTTGTTTTATTTATCTGCTAGGGTTGAGCTTAACACCAACTTTGACTCAGCTTCTCCTTGATCATTCCAATCTATTGTCATACACAGCATCATCCATGTTGAAGTCCCCATTTGAACACATTACCAGGTGTAGTAAGAATTTAAATTCCTAATATGAACACTTACCATTTTAAACATTAATAATGGTTCAGTAGCCATATGTGTAGAAAACATTTTTCCTTTATCTTTCTTTTTGTCTTTGGCATGTAAGGATCACTAATATAATATTAATAGGAGATGATACATATATAGGGATAGTAAATCAATGATGAATGTAAAATTAACACATTTAACGAGTCATATAACTTGATATCTCATCTCACTTTTCATTAAATCATCGGGCTTATATCATACGTCTTTGCCCATATAGAATCATACTCATGTATACGATTGTTAATGTATCTTTTACCTTATCTAGGTAATGTTATTGAGTATTATACACTAGTTCAATTTAGTCTTTCCAAGTACCACTAAGTCTTGGTGCGTAGTGTGACAACCCTATCTTCTAAACATGATAATTATAGTTAAATACATGATTAATAATTAATGATCAAGGTTTGGAGTCATTACAATTTATTACATTATGAAAATATAGGGAAATTTGAACCTTGATGTTATGGTCATCATTAAACAACCACAAGTGTAAGAATGTATAAAAGAAGTTATACTATCATGAGGGGTTTGTGATTCATCCATCCATTAGTTCCAACACATAAAAACCTCCCACAAGTGTTCCTATATCATTTTCTAGCATTACCATTGAAGAGACTTGGGTTTCTAGGCTAAAGGTAGGAGGTTAGGGACATGCGATGCGACTTGAAGCCATCCCACTGCCGCTAAGTTAGGTTTTGGAGTTCGAAAACTACGTTTTTCACCTTGCGCTGTGGCCTAGGCCCTCCGCACCGTGGCTAAGTTACTCTCGAGAATCATTGGGCAATTTACGCGAATTTCGTCGTAGCTATGGACCATCATCGTGGCCAGTCTATGTGGCACCGCAACAAAAATGCCTCCTGAAACTACTGTTCTAAGTCCCACAATTCTCACCTCGGTGGAATACACTTGCGCCGCAACGAGTCTTGCTACTATACAACCTTTAACTAGTTTCCTCGTATTGTGCCGCAGCAGTACATGTTGTGCCACAGCGAAGTTTCGTTCTGTCACCCTCCTGGATGATTTTTTTCATGCTGAGCCGCGGCGTTCCTCGCCACTGTCACTCTTTAAGCCACGGCGAGGCCTTCGTAGTTGCGGCGTGATTCCCTTCTGTAACTATATCTCTCCCAAATTTCATCTTATACACTCTAATCCTCTTCTTAGGAACACCCTAGGACCACTTTCCCTCATTTTATATGACTCTAATGGTATTTATCTACTTGATTTTCCTAGTTAATCTATCCATATCCATCCCAAGATTTAAAGTATTAGTTTCTACTCACCAAGCTATCACACATTAGCAAAAAATAATAATTTAGTGATAGCAAATGTATTCTGACTACAAGATGCATGGGCCAATACTTAATGTTCATACAAGAGCAATTTACTTATCTATTGTTAGTCAATTACAACTAAAATGTTCAATTCCATGGCAATTAAATTACATATATAGTCCTTATACTTGGCAATTCATGATACAAGGCAGCAATGATATAAAACTAGTAGTCTATTTACAACACAATTTGATAAGACTTCCAAACCTATGTGCTACCAAACCATTAATAAGCTCCCATTAATTTCTCCTTGCCACTAACAGGTTTGGTCCCTGAAAATGTTAGCCCACAACGGGGTGAGATATACAATCTCAGTAACAAAAGGCAATTTCTATATATATGAACAAGTTAATCAATCTAATACAATTTCATACCATCAATACCAGAATTTTCAATTCAATTTGCAAATGAACTAGTTAAACTACCAATGACTACTGTCTCATACCAGCAATCATACACAATATGTTAATAGCCAATAACGCCAGGAGAGATCTATCCACAACACCTACTCCATAATGAGCACAATCAGGGCTCAGTGTATCTGGGGTCTGATCATAACCCTAGTGCTCGATCAAAGTACATGCACGAGTGGCAGCCGTACCATAGCTCCACCATAGACTCACAAGGTCCAATCAAAATAACGATTCAAGTAGCCAACCAATCATTTAGCATTTCAAAATCAAGCATATGTAACAAATATTATATTAACATGAGCATATACATGGAATTAGGAAAATAACCCCAGTTACCTCAATGAAGCCAATTACTCATCCTCTATCTACCATCATGATTCAAAGCACACTAGGCCTAATATAAGCATAATAATCATTATTCAACTACCATTAATAAGAAATTTCCTTATTCATAGATTAATCTTAACAAGAGTACATTAAGAACTTCTTACCTAAGCTTCCTAAGGGTCTACTACACCAATTCAAGGTTATAACAACAATAACTTACAATGGGTCACTCCTTACATCTCTATTTTCTCACATGTAAAAGCCATGCACCAAAAGTCAATCCAAATGATGAGAATTTAGTACATACATCTCATAAAAGGAGAGAAATCACTTACCCATATATCTAATAGGTTAAATGGATTGAGTTTAGCCTTAACTACCAAGAACATACAATGAGATATCCCTAAATTCGGATTTAAGTCATCAAGCCCAAAAAATTTAATTTTTCACCATTATCTCCTTGTAATTTTGCACAATAGTAGAACCCATTATGATAATTAATCCTTAGAGGCATTTTTCAGCAAAGTAATACACAAAATGGAAAGGAAATACTTACCTAATCATTCCTCTAACCTCCAACTCTAAAAATTTTGCAACAATCATCCAAGAACCATATTCTATCCAAAGAAGAGATGAAAGATTCTCAAAATGACAAACCAATCGGACCCAAATGAAGAGAAGAATGAGAGGGACATGTTTTACATAGATTACCTTGGCCAAATCTTCCCCTAAAAGTGAGAAATGGTGAAGGAATACAGAAAACCCTAGCCTCCTCTCTTCCTATGCGAAAATGGGTTTTTCCTTCTGCAGAACCAAGTGTTTTGCTTTTCTAAATGAATGTGGCTGCTGAACCTTTAGGGTTTTTAATGAGGGATGGGTTGACCCATCAGCCCAAAGTCCAATTAGGCTCATTTCTAGTGGTTGAGCTATGGTTTAATGAATGTGTTGCAAAAAATTTAGAGCTAAAAGTGGAATGTGCTTACCCAATGGCCCAATTCCTTGTGGGTTCATATTTTCATGCTTGTTGGGCCTTATTTCATAAGTTGGGCTGCAACAATTTGATAGGGTCAGGCCAAGTTCCAAGAGTCAATCTAAATTGGGTCTGCATAATGTGTGTTAGGCCAGCTCATATAAATTAGGTCTTGGGCCCTTATTTTACTAAATCAGATTAGACCATTGCTAGGTAATCTCTCTTAGCCCAAGTCTCATGATAAGGAGTTGGGCTTGCACCTAAAATTATTAAGCCTCCATCAATCCTTATCCATGGCTTACTAAGATTAATTTTGGGTCCAAATTAAGCTTTAACCCAATTGAAATCTTAAACCTATATTAATAACTTTATTTCCCTGTAAATTTCTGTTTATATAGCTCACCTAATCCTTCCATAATAATTATTCTTAATTAGTCCAAATATATTATTAGCACCTTAATTAATTTTGAGGTGTTACATGTAGGCCTATTTCCTCATAATGCCTTAGCATATACTAGTACCTTAATGAGTACTTTATCACATCATGCCTCTATGCATGCCTGTTCAAGGAGAAGTGGATGATCCTTTCTTAATAGCATTGGCAGTAAGGGAAATTATTCCTAAATACAATACCTAGTATCCCATACTATTTGATATAGACCTAAGTTTTCAAAATCTTAAGTAATTATGAAGTATTTCATACTACTTGGTATATAACTTAGGTTCCTAACTTATTGTAATCATTGGAACATTTCTTCACATTCATTGGAACTTTTCATACTTTTATAGCCAAGAGGTTACATATTACTAAGGTGTCCTTTAAGGTAGATCCATAATCATATGCAATTAAAGGTTATCTCTTTCCATTATTTGTCTTGTCTTAGCTGCTTAGTGCTTTATCTCGGCTACTTTCATCTTTTCAGTGTCTTGTCTCAGCCATTCTCAGCCTTCTAGTGTCTTGTCTTGGTCACTTTGTTCCTTGTAGTGCCTTATCTCAGTCATTCTTTCATGATGATCAAATTCCATTGTTTACTTCAAACAGTCTCTTGTAAGGTCTCTGTCTCTTGCAAACACTATCTCCATTGATGAAGACCCAATGAGTTTTCCTTGCCTGAGTCACAATCTAAACATTATTAATCATACCTATCTAACCTAGTTATGTTCACTTACTTTTACTTTAATATTTATTGTTTAAATATTAATAATTAATTTTTTATATTTAAATAATAAAGAATTTATCATTTAAATATACTACTTAGTATAGAACTTAAGTTCCTAACTTATTGTGATCATTTAAATTAAACCTATATATTATATATATATATATATGTTTATTATACATGTGTGTGTGTATATGAGTATTAAATTCTAATTATTCGCATGATTACTTGCTTTAAAGATACAATTCTCACCTTGCCAACTTTTTTTTTCATCTTTTGTTTTAATCCAATTTATGTAATTTCATTTATGCTTTGTTTGATAGGAAGGATTAGGAAGGAAGAGATATTTTTCTTCCTTTGTTTGATTTCATGAAAATAAAAAAGAAATATATATAAACAAGATGTTAAATTATTTTATTATTCTCTATTTGATTAAAAATTATTGACCCTAATTTTAATTATCTTAATTTTTATTTTTATTTATCATATATTAATCAATTTATTTTTATTTATAATTAAATTATTTTTTATTTAATAATACAACATGGGTTTATATATAAATATATATTATCAAGAAATAATACAACAAGGGTCTCACCAGTAATTTAAAAAAAGAAAAAGAAAAAGAAATGTGGGATCCACTTGTTTATATTGCCATGCCATGTTTCCTAGAGTTTCTCTCCCCTTTTCTTTTCTCCTTGTGTCTAACTTTGAATGAATAGCAAATAGTGTAAAAATCATGTCTCATAGTTATTCTTCTTCCTCATTCATTTCCTTTCTTTTTTAAAAATACAAATCCAACAAAGAAAAGCTCCAATTCTTCTCGCATTTCTTTTCAATTTCTCCCTATTCCACCAAATCAAACAATGCATAGTTTTATATTAATAGCACATAAATTAAAATTATTAATTGAGTTAATCACTTTTCATTAAGCTAAGTACCGAACTCAACTTTGGTTAATTTATTTCACATATAATTAAAGTCAAAGATAACATTAATCAAAGTCATTTATTCATCAATTAAATCTTATTATAAACACATTATGGTGTATATATACGTGCATTCGTAGTCATCTAGGAATTGCCTTTAAAAGAAAAGAAAAAGAAATTGATTATGATAAATTCATCTCAGGAGTCTATGTATATAAGTTAGCGTACGCATTTTCGAGTTAAAAGGATAAGGGTTGTGACCATGTGACTATGCGAGTATGAATGAAAAATCAGATTTGAATATTATAAGGTTATTACAACATTTAAAAAAATGCATGATTAAACAATTAGACATTGTATTAAAGGAATGATGTAGGTAGAGAGAATAGTTTTAGAAGAACAATTAAAAAAAACTGCGGGAGAAATAAATATAGTATTTAACTCACTTACAAAATTTTGTCCAAATTAATTTTAAAATAGAGAAAAAGATAAAGAGAAATATAATATACCATGATGATATTATAAATTATATAAATATTTTATTATTAACAACTTAATTATGAGTTAATGTTTTTTAAACTATTAATTATTGTATTTTTATTTTGTCCTATATTTTTTTTCTTATTTTATTTCCAAATAAAGCCCTGAAATTCTTGAACACTTGAGTTTTTCAATACATAATAATTGAGGAATCGAATCTAGTCAACATAAAAATTTTTTGTTTCCCGTGAAACATTTGAAAAGGAACACAAAATAAAATCGAGTATTTGAAATCGGTACATATGTTATAATTGGGAAGGAAGAGTGACCCGTGTTTAGGTTGGCCAACTGCATCTTTGGTTGGCACAATAATGCTTGCCACGGCCCGATCCAATTGTCCTACGCTGCTATAATTAATAGAGCGCCTCAACAGTGCTCCATTACATAATGGATTTTGCATAGAATTTCAGCGAATTCTCACTCACTTGATATTTTTAAAGATGAGTCTTGCTAATCATTATCTTTAAGATACCTGCCAAGAAGTATTAAATATTTTTGGAAAATTTTTAACTAGTATATTAGTTTATATTATATGATAAATATCGTAATTATTATGCTTATAACATTTTATTTTTATAAAAAATCCCTGTGTGTATATGTATATATTCAAACTCTTTAGAAAGGAGTACGATGGCAAGACAAAGTGAAGGATATATTGTAAACACCGTATTTTGTCCGAATAAGTTGTAAAAATAATAATAAAATAAAATTAAAAAATACAAATAAAAAAAAAAGAAAAACAACCCCAAAGCCAAAAAAAATGATGATGAAAAAATAAAATTAGGCGAAAATGAAAAAATAAAAAAAAAATAAATTAAAAAAGCTTTAGAAAACAAAAAAATCAAAACGAAAATTCAAAAAAAAAAAGAATTTATTTCCCAAAAAAAAAGTAAATGCAAAATTCTCGGATTACAATTTGTGTGCAGGCCTATCAGCTCAATTTTAGAAACCCAAGCATAACAGGACTTCTTAGATAAAAGAAAACAAAAATAGGCCCAATCCGAAGCCCAGATCTCCCTCCCCAGCGTAGGCTCATGTCACTAAACCCTAGCCCAGATTCAAAAGGACCTGCAACCCAATTCTCCTAAATCCGGTCCATTAACTTCAAGGCAAAAAAAAATTAAAAAAAAAAATCCCCAACCGATAAAAAAAAATCAAATCAAATCAAATCAAAAATCAAAAAAAGAAAAAATTCAAAAAAAAGAGAAAAAATAAAATAAAAATAATTAAATCAAAATAAGAAAAACAAAGTAAATAAATATATATTACTTAAAAAAAAAATAGAAGGGGGCCCAAAACGCAGGTAACCCTGCGTTTTGACCCAGATTCCACTTTGACCTTTGGGCGCCTGCAGCGTGCCAGCAAGAGGTAGAGAAGCAGTGAGACAGAGGGGGCAGCAGACGGACGCACAGGGCTCGAAATGAAAAGAGAACAGAGAGGGAAGGGCACGAGGAGGAGAATGGGGGAAAGAAACAAAAGGGAGCAGAGCTGAGACAGAGAGCGAACAGAGAGGGAAGAGCACGAAGGAGAGAAGGGGTCGAAATTTGAGGGGCTGGAAAAAAAATCGAGACAGAGAGAAGAGATAGAGGGAGCAACGGTGAGGGAGGCGATTGGAGGGATTGGAATCAGAAGAGATGGAGAGAGCGCGAGCGAGAGGGAGAAGGGGGGAGACCGAGACGAAAAGGAGGTAAAAGAGGGGGACTGGGGCTGGAATTGGAGAAGGGGAAGGAGAGAAAAATTCGGAGACAGAGAGTGAGAAATAGAGAGATAGAGAGACCGAGTGAAATCTGAAAAAAGACTAAGGAAGAACAGAACAGAGGGAAGGAACGACGGGCACTTCCCTCTTGGCCGAATGAATTTAAGCGTGAGTCAAAGGTTCCTTTTTCAGCTATTCCTACGGGTAAGGGGTGTGTGTTGCTTTCCTTCTCTATTTAGTAATGGCATCATACTGTGAAACTCTGGTATAGCTACTGATAAGAATAGATAGGAATTAAGGATGGTGTAACCCTGTAACTAAATGCACAAATACGTATTTAGCATTGCAAAATGATGTTGTTTGCTAAATCGTGACTCTGGGGGGATCCTTTTAGCATTCTTACACTAAATGGACAGGGATGAAATGTGGAATAGTGTATACCGCATAAACTCTAAAGTATGCTTAACAGATGCTCGATAAAATGCCTAAGAGAAGTCTGAAATGGGTAGGGGCATTGGATTATTGTATTTTCATCAACGAGAATTGCTATGTTGAGTCTGACGGTCCGATGGAACTTTAATTTTGATTTTTCCACCGCTGTGATCTGGCAATAGATGGACATATATTTCGATCTAATGTTCAAGTGAACGTCTCATTTTTTTTGGCTAAAAAAATTGTTGGATCGAGTCTTGAGTATTGATGTGGTTGTGCATTCTGAGTTGCTAGGACTAGGGATTTGTTAAGAGTTTCACAGTTTAGATGAATGTAATTTGCTATTACCGTTGCATGGGTGCCCCCATTTTGGTTTGCTGCTTCTATTTCATGTTTCCTTTCTGCTTCGCCTGGATGCCACGTATATTGAGGGAGAAGGTGCTTGGGAGATTGCCAGACAGAGGTCTGAGCAGAAAGAAGAGACTCCCTCTGATTCGCTACTGTATGATGTGGCTTGCTACCGGGTGGTCTGTGATTTGGTGATTTGACATGCAAGGGAAGCTGGGCAGAGAAATTAGGAAGAGACGAGATCAGACACTATACGGATGTGCAAAGGAGAAGGATGACATGAAAGCGTTAATCAGAGAAGATGTAGGGGAAGCATAAAGAAGATGATAGATGAAGGCCCATTCGAGAAGGCTAGCTGGTTTTGTATTTCAATTCGCATGTTTCTATATTTTTATTTTTATTTTCTTAATTCTGATTTTATCTTATATCTTCCTCTCCATAATGTTTAGTTGGCACACAAACACACACAACACAAATATTTGAGTGTCTACGTTGCTATGTTGTCATTTCTATTTTTATTTATTTATTTATTTATTTATTTCATCATTTAGAATTGTTGTGTGGGATTTCTTGTCCCCTCTAGCACATAAGAATCACCCAAGGATCATGTGGGGCAGTGAAGCCTCCTTGGTATCCACTGGGTATTGGGTATATATTTTAATATGCGTTGGGTTTCAACGGCCCGCGTGAAATTTTGTTTTCAAAAGGATTTCAAGAAAAAAAAGAAAAAAAAGTAAATCAAATTAGGCTTTGACAAAAAGGAATTAAATACTGTTTGTTTGATTTGCAAAAAATGAGAGAATGGTCAAATATCATTCCAAGTCCTCGAATCAGGTAATCAACAAAGTAAAAAAAAAAAAAACTAATCTATCTAGAAGTTAAGTTTAAACCTTTTACAATAAGAACAAAAACACAAAAAACAAAAAACAAAAGAGTCTTGCCCAATAAATAGCATAAAGTTTTCAAAATTAAAATATAGTTTTTCATATTTCCTAAAGGCTCGACTAAATCAAAAGAAAACATAAAAAATAGGGGGGCTAGGGACTGTATCATTGGATCCTTTGGCCTATGTTTTTTACACAATTCATCTTTTACTATTAACGATCGTGTGAGATTTTTCTTGTCCCCTCAAGTATAGGAAAACAAATCCAAGGTCATGTGTGGTAATAAGTCTCCTTGACACTTATGGGGTTTCAAGTTTGCATCATAATAAGCTTCGAATTGGAATAACCACATTAAGTTGATTTTTTTTTTAAAAAAAGGGAATATTTTCAAAAGAAAAATGAAAAACAACAACAAAAAGAGCAACTATCAAAGAAAAAGTAATAATAGTAAAAAATAAACTTTCCAAGATTCGAAAGATAACTTTTTTCTATTTTTCTTTCTTTCTTGAGAAAAATTAAAACTTTCATGAAAAAAAAAGTTAGTTAATTCCCTCCTTATAAATTTATAGTTTCCTTTCCTTCCAACATTTAAATGAAAAGAGAAGAAAAAAAGAGTTTTGAAATGTGCCAAACAAAATTCTCACAACATCATAAACCATGAAGAAAGAAAAAGGGGCCAAACAAGAAAATGATAATAAAAGAACAAACCAAAATGTAGTGGAGAAATCTTTTGCAACTTAAGATGTACCTCTCTTTCTCATTTCAACAAAAGTTAATCCCAATATGAAAGCTTTATTCTCGTAAAATCAAACAAAAGCGAAAAACAAAACAAAAAGCAAAAAAATAATAAACAAACAAAAAAGCTACAACAAAAACAAAAAGTCAAAAAAAAAACAAAACAAAAATATATAACAAAACTCAAAAGATTAAAATGGAAGAAAGAATTGAAAGATGGGGGTAATTTAGGCTTTGCAAATTAAAACACACAAGCTAACTTAAAAAAAAAAATCGCTTTAATTGTAAAGGCCTAAATGATTCCTTATTTTCTTTTCCTTTCAACCAAAAACAAAAAAAAAAACAACCAAAAAAAATAGTAAAACATAACAAAATAATAAAAAAAAAATACAAAAAGGGGGGAAAGAGTAAAATTAATCTTGCTTTTTTCAAATAAAAACACTTTAACCAACCTCAAATTCGTTTTGTTTGCAAAGGTTTAAATGATCGTTACTCTTTTTCTGTCTAACAAAAATGGTGATAATAAAAAATCAAACAAAAAAGCAACACAAAACAAAAACATAAAAAACAAAAAAAATATAATAAAAAAAACCAAAAATGAAAACCAACACAAACAAATAAATCTATCCTTAATCGAACTACGTGGACTTTGATCCCTTATGAGGGTACGTAGGCCCTAAGTTCATGAATGTAGGCCCTAGTGGCCTACGTGGACTTTGATTCCTTATGAGGGTACGTAGGCCCTAGTGGGGCTACTTAAGTTCAAGTCATAGTGTAAGGTCATGTTGACCATATTTTTGTGCACAATAATCTTATACCTGATATTTGATTTTGAACCATCATTTGTGGTATGTAAGGCTTATCCTATTTTTCCTAATTTTGGCTTAGTTCTATTGACTATTAGTCCTTTTTTCTTCTATTAGAGCTATTATCCAAACTAAAGATTTTCGCAGTCAACACTATCCATCAACTAGGCTTCTACCATCCATGTACCAAACATTTTTGTAATCAACATTTTTCATATTCTAAGCCTCTATTATCCATTATTTGAACCAACACTATTCATTAACTAAGCTACTACTATCGAAGTTAACATTGTTCATCAACTAAGCTTTTATTATCCAAATCAACACTATTTAACAATTAAGATTGTTTTATCCAAATCAACACTATTCATCAACTAGGCTTTTATAGTTCTGGTGTGGCTAGGTTTTTCTTCCAATATCTCCTTATTGTAATTTTCTTATATTGTTATGCTAATCACTTCATTGAATTCTAGTGCTATCATGACTAATTTCTTCTATTGCCACCTTATTCATTGCTAATATTACTAATTCTTTCTTCATTGCCATGCTATATCTAATCCCTTTTTGACCTTATTCTAATGCCTAATATCTATTTGCCTTTTACTAATTACGTAGAGTCACTTTGTATGGGAAATTATAGCCTCTCTTTTGCAATCTTTTCCTACTTCTGCCTTACTCAGCAATATTTGATTTGTAGCATGTATGCATGTTGCATAAAAGGGGTATGTGCCATTTGAGGTATTGTGTTTCATGTAGAAACCCCTAGCTAGTTTGTGGATTTGTACAACTTTGGTTTATCTATATACTATTCGTAGGCCCTTGGTGATGTTATATATAGCATTATAGTCAGGCTTATGGTGATTCTTTTTACACTTAGCAGTGGATTTTGGTTGCTGCTAAATGTTGTTGTGGCAATTAAATAACAATTGCTACTACAATCGTGGATGCTCATTCTACAACAATTATTGTCCGATTGTGAAAATAACATCCACTAACTGATAGTGGTGGTTGCTATGCATTTACTAGCAATTATTTGATTGCTAGGATTTATGTTAGAATTACTTAACATTTAGTAATAGCTTTAGTCATTGCTAATTACATTTTTATTTTTTAATATTATATATAATGTTTAATTGTACATTATGAGAATCATTTTTAACATTATGACACATTGCTAAATCATTAAATCACATATTTTATATAATTTTCAAAGAAATATACAATTGGTATATTTGTGACTTCTACAAAATTATTAACTTTTGTATATAATATTTAGCTAAACATTTTGAAATAAAAAACTCTAATCATTCCCTAACTATCTATGCATGGCTTAAAGAGGATGAAGGACATTGATCATGAACATCTCCTTCAAGAAAAAAAGAAAAAGCATGTTAAATATTTAAGTAATTTAGTGACCAGTGTTAAACCTTAAATTCTAAACCAAAATTTTATACCAAAATTTCACTACCCCAAAGCAAAATTTATATTGAAATTTAAGCATTAAAACAAAAGTCTAATACCTAGAAAACTAACACTAATAAATGCATAACTCTATACCAAAAACATCCTAATATCATTCATAAACAAATCAGAAATAATGGGCATCATAACCAAACTTTATATAGAAACACTATGAAATCAGAACTTCATACAATTTCAATATAGAAATTCAAAGTTAATTAACCTTAAGATTGAAAATAAACTATTCATCAACTATTGCATCATACTTGGGCATTCAAAAATAGGTACTTCAATTAATGTCATTGAGATTTCATGCATATTTGGAATTTTGATATTATTTCAAGTTGCCTACTTGTTAAAACTTTCATATTTCACAACTACAAGAATATGCAGTGTATGAGGAGTTTGAAAAAAAAAGTATATAAAACATCACCATCAAATATCTGCGTAATAAGTTTTCTCCATCCATCTAGATTTGTTTTATTTGGTGATATATTACGCTTTTGTTAGATAAGTACCCTATATTCATCCTACAAAAGCAAACAAAAGCTATATATCTTAAAGTCAAATAAGCACCCTATATATGAAGAAAGTTTATTGACAAAAAGTGGCTAACAATCCATGTGTTATATATGAAAACACTTGCAATAGACTCTTGAAATTTCCAATACAATAATTTAAAACTTAAATGCCACGTATTTGTCAAAAAAAAATTTCCAAAATGCAAGTACATCAAAAGTAAGGAAAACAATGTGCAAACAAAACAAAATGTAATTCTTATTTGTTACCTCCTCAAGAGTCCCCTTGTTTGAATGGCCATTGACTTTATCACTCTTGAAGACCATGTAAAGCCTTCCAGCATATCAAAAATGGTCATTGACTCCACCACTCCTAGGTTACCTACTTTGGCTAAATGCTAAACTTATTGTTCATGAGATGAAAATGAAGTTAGTAAACCCTTGCACTTCCATTTTCTTAATTATTCATCATTTTAATTCAAGATGCATTATCATTTCTAGCTAAATCACATAAAGAATTAAATGAGACTTTTCAAACACAATAGATTTAGGGACAGACCAATGTAGCCAAATAATGAAGTCTAAACAACTGCCTTTTAGATGAAGCAAAAACGATTCTAAAA
This sequence comes from Erythrophleum ivorense, assembly GCA_026724425.1. NCBI lineage: Eukaryota > Viridiplantae > Streptophyta > Magnoliopsida > Fabales > Fabaceae > Erythrophleum > Erythrophleum ivorense. The sequence goes on from JAIUCV010000031.1 coordinate 770,523, forward strand.
ACCCATGAAAGAAATTCTAGAATTCCAATTAATTATATGACATATGTTCTTACCTCAATTTAGAATCGTTCACATGGGAAATAAGAACTTTGACACCATCTTTTGTAATTTTAAGCAACCTCTTCAATCAAATTATACTTGAAATCTTAGTAAGATACAAATTTCATCTAATTAGACGCCTACCCAATGGAGTTTTGGTCTTCTTTAAGAGAGTAATTTGCAAAATCATAGAAATATATGTAATCATGCTTTAACAACAATTTGTCATAATGATATATATATATATATATATATGTATATATGAAAGAGTCTTGTCTCTACACACATACACATACATTAATTTACCTTGTTAAAATCATAAACAATGAGGGCCCCTTTTGTTGTGATAGTAATTTTGAGCATAATGCAACTATGTATGTCATTCTAATGCTTCCTATACCAATAATGATCTCCAGCTATACTGGGCATAGTATTCATTAAGCAAGCTCTATTCTATGGAGCAAAAATAAAATAAGCAAGGAGAATTAAATTTTTCATAAATTAAATCCTTATGAAGTCAAAACTTGGCAAATTTTATCCCATGAAACCATATCCCATACAATACCAAAATTGAAGATATACCAAAGGGTTTAAGAGACAAGCAAACTAGAGTATTCATTAATCAGTTTTCATAATAGGTGATAATCAAAACTAATATTGTAAACATTCAAGTTCCTATTCCAAATCAACAAAAGAAATCACAACTAATTGAGAATAAAGAGAAATAGGATTTTGAAATTTCACCTTTTAGACTAAGGGAGGGATAATGGGTGATGGTGAAATTTTGATAACAATAGGTTTTCTTTAGTGATGCTTCTCTGTCTCCTATCTATGTTCGCATCTCCACTTTCTTTTTCATGCTTCCTAAATCTCTCATGTCTTTCACTGTCTCACTTAGCCTTGGGTTTCTTCTTTAAATCCCACTTGCTGCATATCTCAACTCCTCTACTTCCCTAACTCGATCATTTTCTACTTAGTCTCTCTTTCTCACCCTCTCTCTTTCTTTCTCTTTATTTTTACCTTTTTAATTTTTCTATCTCAATGGTAGAACCTAAAAAGGACTCGAAATGAAAATGTTAAAGAAATTCTCACTAGTAAGGAACAGAATCATGGGAGGGGATACCATAATATATTTTGCAACAATTAGATAATCACCTAAAATTACATTAAAGTAGTTGGGAATTGCATTCATTTTCTGACAAGTTTACAACCACTAGGAAATTATTAAAATTTCTTGAATTTCTAGCAATTCTAAAAAATTGCTATAAAAAATTTCTTTTTTTTTTTGGGTAGTGTAACTTAATTATTAATAAACAAAGAATATATTCAGGGGTAAAGACTTTAAGTACTTAAAGACGTTTGGGAGTAGTTTGCTTAATACACTAGGAATAGGCAAAATTTAAAAGATGTGTTTTACCTTTTCTTTAGATACCTCATCCATCATTACACGAGTTGGTGTATCTTTCCTTAAGGTAGAAGTTTTGCCCAAGCCTTCATTCTATTATGAGTAGGAGAAGAGAGCATAAAAGAGATCAATAGTCTTCCTTGTGCTCCACCTGCCTTTATAGTAGATGGCTTTACATAATGGGCACCTACTAATTGGTCATTAGTAAGGGTTTAATATCATCAAATGTGGTTTTGCATTCCTCTCTCCTTGTTGAGAACCAAGTTCGCACGTCCGCAATTTGTTATGGCGGTTGGTTGGATAGTTTTCTCTATAATATGAGAGGAAGTTGGCCTTCAAGCACTATTAATGTCATGGTTGGTAGTGACCCACCTAGACTTTTTGCCCATTACTTCTACTAATATTGTAAAAACTTTCGTGAAATTCTTTCCTTATTTGGTCATTTGGTAGGACCTCTGTGACCATGTTTGCAAGAATGTCACAATTCTAACTAGGTATTGTTAGAACTTTTTAAGAAGTGTGTAAATAATAAGATAGAGGTCCTATGTTTTATACCTTGAGATGGGGTTTCCTTTTTCTCTTCAGGCTTTTGCAAATAAGATAATTAGTTAATCCAATGTAAGGCCCAATATATCTATACTTAAAGTAAAGCATGAAATCAAAGTAATTACTATTCTTACCGAATGCCTTAATAAGTGTATTCATCAGTTTTAAGATTTTATAGCTTTTGGAGGGATTCTTTTCATCTTCCTATTTAGACATTTCATCTTTTAATATGTCCTTTCATATAGCATGTTTTGTCCTTTTGCTAGTTCCTTTTAATCTTATTAATAGTCTGGCCCTCCCAAGAGGCTGCTTCGTGTCCCTCAAACACCTATTTTATCTTGTAACATATTTAAACTTTCTGGTCCTTGTGTTCATTTCTTTATATAAAAGATTAGGGTAGGTCTCTCTTAAGACTAGAAGGATGTCTTTAAAGATAAAAGATAATATTTCTAAAATGGGTGCCAAGAATGAGTTGAGCTAATGTTATAAGCTATTTTAGTTCTTCTAAGGGGGTGAACTTATCCATCTAATGTTTACTCTTCTTAGAAGGAACCAAGTCCCAATGATTGAATATCTCCTGGGCTTTGTTTAGTGTAAGGAATTGGAATTAGAATATATAACTATAATTCCAATTACAACTCCATTAGAAGTGGAATTGATTTAGAATTTTAAAATTCATATTTGGGTCATGTAAAGAATTAGAACATGAAATTGTAATTCAAATTCAATTCTAATTTTATTAATTGGATGAGTGATAAGTATTAAAAAAATAATTAGCATGAGTGATAAATGGTGGTAACGCTGATGGCAATGGTGGTGGCTACGGCAAAGGTTGTAGCAATAGTGGTGGTGGTAGTGGTAGTGGTAATGGTAGTGGTAGTGGTGGTAACAATAATAGCGATAGAGGTAATGGTGGTGGTGGTGGCAGTGGTAGCGATAACAGAAGCAATCATACAATTTTGATTGAAGAATTGTAATTTTTAAGTATTTGGGTAAAATTGGAATTTAATTTTACTAGTTATTTTCTAATTCTATGGAATTGGGGTATGGAATTGAAATTCTAATTCCAAAAGATTACCAAACAAAAAAATTGGAATTAATAGGTCAAATTCCAATTTTAGGCCTAAATTTTAAGGCTCAATTCCTAATGCCAAATGAGGTCCTAGGGATATCTGTTATGTTATATACTAGTCTAGGCTTGTATATTTTATAGATTTTTTGTAGGTTGAAAAATATTTTTTTATAAAATTGTTCAAAGAAGATATAAGATGTACTTTTCTTAGAAATGGAAGGTGAACCTTTATATGTTCTTTAAAAATGATGTATGTAACAAAAGCATTCTTTTGAAAGAAAGCATTTTACAAATAGGTGGAAATTTGTGTTGTAATAACCAGAATTGCTGAAATTTTTAAGTCTTGAAATTTTTCTAAGTCTGCTGGCTACAGCTCAACTATAGCGAATGTACCTATTTGCTATAGTGAGAAATGACCTAGTTATAGCGAATGTGCCTATTTGCTATAGCAAGAATGCTTCTAGCTATAGTTAGTTCGGGCATCCCATACAAAAACCAGGGAGTTCATCATAATAGCGTGTGTTGTAGAGAGAATAGAGGCCTGGGACTGATACGTGCTCGCCGTAGCGAGGGTTATTTTCTGCTATAGCGAGGGTTAGTCTAGAAAAGTATAAAAAAGAAGAATTTTTCTTCTTAAAGAGTCCAGATCCTCTCCTTTTCTTTTAACCGATTTAAGCTTCATCTAAAACAAAGAAAAAGGCTTGAGAGAAAAAGAGAAACTAAGAAAAGCTAAGAGAGAGGGAAGGAAACCAAGGAGGAAAGGTAAGAACCCATAAAGATTTTCATGCTTCTTCTTCTTGACTTTATTTTTCTCCTTCTACGTTTCCTTTTTATGAGTGATTGGGTAAGATAGCTCTGTTCCAACGTAGAATGAGTGAATTAGAGTGTGATAAGTTGAGAAATGCAAATGAAGTAGAAGTGTTAGTGAAATTCTAAAAGGAAAAACTAGGGGTTCTTACATACTTTATAGGGTTTACCATGATGAAGAACCCCTTAGTTTTGCAAGTGTTTATTTAAGTTATGAGAGAGTAATTGTATACTATTTGTTATGTCTAGGCTCAAGAGAAGTAGTTCCACCTAGTTGTGATTGTGAGACCAAGAAGGGAGAAGAGAAATTGAAAGGGAAGATTTATGTTGGCTTGTAAGGTAACTCTCAACTCTTTCTTGTTGCATTCTTGAATGTATAATAGTCACTATATGCTTGTGTATGTGTTTGTTTTGTGAGACATGTCATTTGACGTTGCCTTGATGCATTGGTACTAATATGCTTATGTTTTGAGTTATGAAAATTGCTCAGGTGAGGTAGTGCCAAAAGTCCCTTGTGATGGGTGAGGTAGAGCCAAAAGTCCCTAAGGATGGGTGAGACAAGGTCAAAAGTCTCATAAATGAGTGAAGACAAGTTAAAAGTCTTTAAACCAAGGGTGAAGCTAATCCAAAAGTCCCTAAAATAGGATGAGGCTAGAGCAAAAGTCCGTAAAGCTTGTTATTGGCAGTGATATGATTTTCATGGCATATAAATCATGTGTTATTTGATTTTGAATGGTTAGATGCCTACTTGCATGCTTTAACTTGTTTATATGCCTTGATTGTTTCCTTGAATGAGTGCATGAGCTATTCACGAATCTCGCCCCCTTCCCTATCCCATCTTAACATGTTAGGTGGAGCTCAAGGAGACCAAAAGGCAAGCTAAGGAGCTTAATTGAGCATACTTAGCTAGTTGTATAACTTGTTTTAGTTCTTTTAATGTAAAAAAGTGCCAAAATATATGTGTACATATTATTTTTGAGATGTAAATATTTGATCAAGTATAAACGTATATATAAATGATGTGTGAACCATGTATAAAGCCAAAGTAATGATAATATAAGATTTGGCTCCTTTGTGACTTGTATATAGTAGTATATTTTTGCCCATAGTATAGTGAGTTTGAGATGTATGATGGTTTGGACTACTTGGGCAATTCATATATGTCGTGTTTATACTTTAAAACTTGCCCAAGAGGTGTTAGAGCATGTAGGAAGTTATTTGGACCTACTTTGAACTATATATGGTGTTATATTTGCCAAATTTGTAAGCTTCGTCAAGATATGACCAAATGAGCTTTTCTTGATATGAAATTTGGCATGCATCTAGAGTTTATTGAGAGTTTCTTGGGAAGTTAAAGTACAAAATATTTAGAGGTCTAAGGAATATTTGGTGAATTGTTGAAGTTGAAAAGTTTTCTGGTTTTGGTTAGTGCACTGTTACCATTAGTCCGAAATGAAATTATATCATTCATGGACCAAAAAGTGTCCAATTGTCATGAAAATTTATGAGCATAAACTAGACATCCACAATGACCTATACCAGCTGAAAACAACTCAATTAGAGTCTATAAAGGGAGAAATAACTTTCTAAATTTTTGTGTCAGCATCAAGGAAGCCATCTGACCTTCGTTATTATTCTATCAGTTTTTGAGGTCCAAAGGCTACTGAAATGATCTAAAATTATTTTTCTCCTCTAGTAACATATGTAGCTTTTTAAATTGGTATAGTTTAGCCAAATTAGATTTTTTGAGAATTAGTTATAAATTGTTGAATTTCATGATAGCAAGTTGTATCAGAACCAGGGACAGCCAAACCTCTATCTCTTTTTTGATGTCAAACCTAGTCCAAACGCTGAGATTATGGCATGGAATTATTTTTACTGTAAATTTAACATCTAGAGCTTTCCATAAAACTATCGTTTGCATGATTTTTATTTTTCTAGAATTAGTTATGAATTTCCAAAGTTAGAGCAAAAAATCTAACTTTTGGGTGTGATTTGAAAAATTACATTTTCTGGTTTTTGGCTTCATATCCGTGGTTCATGGGATGTCTTATGCTATGTATGAGATGTATAAATGAAGTTTGAGTAGAAAATGTGATTGATGGGTTTACAGGACCCATGGGGCACAGTATGATAGTGTAAACCCTCAGTATAGCATGAGAAAATGCCACAGTTTCAGTTTTTTTTCTTTGAAAATCATATGGAATCGAGCTTAAGTGATGGATAATCATGGTTAATACATTATGGTGTTACATGTGTAATTAAGAATGCATCTCTAAAAAGATGTAGTTTGAAAATAGACAAAATATATGCAATAAAAGACGAATCTTTTAAAGAGATGTGTTTTTTGAATAGACAGAAGGTACATAGCATACTTTTAAAAAGTTACATTTTGTAAATATAAAGTGTTTCTTTGATATTTCTATATATTTCTTTGTGTATTCAAAAATCTGTTAAGTTGGTTTGATCCTTTTTTATCCTGTATTATTGTGGCCTTGGTTGAGGTACCATGAATATTTCTCGCAACAAGTGCTTAAGACATTTGGTCTCATTTTGGTTATAGTAGAAGAATAATTTTATATGACATTTACCCAAGGCCTTAGCCTTATTGAGGTAGTAGCACATCGATCATTCTTAGTGGTGCATACTCGAGGCCTTAGCCTTATGAAGGTTATAGCACATCATGTATTATAGTATATACTTAGAACTTTTGGCTATTTTGCAATGTGTTGATCATTTTTTGTGGTACAGACTTAGATCCTTGGGTCCCCAACATTGGCATTTTCTTGGTAGGCGAGGTAAACATAATGCAAGTTAAAATATGGGATAGAATTAAAAGTGACACTGGGTTGAAAGTTAATTTTCCTTGGTAGGAAATATAGTTTTTCTAACTAAATGAAATTGGTTAAAATAACTATATAGTTGAAATACAATTTCCAAACTAACTGAGATATGATATAATTTTCAAAATAAAGTTGAGATACAATTTCAAAATTTAACTAAAATGTAATTTTCCTTAGAAAAAGTAGTGAAAACGTAATTATTTCTTATGAAGTAAAGTTGTCAAAGTTTCAAATATAATTTTAAAATCAAGTGAAGTGCAATTTTCTTGCCATAGTCAATTTTAAAAATTTATAATAAATTCTTTAAAGCTCCAAAAATGCTATTCTTTAGCTTTGTGAAAAGATTTAGATAAGCTTTATATTTATGCCAAATTTCATGCTAAGACTAGTCAATTTGGTCAAATTTTGGTTCAGGGTTAGTTTATGATCAAATTTTGCTTCTAAATAGCCCTAAAGGGCACCAAATGACCTTCTTCTTAACTCATGGCCATTTGAGCACATCCCATTGTACCAATGCAGCATTTAGAAGCATTCCAATTAGCCTAAATCATCATGGCACTTAATTTCACTCTTCCACATGAATTCATACATATTCACATCAATGCTCAAGAGTGTCAAAATCATGCATTCTTATTCATTTGAGCCCAAATATGATTCATATATCATACATACATACATACATACATACATTTATACTTGAGATCTCATTTACATCTCATATTCATCATATAATTACATACTTTGATATAAAAATGCATATAAATCTATTCCAATGTCAAAGTGCCATCTCTTGCGCTCCTTGGCTCTCATTCTTTGCTCCTTGAGGCTCACATAGACATGGTTAGTGATAAAAGAGGGAGGAGTGAAATTCAAAGAATCTTAATAGCTATCTACCTTTCAAGCACACATATATGGCACATTTTCATGTCAATGAATGCAAGCATGCTCTAACTACTCATAAAAGGCAAGCATAAATATATTTTCATGTTATTTAAACCCATTTTATTCAAGAATAGTCTAAAGGACTTTTGGTCTAATCTCACTTAATTTCTAAGGACTTTTATAATTGCCTCACCTACTTTTAGGAACTTTTAACTTAGCCTCACTTACTCTTAATACTTTTGACTTTGTCTCACTCACTCTTAGGGACTTTTAGCTCCTCCTCAACCTATCTAAGGGACTTTGGCACAACCTCACCCAATTCAAGTTATCTTGTATTTAAAACACATTTAATGCACATAATGGTACCATAACATGTAAACCAAAGCTATAAGCATATCTCATAGTTCAAACATATACACAAGTATCAAAAGACACTAAATCACCTAACAAATACATACAAGAAAGGATAGAAAGCTACCTCAAGACTAGGAGCACACTTTTCTCCTTTAAACCTCTTCCCTCTTCTTGGCCTCACATACCCAATGATGGAGAGCTTGATTTGATTGGCCTAGATACATCCAACAAGACATAAAAATATAATTGGGACCAACTCTAACATCTCATAAGTTCTACACACTCATATGGTGGCTTATAACTCAATTATGGCTCCATATAAAGTATAATGAAGCAACTCTCATAATATATGATCTTGGCTCCAATTTCTCTTTCATTTAAAGTCATATGACTTTATTTAAACTCATTGGAGTCATTTCTAACTCAATTTAAGGAGCTTAACCTCAAATTGATTCTTTAGGCCTAAAGGAACCTAAATTTTCTAACTTTCAAAATATGTTTTCTAAATTGAAACCAATGGTTCATTTGGTGTCTATAATTCATATCTAGACCACTCTTAACTTTAGAATCAAGAAAAACTCTCCCTAGGTGCTCATTCTTTCTTTGGCCAAGACACTTACACATTTGGAGCCATGGAGTTATCTTATCTTTTCTTAAGGAATTGGCACTTGTGAAACTTCTTAGATGTCTTATGGACTGATACAAACTCTTACATGAGCCAACTTAGTCTTAGAAAGTTTCAGAATTTGCTAGGTGCATCAAAATCCCTAGGTCACAAATCTTGAATTTTAATACTTTTCTTTTAGTTCCAATTATTTATTCCTACTTCTCATGCCTTAAAATCCTCATTCCTACTTTGCTATGATCATAATTCACCCTCTCCTTCAAGGGCTCAAGTCTGGACGAAATTACACTCACAAAGAACAAGCAAAAGGAAGCAAGAAGGACATAGTATGTTACCTTGTTTTAAAGCTCTTCTTCAATTTCTCTCTTCCTCTAGCTAAACTAGCCATAAATTATTCCTAAATAAGTTATCAAAACCATGGGAGAAAAGAGAAGAAAAAAATTGGTAAAGGAGAAAGCATGAAATTCTTACACTTTTACTAGGTTTCTCTCCTTTTTCCTTCCATCTTGTGCGTTTGTTGGAGCTGCCTTGTGTTTTGTTCTAGACTAGCAAAACATCGGTTATGAGAAGGAGAAGAGAGAGGATGTGTTTTTAAAGGCTAGGGGCTTATTTAAGACACTTTTTCACTTTCCATTTTAGTCCTTAAATCATAGTTTTTCTATTTGGCCTCATTTCAACTCATTTTCAAGAACCATTTTTTCTATCATAAAATTCGGTCCTCTAACTTATAAAATGCCTTTGGTTTCACCCATATTATATTTGAAACCAATCCAAATTATTTGATCAAAGTTTTGGTTAATCGACAGACGAAATTACTTACCAGAAGGGTTTTAACTATTTTAAGGGTTTTCATAGTTTTTAGAGTCTTTAAGAATCTCGAGAAACTTAATTTTTCTATTTAAAAATCCGTCATGTAAGTTTTTCAAAATTTTCCTAAAACTATGAAAATGCCATTGCATAATTTTGCAATTTTTTATAGCTCTTTTAGCTCAAGTTTCTGGGCATCTCAAGTTTCATATCCTCATTTTTAGAAGTTTAGTTTATCCTTCTAATTTTATTTGGCCTTAGATCACTCAATTTAAGGGATTTCCTTTTGTAATCTTCTTAGTTTTTAGCCTTTTATGGAACACCGGGTCTTACACTTATCCTAAGTGAAGCTATTGTTCTTGCTTGTTCTAGGCGAGATAATCATTGTGTCATCACATAAATTGGAAATCATATAAAATTATCACTATGCCACTTCTTGGCTAAAAATCATGTGAAGTAGTTATTATGCTATCTTATTGTTTTGGCACTAAAGACTGTACAAACTAAAGACCATTACATTGCTATACATATATAGGCTTCTTTAGATAGTTCAATCAGAATGAATGGTTTGTTTTTATCTATCATGGTTTTTTAAAATGAAATGGAAAAAAGGACTAAAAGCCCTCAACCTAATGTGTAAAATGTTTTGATTTGAGAGATTTCAATTTAGATAAAAGAAGTAATAAAGGGATTAAGAGATCAAGATAACACAAAATGAAGAGGATTAGCTTCCAAAAGACACCAGTTGACTAGTATTCAGTGACTAGTCGACTTGTGTCTTTCTCAAAAGCTAAGTCATTTGCTTTTGGTAGTTACTAATCGATTGGTAAGCATCACCTATTAATTGGCCAAATTTTGGCAATTGATTTGTGATTGACCCAGTTGACGGCTTTTGTTGAGAAAGAAATCCTATAGCACTTTGTGATATGAAAGTCGACTGGTTAGTTAAATAGCATAAGGAAATTAAAAAATTTTGGTAGTTTAGATGCCTATTAGGATTATCATTCATGTTGTTTCATATATAATAGTTGAATGACTACTGGAATATACCCAAAAAGATGGAAAACATTGAAAATAATGTGATTGGAAATTAAAATTCAAATCTTAAACTAAATCTAATGGAAACACATGTTGGTTTAGAATCAACAATATAAATAGTTAATTCTGAACACACAAAATACAGACATATAATTCTCTCAAATTCCTACAATCTTTGAAACAAGACTTTTGAAAGAGAGAGTTCCACTATTGTTGAATGAAACTTTTTAGAGTGCTTTGGATAACTTCTAGAATCATATTTGCCTGAACCCTAAAGTAACTGGTTAGGGCAAATGCTTTTTTAAAGACAATGTGCCTACTATATGTTTCAAAGCTTATAAAACCTTACTTGACTCCATTTGTCACACCATAATTTATTAGGCTCTATATTCCCATATTTAAGGTGACTTTCATGTGCAAACAAAGAAAAACAAAAAAGAGGGAATAAAATAATACAATTTCCTTGCATTACGTCAAGGTTTAAAATTCAAATTTCAATTTGTGGGCCCTGTGAACTCACCGATACCATTTCCTACTCCTACTCTATTCATACAAATCACAAATGGATCAAAACATCCCATAAACCACATATTTAGAGCCAAAAACTAGAATTTTCACATTTTAGCCTCAGGTCAGAATTCTAATTTTTTACTAACAAATTTGGAAAATCATAGCAAATTCTAGAAAAATTGAAATCAAGAAACCCATAACTTTTTGGAAAGCTCTGGATATTAAATTTATATTGAAAATAATTTCAAGCCATAAAAACATCATTTGGACCACGTTTGATAATAAGAAAGTGATATAGGTCAGACTGCCCAGCGTTTATGATATAGCTTACTGATATAAACTTCAAAAATTCACAACTAATTCTAAACAAATCCAATTTAGGCAAACTATACCAATTTGGAAATCTCGAGATGTTAAATAGAGGGAAAAAAATAAGTCTAGACTAATTCAAATGCCTTCAAATGTCAAAAATTTATGAAGTAGTAGCTGAGGTTTGAATGCACCCCTGATACTAACCTAGAACTTCAAACAATTATTTCTCCCTCTACAAACCTCTAATTAAGGTGCTTCTAGTTGGTATAAGTCAATATAAATTTCTAGTTTCTCCTTGTAAAATTTCATAGCCATTGGATATCATTTGGCCCATGAATGACAAAGGCAAAGTTTTGGACCATATGAATAGTGCCACTATCAAATTGTGAAATTTCAGCCAACCTTGGAAAATTGCCAAAAATTCTATAGAACTCCAAATAAAATGAATTTTAGCTTTCCAAAAATCTCTAAATAAGACATATATACATGCCAAATTTCAGACCAAGAAAAACTCATTTGGATAGATTTTGCTGTAACTCACAATTATGGTCACTTTAGTGTCATCTAAGGGTTCAACTAGGTACAAATGGTCTTCTTGTGTTCTAGCACCTCTTGGGCAAGTTTGAAGGCATAATTACATCATATATGAATAGTCCAAGTGGTCCAAATTATCATGCATCTCAATTTGGCTATTTCACATGCAAGAATATATAAGCAAATATAAGCTCTTAAGTACCCAAATCACATTCTACCATTACTTTGCCATCAAATTTGGTTCATACATCATCCATACATGCTTTTACATTTGCTCAAATATTTACAACTTAAAATATGTACATAAACACTTTGAGATTTCCTTGCATTCAAAAGCTATACAAATTACATATTTGTCACAACATAGCCATTTAGGCTCCTTGCCCTCCATTCTTGGGTTCACCATATGAGATAGGAGAAGGAAAGGGGTGAGATTCATAAAATCTCAATAGCTCATACATCCATTCAAACACACATTCAAGGCATATAATATGTCAAAGAGCACAAGTACACAATTTAACATAACCATAAAGTATTTAAATCCACATTTTCATGCCACAAAGTCACATCAAAGTCAAGAATGAGCTTTAGGCACTTTTGATTTAACTTCACCCTATTTCTAGGACTTTTGAATTTGCCTCTGTAACACCCCATAATTAATTAAGGTGTTAATCATGGATTAGGTTAATTAGGAAGGATTAATATGGAATAATCGGGTAAGTTAAGTGATTGGAGATTTTAGAGAGATAAATTATTAATTTGGGCTTGAGATTTAATTAGGAGAGAAATTTCATCTAGGCCTAAATTAATGTATGAGGTCATGATAAGAGGTTAATGGGGGCCCAATAAGCTAGGTGCAGGTCCAATATAATTAAATCTGATAGAGGCCCAAGATCCACCTTGCATAGGCTCTTAGGAAGGCTTAATAAACCTTGTGCAGACCTAAAACAATAGAGATTCTAAAACTTGTTCTGGCCCAATGGAATTTTAGCAGCCCAATGCATAAGAGTTGGCCCAACAAGCTAAAATCTGAAGCCCAAATGGAGATGGACCTTGGAGCAATCCATGATCCATATTTGACCTAACTTAAACCCAACTAAAACCCTAAATAAATAAGCCACTATCCCATTTTTCTGAAACACAAAGGAGAAATTCGGAGGTCCAAAGGGGAGGCTAGGGTTCTTGGCCTAAATCTACTATTTCTCACCTTTAAACTCAAAATTAGCCAAGGTAATAGTTATATAACTTAATCCTCTCATCTTTCTCTTCATTTTGGTCTGATTAGTTTTTCATTTGGAGTATTTTCACCATATCCAAAATCTAAAATGTGGGTGTTTGGAGATTTTCTTAATGAAATTCATAAGTTGAGACTAGGGCTGCCATTAGATAAGTATAAACCCTCTATTTTGATGCTTTCTTTGCTAGTTAGAGACCCCCATAGTTGATTTATGATATGGGTATTAATTTTGTACGAATTTGTTTAGGATTTTAGATTAAATATTGAGGTTTCTGGTATAATACCCTTTAATCCGAATTTTAGACTTGTAGTGGCTAGGTAAGTGATTTGTAGGTAGTCATTAGCATTTTAAATTCTTTGGGTACTGATTTCAACTGTTAATGATGAATTAGAGTAGTAATTCTATGATGCTATGGTTATAGGAGGATTTTTGCACCATTGGTGACTGTTGCAAGTATCTACAAGTGAGGTAACTGGATTTATATTAATTCCATGTATATATCTGATTTAATTTCATATGTTGCTATACATGAATGATTTGAAATGTTGAATGAATTGGTTGGCTATCTATTGAATTATGATCGGGCCTTGTGAGTCTATGGTAGAGCTGTGGTGCGTCAGCCACCCGTGCATGTGCTTCGATCGGGCACCGGGTTATGATCAAACCCCAAATGCACTGAGCCCTAGTTGTGCTCAATGGGGAGTAAGTGCTGTGGACGGGCCTCTCCCGGTGTTAATGACCTTTAATATGTGGAAATATGATTGCTAATATGGGATAGTAATCTTAATAGCCTACTTGTTTCATTTATTGATATGACTGGTATTTTGCTGTTACTTATATGAGATTATGCATGTATGCTAATTAAACTAGAATATATAATGGAATTGCCTTGGTTACTGAGATTTATATCTCACCCTGTTTTATAGGATTAAAATTTTAGGTGAAGGTTCTTCGGGTAAGGATAAGGGTAAGCAAGTGGATGAACATCTATGAGTTGAGGCTGGGTGTGGGGAGCTACACTTGGTCTAAGTAGAATAAAGTAGATGCTAATTTTTGTTAACCTTTGTATAGCACCATCATGTATCTGCATTGCAAAGTGTAGGAGGTTGTATTTTGTTAACATGGAATGTAACTAATGAGTAATAGGCTTTACATTAGCTGTTGATGGATGTATGAATTTTGACACTTATTTTGGCTAGTGAACCTATGATATATTGACTATTTGAGTAATGTAATTCTATAATATATTGATGCATGAAATACTCAATGAAAGTATGATTGAATGACCATTGTGAGAAATTGTAAATTTGTTAATATAAGATCAATGAATGAGTAAGAGAATCCATCTTTAATTGTGGGATGAGTAATTATCTAATGGCTAGGGAATTCAGTAGATAAGTGCTAATAAATCCTTACAATAAGTGGGAGAGTAGCCCTAGAGAATCCCTAGATAGATAGTGGAGAGTATAAGGCAAAGTTTTAAGAGTAGTAGGATCAGAAGGCATTTAGCCGCGGCCAATAGTGGCGAAATTACCCAGGGAGAGTACCAAAGAGCAATTCACGGCGGTAAATATGGAATTGGCCGCAGTGAAATGTGAGAGACTAAACTGGGAATCATCCAGAGGGGAATTCATCGCGGTGAATTGAGGAATTGGCCACGGTGAACTTTTGTGAAAATGAGACAGGTATTCTAGAGAGAAATTGGTCGTGGCGAAAGTAGGTATTGGCCATGGCCAATAGCGAGAGGTGAGCGAGGGAAGTTCTAGGAGACTTCTTCGTCACGGCGAAATTAGTAATGATGCGAGGGGTGAAGCCGAAGGGAATTGGCCGCGGCGAATGTCCTGAAACCCCCATAGTGACTAGGAAATCATGGATTTTCATATGGTAACCCTAAAGGGTGATTTAAAAACATTAATTGAAGATGAATGTGAGTTGGAAATGATAGGTAATAGAATCAAGGCTCATAAATGAATGTATGTTTCCCCTTATGTACATAAGTATTGGTAATTTTATGGTTGATGACTCTAATGAAATTAAGGTTCAAATTTCCCCATATTTCCACAGTGTAATTAGTCTTAATGACATGTAACTAAGGATTAGGGTTGTTAATCACGTATTTAACCTTAATTACAATGATTAGAAGTTAGGGTCATCATAGCCTCACTCTTAAGCTAGGAATTTTTGACTTGGCCTTACCCATTTATAAGACTTTTGACCTTGTCTTACCCATGGCTAAAGACTTTTGGCATCTCCTCACCCACATTAAGGGACTTTTGGCATCACCTCACCCTTATGAGCATTTTTCATAACCATATAGCATTCAATAAAGCATTTTGGTACCAATGCAATAACAAAATATCAAGTGGCATGTTTCAAGATACAAATGCATACACAAGCACACAATGACACATATACAATCAAGAATGCAACACAAGAATAGGGTGGAGAGCTACCTTGATATTTATTCAAGCTTTAGTTTGAAGTATTCCTCTCCTTCTCAGCCTCACAAGTACAATGAGATGGGATTTGATTTCCTTGGCCTAACCACAATAAACAGCACTCAATTATACTCTTGAAGCAAGCCAAGATCTTAAACACATATCAAAGGAGCATACTTTGTTCATTAGTTATATAATGGTTCCATTAATGGCCCAATGAAGTAACTACCATAATTCAAGTTCTTAGCTCTATTCTCTTCTTATATCTAGGCCTCTTGACTTTATTTAAGGTCCTTGGAGCTATCACACACCTACTTTCAAAAGCCTAGATACATGTTGCTTCATAAGGCTATATTATAGAAGCCATTGCCCTATTTCCCAATCTATGGTTCCTAAATTTTTTTTAAGGGTTCCTCCCATGTTTTACCATCATATGAAGTCTTAAACTAAGCCTAAAATAAATTAAAACATTCCCTAGCCTATTCTTCCAAGCTTGGCTGAGACACCCTCACAAGGAAGAGCCCATTGAGTTTTTGATTTTTTTTTCTTGATGGGAAGGACACTTGGAAGGCTTCCTAGAGATCATAAAAGCTCAAATAAACATTCACACATACAAGGAAATTCAAGAATCAAATCAGTTTTTACAAAATGTTCAAGAGTCTCACACTTTCCATTATTGAATTTTACTTAGTTTTCTTGCAATTTCTTTGCATATTCCAAGTTCCCATAGCCTAAATCATGCGTTTCATGCTTGCTCTAAGTTAGAAACTTCTCTCTCCCCTTAGCTCTTAAGCTGGCCAAGACATTCAAGAAGAAGCAACCAAATAGAAGGAAGTTACCTTGAATCAAGCTTATTTCAAGATCTTTACTCCTTGCTTTGAATCTCTAACTTTTTCCTCTAGTTCAAGGTAGAAACAGAGCTATATCATCCACCAATACCATGGAGAGTTGAAACAAAAAGAGGAGAACAACTTTAAAGAAGAGAAAACCATGAAATTCCTTAAATTTTTCTACCTTTCTTAGCTTCTTTCTCCCTTTCCTCTTGGCCCTCTTGTGCATCTCTCTTGGCAACCTCTCTCCCTATTTTGGTTGACCTCAAAGTTGATTAAGGAGAGAAGGAAAGGTGGGACACATAAATACAAGAAGCTTTTTGAATTATTTGTTCTAAAAAATAATGCTTACGCCCTACATTTGTGGCACTTTTGTTTTAACTTTATTTTAGTTTCTTTTTTAGAATAGTCCTTTCCATCATAAAATTTAAGTTCCCAATCTTATAAAATGCCTTTGAAATTACTCAAATTAGACCTAAAACCTTTTAAAATGAAGCGATCAAAGTTTGGGTCAACCAACATTAAAAAATGTACACCGAAGGGGTTTTAACTGTCCTTAGACTTCCCATATTTTTAGGGCATTTGAGAACCCCTAATAGCTCAAATTTTCCATTTAAAAAACCCTCTTATGAGTTTTTTAAAAAATACCCATATTTATTAAAATGCCATTAGACTTTCAAAAAAAATTTTAAACTACTCCGACCCTAATTTCTGGGCAACTCAAGACTCAAATCCTCATTTTTTATTATTTAAAATTTTATCCAAATTTTATTTGGCCTTAAATCACTCATCTTAGAGGACTTGCTTTTCAAAATGGCTCATTATGGTGTTTTTATAAAATACTAGACATTACATCATTCCTATCCTATTTCTTAACAATCTTAAAATAGTATTAGTAATGGAGTCAATTAGCGAACCTGCTTTCAAGGTGATAAACCAAGACTTCATCAAAGCTAATTAGTTTGGTGGCATAAATTTCAAGATGATGTTCCTTCTTACAACCATGAAGATTGCATATGTTTTGGATCTAAATTTATAACTACCATAACCATCTTATAAGGATACTAATCAAATCAAGGCTAAAAGAAAGAAAAAGATAGAGGATGACTTGTTATTTCATGGTCATATCTTAAATACTCTATCTAATTGATTGTATAACCTTTTCACTATTATCTTGTCCCCTATAGAGATTTGGCAAGCACTATAGTTCAAGTACAACATTAAGCAATAAGAGACAAATAAGTTTTTAATTATGAATCAACATTAATACCGGACATTACCTACTTCATGATTGATAGCATATTTATCATCGATCAAGTCCATGATTTGCAAGTTATTATTTCAAAACTTAAAGACTTGAAAGTTAAGATTTCTAAGTTATTACAAGTTAGGGCTATAAGTGCAAAGTTACCTCTGAGTTGAAATGACTATAGAAAGAATTTGCATACTTTTAAAAATTTTACTATGGAACAAATTTTAAAGCATTTAAAAATTGAAAAAGAAAATAAAAACGTGCGCTCGTTTTGAGCCCTTGCATTCTTGTCTGTTTGTGTTTATAATGAAAAAATTAAATTAAATGCAAAAATTTTGTTTTATATAACTTCATTATTTGCCTAAACTTTTGGAATTTAGCAAATATCCTCTTCTTACTCAACAAGAAATTAAAAAAATAAAATAAACGAAGAAAATGAGAATGAAGTTTGTGTGTAAATGAAATTTCTCACAATTGCGAGAAGCACAACTAAAATAAATGAGTACATATAGTGGACAAGATTTTTTTTTGGGGACAAATAGATTTCATCGCACGGTTAGACACAAAGATGAAATTAAAGTGAAATCATCATAGAAGATATGGCAAGAGTCAGTAATTAAACATTAAACCTTGGACGCAAACCTAAACAAAGTAAGGAATGTAAGATGAAAATCGCGAAGCAACTCATCTTCTAATGAATAAGGCGATAGAAAACAAAAAAGAGGCAACATGTTATTACCAGGATAATAAGAAAACTTGAAGATCTTCAAAGAGTGGCAACGCGCCTTTCAATTCTTACACAAAATTTTTATCTCCTATTCAACATTATTGCGGATTGAGAGAATGAGTAGAATAAAATAAAAATCTGAAGCTCTCTCACTACAACAAAATAGACTTTAGTTGCCATTATATTACACATTAGCAGCAATAATAATTGCCACCAAAATTTTTACCAACAATTAATCATTTGCTGGTGTATCCAGGGTCGGTAAAAGCTTTAATGGCAATTGTAGCAATGGCTGGTAAAGATCATTCAATTGCCATTAAAAATAAAAGACTTTTAGTGTCAATTATTTAGTAGCAAATGTTATGGCTACTCAAACGTATTCCATAACTGGCTAATATTATCTTTTAATGAACATTTTTATTGTCAGTAAAAATATTATAGTGGCAATTTTGTATCGACAATTGTTATTGCTAACAAAACGGGTTCCATAATCAACTAACCCTAACATTTAATAGCCTTTTTGATTGCCAATAAAAATAGAGTTATAATGGCAATTATATGTTGACCAATATTATGATTACTAAAACCAATTCCACAAATGATTAATATCAACATTTAACTGCATTTTTTATTATTGGTAAAAGAGATTTATAATGACAAGTATATGCTAACAATTATTATAATCGTTAAAGATAATTTTACAATTGACTACTTGTATTTGCCTAGAGAACAATTTAATAATTCTAGCAAAAAACAAATTATAAGTCATTCCATTTTAAAAAAATTTCATTAATTGTGTAATTAAAAGAATAACTAGAAGTCATTAATTTCATAGATGTCAATAATAAAATACAAAAAAGTACACTATAAGTCTACTAACTAAATAGTGTCATCAAATAGAAGAGAAGAAACCTTCATTTAAAGAAAAAGCTTTGCATGAAGAAAAATGAAAAACTTTTTATAGAAGAGAAGAAACCTTCATTTAAAAAAAAAAATTAAGACTCCTCTTGGAGAGAAGTGTTAGGAGAGCTCTACAATAAGAGAAAAGCAAAGAGCGGCTTTTGCCAAATGTCTATTGTATAATAAACATAGAGATGTATCTATAAAAGTAATTTTTAGCATACACATTTAGAGAATTTTTTTTTAATCTTTTTGGTCCATAAGAAATGGGCTAAAGAATTTCAAGTATTAGAATTTTCATTTAAGTGGCCAAGAAATTAAAGGAGTTAAAAATACGAAAAATATCTTAAGAAGAGAATGAACTGCTATAACACCATAATTATATAGCTCATCTCATTCCTTGTCTAATTTTATTTCCAAGAATTACATAAGTTTCCAAGGAAAGATCATTAAAAATAATGAATAACTTTGCATTGCGCTATGCATAAATTTTACATTCGGTGTCTCATGGATCATATGGACTCATGTATCTCATTCTCATATTTAATTACATAGATACAACTTAAATCCATCACTAAAAGTGGCCTAAAACTTATGCAAGTGGAAGGAATACATGAAATTCATAGTTGCAGCCTCAGTCAAAAATTTCAGTTTACTGTCGCAAACTTTGGAAAATCATAACTAATTCTAAAAAAAAATCAAAATCATGCATTCTTTACCATTCTAGAAAGCTACAGATGTCTCTTTTATGTTAAAAATATGTCCACACCTCAACAGGAGCTTTTAGCTACCAGGAATTGATATAACAATACTAGAGGTCAATTATCATCCCTAGTACGGACCTCCAAATTTAAAAATTCATATCTCCCTACTCAGAGGTCCAATTGGGGTGATATTGGTGACCATGGAAAGCTTACTATGTCTAGTTTATGTTTGTAAATTTTCATGAGTATTGGATATAATATCCGATTCTCCAAAAATCAGAGAAAACGTGAGAAACATAACATACGGTTTCTCCGTAAACGAACGAAATTCACCAGATACAAAAGGAAGTCCCCCAAGATGATGTAGTTAAGGTCCCAAAAAATTTAAAAAATATTCTAAGCTCCTAAATATGAGAATCCCATGCTCAGACGGAAAGAAAAATGGAGCTAAAATGAAGAAACAATTTCTTATGAAAAGCTTACGAAATGTAATGGCATTTTCATAATTTTGAAAAAAATTTGGAATTTACACAGGGGAAGTTTTTAAATGAAGGTTTTGAGTTCTTCGGGGATTTTAGAGGCCCTGAAAACCATGGAAAGCCCCGAGACAATTAAAACCCTTCCAGTGGACGTTTTCTAACGTCAGTTAACCCGAACTTTGACTGATTCATTCAAGAAGGTTTTAGCTCTAATTTGAGTAATTCCAAATACATTTTACTAATTTGGGAACCTAAATTTCATAATAAAAAAGATAGTTCTAAAAAAGGAACTAAAACAAAGAAGACATGAAAATGCTAAGAACAAAGGACAAAATAAGAATTTTTGAAAAGTGTAACTTATTCCCACCTATATATATGATGCACCCTTCTTCTCCCTTCATTATGCACGACCATGTTCTGCCCAAAACCAGAAGAAAACCCTAGGGGATGAGGCACACAAGAGGAGGAAGAAAAGGAGGAGAAATTCAAGGTAGAAAGGTATGGATTTTTATAGTTTTTCATGCTTTTTCTCTTCCAAACCTCTTCTCCTTCATTCTCCTTTATTTCCTATGATTATAATGAAGTATATGGGTCTGTTTTAAAGGCGATATTGAGGGAAAAATTCGGATTTGAAGAGAAGAGCTCAAAAAACACAAGATTCAAGTGAGAAAAGGCATAAAAATAAGGTAATTTCTCTTCCTATGGTTGTCATTTTTGGTTCCCCCCGCTCCTTCATTTCGCCCCACTTGAGAAAACCCTAGGAGGAGATGATTTTTAGGTAGAACCAAGCATGAATATAAGGAAAAAGGGTGTGGAAATTAAGAATATGCAAAGAAAACAACAAAATAACCATTAGATTTTAATATGCAAATTCTAGGATTTTGTGTGCACATTGTAAAATTTGACCTTATGTGATGATTCCTAAGTCTAATTAAGAGTTTGATTGAGCTCCTAAGATCCCTAAGATGCTCCCTACATTCTTCCTCCTTCAAGAAAATAAAAAGAATTCCAAGGAGGCCAAAAAGGGGCTATGTCTCGGCCAAGCATGGATGGAGTAGCTAGGGAGAGTTTTAAATTTTTTCAAGCCTATTTTTGTGTCATATATGATGAATGAAAGAGAGGGGAGGCTTTGGAAAAAACTTAGAACTCATAGAAAGTGATTTGGTGCTTTAAGTTCCATATTATGACCTAAAGAAGCAATATGATGTTAAGCCCTTTGTTTTAATTGTGTGATGACTCCAAGAGGCTTAAAAGGAGTCAAGAATCATATTTGAAAGGAAAGAATGGAGCCTAAAATTTTTTGAAGGGTGTTATTTCATTAGGTGCATTTATGGACCATAATGGGAGTTATATAGCAATCTAATGTTTAAGTAAGTTATGTAACCTTAGAGTTTGTTTTATGAACCTAATTGGCTTCCATAAATTGTATCTAGGCTAAGAGAAACCATCTCCACCAATTTGTGGGTGTGTGGCCGAAAGAGGAAGCCTGAATCTTAAGAGAAAAGTGTGTAATTGTGTGCAAGGTAGCTCTCTCCACCTTCCCTCATACATGGATGTGTATTTAGCTTGTTTTAGAATGTGTGTATATGTATTTTGAAGCTATGAAAAGTATGTTGGCATGCCTTTATATGCCATGATTCTTGATGCCATGTTATGTTTCCAAATGAATACATGATGTTTGTTTGAGTTTGCTTAAGTGTGAAGAGGCCAAGAACTCTTCACCATGGTGAGGATGAGCCAAGAACCCTTGAGCTTGATTGAGACAAAGTAAAGAGTCTCCCAAAAGCAAAGTGGGCTCCCAAGAGTATAGTTGAGTCTAAAACTCTTAAAAGAATGGGTGAGGCAAGTCCAAAATCTATGAAGAGAAGTGTGAGGCCAATCCAAGCACTCGGTGAGCTCTTGAATGTTTTGTATGACTTGTTCACATGCCAAGCTTGCTTCTTAAATGTTCATGACTTCCATGATATCCATGCATGCATTTTCAAGACTTGCTTTGCATACATTATATGTTATTGAATGGGAGATGAGCTATTGGGATTTTTTGAATCTCATTCCCTCCTCTCCAATGATTTAATATGCTAGGTGGATCAAGTGGCTATAATAATGGGAGCCAACAACATTGAAGAATAAAGATGGACAACCATATGCCTAGTTTTTATCTTTTTGGAACCAAAATGATGCTTCATGATGTATGTGATATTGTAAATAGTCCATGACCCTTGAGGCATGTGTAAACATGATATTATGTAATGTATAAATGTATAAATATGATGTATGAACTTTGGAAGACAATTTGAGTATGCAATCCCAAAGTGTGCAATGTGAAAATTTAATGGAAATGTGCATAAGTGTGGGTTGAATGGCTAAAATGAGATGCATGAGGTTTGAGACTATTTGGGCAGCTCACTTAAGTCTCAAATATACTTTTAGACATGCCTAAAAGGTGCCACAACTAAGAGAAGGCCATTTGGCACATTTGGTATCCCATATGGAACTAAATTTGACCATAATAGAACCCTATGTCACTTTTTAACCAAATGAGTTAGTTTTAATCTAAACTTTGACATGCAATTAGGTCTCATTGAGAATTGTTTGGGAAGCTAAAGATCATAATTTTTGGAGATCTACAGAATATTTGATGATTTTTCAAAGTTGAAAAAATTTATAGTTTTGGTCTACTGTACTATTCATTTGGTCTGAAATTATTTTCTGTCACAAGAGGCTGAAATGATGTCCAATTGCCATGAAATTTTATATAGAGAAACTAGGCAATCACAGTGATCTGTACCGATCATTTGGAGGTGTAGGGAGGAAGATATGAATTTTTGAAGTTTCTGTCCAGTATCAGTAATTTTACCCGACCAGAAGTACTGTTCCATTGAATTCTGGGGTCTAGACTTGATGAACTGATTTGGAGATATTTTTCTCTCTAGTTAACATTCACAGATTTCCAGATTGGTATCATTTGCATGGATTGGATTTTTATGGAATTAATTGGATATTTTCAAAATTTTCTACAGAATTTTGTATTAGTTCCAGAATTCAATTGGACCTTTGGACAATTTTGGATGTCACATGTCCTCTGTGATGAATATTATGATCTAGATGTATTTTTAGTGTGAAGTAGACATTTAAAGCTATCCAAAATAACTAAGATTGCATGATTTCAATTTTTCTAGATTTAGTTATGATTTTCCAAATTTTGGTCAAAAAGTGGAGCAATTCTGGCCGAGAATGAACTTTCATATTCCATACTCCATTTTGGTTTCCATGAGTTGTAGGCATGATTTTGTGATGCAAATGAGTTGTAATGATGTAATTAAATATGATGATGCATAGTATGAACTCACACGGTACACGTGACACTGATTGAAATTTTTAGATATGACGCAACGCGAAATTAATCTCATTTTTCTTACTTTTTCTATGGGAAATCCATATGGATCATGATATTATGTCATTTAAAAGCATGAGATGAGTTATAATTTATGGTATTACAGTCCAAGTTTTTGACCATATGAACAGTTCCTGTATTAGAGCTCCAAATAATCTGATCTTTGACTTCTTAAAAAGTTTTAGATAAGATCTATATGTGTTCTAAATTTTATGGACAAATTTGTTCATTTAGTTAGATCTTGACATTGGGTTGTCAATTGGTTCATTTTGTGCCATATAAGAGGTCCAAATGGTCCAATTTGAGTTCCAAGGCTACCATTACCATTTGAGCACGTGAGAATGCACTAAAATGACTTTCTAAACTTGTCTTAAAGGTGCACAAATCCAGAATTTGAAAACTCACTCTCCCACCCCATGTCATACACAAGATTACATAGGTCTAGTCTTGCCATTCCATGCCCAAAATGCATATTATCATACATTTGGCATTAAAACTTATACATTCATTAAACATTTGGGTAATTACATATATTCAAATCATTACATAACAATTTCATCATAGGATTACATCACATGCCATATGTATGGCTACAAAAGAGACAAAACTGGGCATTTTGATGTCAAACTCTCATCTTCCAAGTTGATGGCTTCCATTACCTTGCTCACTTGGTCTACCTATTATGTTAGAACATTGGAGAGGAGGGAATAAGATTTAAAGTATTCCAATGGCTCATCTCCCATTTCAATCATACATAAAGAATGCAAAACAAGTCCTAAAAATTCATACATAGATATATTGAAATGTGTGAGCATTCAAGAAACATCTTTGGCATTTGAACAAGTCACACATAGCATACATAGGCTTGGCCTCACCCATTATCTTATGGATTTTGGACTTGCCTCATCCATTTTCTCTAGGAGGTTTTGACTCAATCTCATTCTTAGGAGACACTTTGCTTTGTCTCAACTATTTTAAAGGGTTCTTAGCTCATCCTCATCATGGATAAGAGTTCTTGGCTTCTCCATACTCAAGCAAATCCAAGCAAATATATTAGGCATCATTTGAAAATATAATGCAACATCATGGTACAATAAAACATAGGCATATGCTAACACACTTTTCATAGCTTAAAACACATATACACATATCCAAAGACAAGTCAGGCACATATTTATGCATGAGAGAAAGGGAAGTGAGCTACCTTTATTGCAACCACATACTTTTTCTCTTGAAAATGCTCTCCTTTTCGCAGCCTCACACACACAAAGGTATGGGATTGGTTTCTCTTAGCCTAAACGTAATATATGGAGGCCAATTAAGTTCATAGAATCATTTCTAATGCCACACATCTTCCTTAAACACTAACTTGGTTTAATAGCCCTTTTATGGTTCCAAAATGCACTTAATGAAGCAACATCCATCAATTGAGTTCTAGGCTCCATTCTTTCCTTTCATTTATGATTTTTGACTCCTTTTAAGCCTCCTGGAGTCATCACACAATTAAAACAAAGAGCCAAACTAGGTGTTTCTTCTTTAGGTTATATTATAAAACATAAAAGGCCATCTCACTCTCTATGGTTTCTAAATTTTTTTCAAGACTTCCTCTCATCTTCACTCATCATATATGACTCAAAAATTGGCTTAGAACAAATTAAAACTATCCCTAGGTACCTCAACCCTTCTAGGTCGAGCCTATGCATCTTCTTGGCCTCTATGGAGTTTGCTTTGTTCTCTCAATGGAAGATGCATATGAGGAGCCTTCTAGGGATCTTAGGAGCTCATTTAAACATTCATTTAGGCCTAAGAATCATTGTATCAAATCAAATTTTATAAGAAACACTAGAAACCTTAGGTTTGCTATCTTGATTTTTCATGGTTCTTTTGTTATTTTTTTTGTATATTCTTATTCTCCTCCTTTAAATTCCTAAGATTCACCCTTGATTCTGACTAAAATCCAAGCCTCCTTGAAGCTCCATGAATGGGATGAACTAAGGAGAAGAAGGGAGTAAGAGGTAGCTACCATGAAAGGAAGATTTACCTTGTTTTTCCCTGTTTTCTTACTTGATTCTTCCTTTCCTTGGCCTCCTCTCTTCAAATCCGAATTTTCTCCTTTGTTCTTCCCTCAAAATAGATCCAAAAATTTCAATAAAACCATAGGAAAGAAGAAAAAATGGAGAAGAAGAGGTTTGCTAAAGAGAAAACATGAAAAAAAATCAAGAATTTTCATACCTTTTGCCTTACTTTTCTCCTTCTTGTGCACCTCATTCTTATGGTTCTTCCTCTGATTTAGGTGGGTTTAAGAAACACTTTTCAAAGATTCTAATTTTGCCCCTTTGTCTTGGTATTTTTGTTTCTAGTTTATTTTAGCTCCTTTTTTAGAACCATCTTTTTCATTATAAAATTTAGGTTTCCAATTTAGTAAAATGCCTTTGGAATCATTCAAATCAAAGCTAAAACCTTCCCAAACGAATCGATCAAAGTTTAGATCAACTAATGTTGAAAAATGTCCATCAGAGGGGTTTTAATTGTTCTGGGGATTCCTATGGTTTTCAGGGCCTCTGAGAACCCCGATGAACTCAGAATTTTCATTTCAAAAACCTTCATGTTAGAATTTCAAAATTTTCTCAAAATTATGAAAATGTCATTACGTTTCATAAGTCTTTCATTCAATTTCGTTTCTTCATTCTAACTCTATTTTTCTTTTCATCTCATCCTAAGATGCTCATTTTTAAGAGTTTATAATGCTACTTAAATTTTTTAGGACTTTAACTAATTCATTTTGAGGGACTTGCTTTAAAAACATACTTGTTTCTATCGTTTAATGAAAACTGGATATTACAACGGCCTAATGAAAAAATGTCTTACTCAAGGATTATGGAATTTTTAAGTTTTTGAATTGCAATTATAGTAAAGAGTAAAGATTAACAATGTACTCTTCAATTAACATCTCAATAATAACTAATTGTTCTCCTTATTTGTTATTAATACATCACAATGCCCCCATTCATTATGACATCATCGTAATCATAATCTAAGGATTTCTTATCTCACAATTATGCATCCTATTTCATCAACATTTATAGGCCACGTCAAATTTTTATGTGAAACCTAAATATAAGGTTATGGTGAAAAGTTTGATTTGTTCACTGTATAGAATGTCAAATATATACAAGAGAAAGGGAGGGAGAGGGATTTGACTATCATAATTACAATTAAAGAATATAAATCAAATCTCTAAAGACTAGGAAACTAAAAGGAAGCAAATAGGAAACCCATCAATCAAATATATTAATGACAATTAACATACCCCTTCAAACTCAAAATGGGGGAATAAAAGCCATTTTAAGTTTGTTCAATAATATATGAAAATGACGTAGTTGATGTGACTTGGTGAATAGGTCGACTAGCAGTTCAGATGTCTGAATGGGAAGTAATTGAAGTGTGCCCTGAGTGACATGCTGCCAAGTAAAATGACATTCGATTTCAATGTGCTTGGTTCATTCATGAAATACATCATTGTGAGCAATCTATCTGGCACTCTGACTATCATAGTAGAGATCAGTAGAGGAGGTTTGTGAAGCTCCCAAATCAGCAAATAACCACCAGAGCCATAGAATCTCAGAAGCAGTATCTGTTAGTGCTCGATACTCAGACTCAGCGCTAGAGCGAGAAGCCAAAGTCTATTTCTTACTTCTCCATGATATTAGGGAGTCACCAAGGAATATGCAAAATCCAGTTATAGACCAATGATTGCTATGGTCACCTCCCCAGTCAGTATGAAAATAGACTCGTAAGGTAAGGGAGGAGTTGGCAGGGAAATGTAGGCTATAAGATAAGGTTTCATTAACATACCGAAGAATGTGAAGGACTACTACATAGTGGCTGGTCCAAGGTGCGAAAATGAATTGGCTAACAATACGAACTGCATATATAAAATATCTGGGTGAGTCACCATAAGGTAGATGAGACTTCCAACTAGCTCGCAATAGTGAGTAGGGTTTTCAACAAAGTGCCATCAATAGGTGCGAACTTTGCATTTGATTCTATAAGAGTATTTATTATAGTCTCATCATCAGGAATTTGAGTTTGGGAAATCAGATTTGATGTATACTTAACTTGAGAAAGAGAAATACCATCAACCATGGGAAGTACTTTTAAGCCAGGGAAATAACTTAAGTTCCCAAGATCTTTCATTTCAAAATGTTGACTAAAAAAGTCCTAGAGTTCCTGAATTCCTGTGATGTCATCACCAATAATGATTATATCATTAACATACAAGAGTAGAATAATCCTATGATTAGTTTTGCAAAGAAAAAGTGCAGTATCACGAGGACTATACAAGAATTCAAGCTGACTGATAATGGAGCTGGATTTGGCGAACCAAGCTCGATAGGCTTGTTTGAGGCCATATAGAGCAAGACAAAAGCAGCAAACTTTATTTCCCGAGTGAGTATAGCCAAGGAGAGGCCTCATATAAACCTATTCGTCTAGATCATCATTCAGAAAGGCATTCTTGGCATCTATTTAACGGAGAACCCACTGTTTTATAATAGCAATAGCAAGTAAATTTTGGACTAAAGTGATACAAGCAAGTAGAGCAAATGCCTCCTCATAATCTATGTCGTATTCTTGAGTAAAACCTTGTGTCACTAAGCTATCCTTGTATTATTCCACAAATCCATTAGAATTAGTTTCTATTTTGTATACTCATTTGCTTCCTATTAGAGTTTTGTCAAGTGAAAGCTCAACCAAGTCCGAAGTATGCATTTTCTCCAAAGCCTGCAATTCATCTTTCATTGCTTACTGCCAATGAAGATTACTAGAGGCTTCCTTATAGGACGAGGTTCATCTAAAGAAAGAATAGTAGAAAAGCAGTGATAATCATGAAGATAGGAAGACTTCTTACTCATGTTAGATAGGTGGTGGAAGATGAAGGCACGTCGTGTGTAAGATCTTCAAGAGGGGTAAAGTCATTAGTGGAGGGTGAGTCATCAATTGTATATGTGACCTGGTTAGAAGATTCAATACCTATATCAATAGGAAAAAATTAGCAAAGGGATCTATAAAAAGAGGTGATGAGGTGGGTCGAATAAAGGAAAACTGAGAAAGACTAGAAAACATGACATGCTCCTAAAACATAATATAGCAAGAGATACGAATATGGTGAGATAAAGGATCTCAACAATGATATCCTTTATGCTCAGGATCATAACCTAAGAAACAACAAATTTGAGTATGAGCTTAAAGATTGGTACACTTATAAGAAGGAAGGAGAACAAAACAAATGTAGCCAAAAACTTTGAACTCAATTTAATTAGGAGAAGTATCATAGAGACATTCAAAAGGAGAGATATTACCAATAACCGAGGATGAAATGTGATTTATAACATGAACAGTTGTGGGAGCTGCCTCTCCCTAAAAGCGCTCAGGACAAGAAGAGGAGATAAGAAGTGCTCGCATAGTGTTAAGAATGTGACAGTGTTTTCGCTCTACTCGACCATTCTACTAGGAGGTATAAGGGCAGGAGTATTGAGACAGAGTGCCCTGTGCATTAAGAAAACTAAAAAGTTAGGAGTCACGATATTCTATAGCATTATCTCATCAGAAAATTTTTATAGTTTTAGAAAATTGAGTGCGAATCATATTTACAAAATTAATATAAATTGCAGACAATTCATAATGATTTTTCATCATGTAAATCCAAGTAAAATGAAAATAATCATTAACAAAAATGACAAAATAACATGATCGTCCCATAAAAGTAATAGGAGCAGAACCCTAAATATCAAAGTGAATTAAATCAAAAGGTGACTTAAAAGTAGAAGTACTTTTATTAAATAACAACGCAGGTTATTTTGTAGTCTAACAAAAAACACAATCTTAATATTTTTCAATGACATTGTCTAAAAGACCATTCAAAATTAAAGAAGACAATTTGTGGACAGAACAATAACCAAAAGGATGATGCCATAACTCAAAAAAAGTAGTAGGAAAGTAACACATAATCGAGATGATGTGAATAAAGGAATATGCAGGGAATTTAACTCAAACGTATGTCCAACTTTATGGCCCGTTCCAATGATGCACCCCGTCTGAGGATCCTACACACGACAACCATTAGAAGAAAAGATTACATCATAACCAAGATCAATCAATTGACCAATAAAGATAAGATTAAAGGATATGGCAGGGACAAAATAAACATCATTAAGAGATAGTGTGGATAAAGAAACAGAACCATTGTGACTAACAAACATAAAAAAACCATCAACAATGTTAATTGGAATGGTAGTGATGCTAGGTAACCAGGAAGAAAAGATTTTTGACTGACTAGTCATGTGATTATAACAAGCAGAGTCAAAGTACCAAGGAGGGTTATCTAAGAGAATAGCTAAAGTGGTAGGTGGAGGGGAGGTACTAGAAAGCAATTACTTAATGAAGGTGTCAAGGCCATTAGAAACTATTGGAATGACTATAGAAGTAAATGTATCATCAGTAGCAATAGGTATGGAAAGAGTAGGCTTGGACAGTTGATTGGGTCATGTGAAATTTTTGTTCTAATCAAATCTGAGAGGATGAATAAGGTAGTGCTCAATGACATGTCCAGGATTCTTGCAGTAATGACAAATTAGAGAAAAGTAGTTTGTAGCAATATGTCCCTTCCTCTTATAAGTGCGACATTCAATTAGAGGACACTCAGAGAATATATGATTGAATAGGAGATAGCGATAACACAATTTAAAGTTTTTCTCTATCACAATAAAATCCATATCAGTGCCATGCCTTAAAAGTCCCAACCGAGTTTCTTCCAACTTCAACTGAGGGAGTGTATCCTCAAGAGTATGAAGTAGAGTTTGGTTTAGTAGAGAGGCATGAATAGGCTCAAACTCATCATTAAGTGCCATCAGGAATTAAATAAGTCTCAACCGATCACAATAAGATGTAAAGGCATTAGCATCTTCATCACACTTGAATTTTGGCTTAAAGTATGTTAATTGATCTTAGACAAATTCCATCTTGGCAAGAAACTCATACATAGGCTGACTAGGTTCTTGCTTCAGAGCATT
The DNA here is from genome assembly GCA_026724425.1 of Erythrophleum ivorense. Lineage (NCBI taxonomy): Eukaryota > Viridiplantae > Streptophyta > Magnoliopsida > Fabales > Fabaceae > Erythrophleum > Erythrophleum ivorense. The sequence goes on from JAIUCV010000031.1 coordinate 801,329, forward strand.
GAGATCTTTCTAGAGTTAAAATTGATTGGAGAGATCAAAAGAGGTATAATGACTGGCAAGATGATCCTAGACCTCTTTAGCAATCTCATAGCATCCAATTGTTGATTGATACTAGTGGTAGAGGTGTTTCAAAACCATGTGATAATTTAGTGAGTTTTGCTATCCCAGTCTTCTAAATGCTCGATAAACTTAACATCAATTTCTGATTCATTATGAAGAGGAAATTTTATGTCACTTGTAACATATTGCCACAATTTGCAACCTTTAAGGAACCCTCACATCCTCTCTAACTAGTGACGATAATTGGATCCATTCAGAAGTATAAAAATAGGCTATGTAACATCATTCTTATACATAGCAATGATATAAGTCAAAATACAAGAGGATTTTGTAGGAACGAAGGCTAGAAATGAAAAGAACACACCTAAAAACCTTAGAAAAAAGGTCAAACTCGTTTAGAACTTAGACTGAAAATTAGCAACTCGACAGATAAAGAAAACTGAAATTTTGGCAATCTAGTGACGGTTTGACAGCATATGGAAGCTTTGTTGGCCATGAAATTTTGACGATGGCATCGCAGGATGATGGGGAATGTGGTAGTCTAGTGTGTGGCATGAATGGAGCATAGTAGAGGCACAGAACGAAGGCAAATAGAGACTGAAATGAAAAGAAAAAAAAACTACAACGAAGATAAAATTTCAGGTCTAAATTATTCTTTAGAGAATGAAGAATTAGGCATGGGAGATATGCAAGAAAAGCTCTAATACCATGAAAACTAAATATGAGGTAATGGTGAAAAGCTTGATTTATTCATTGTACAGAATGTTAAATATATACAAGAGAAAGGGAGGGAAAGAGATTTGACTATCATAATTATAATTAAAGAATATAAATCAAATCTCTAAAAAATAAAAAAACCATGAATCAAATATATTAATTACAATTAACATTACACAAGTGTAGAAGCCTGGCTAAAGCCTAAGAAGAAAGAACAAAAGCAACTAATCAAATCGACACTACAAAAGTCATCGCTAAAAGCCAAAATGTCATTACTAATAAGTTTTAATGGCAACATCTTTTCCGCTACTCTACTTCGGTAATGTTAATACTTTTTAGCCATGACAAAGAGTTGCCACTAAAAGTCAATGCTACAAATATATAGCAGCGAATATAGTTGAAAATAAAGCTTGTTATAATTTACATCAAACAAATCTTGCCACTAAATGAAAAAGTATTAGTGGCAATAATCGCCACTAAATCCATATATTTAGTCACCGCTAATTGTATGTCACTGCTAAATCTGGAGTTTTAATGGCAATATAGGTTGTTGTTATAGGTACACTTTTAGTGACAACAATTAGTGATAATATTAAAATCGCTACTATATATATTTAGCAATGATTTATTGCTGTGGGCAAAAATTAATGTCATTTGTCATTATATGGAAACCTTTAGTGACAACATTTGTTACCGGTGAAAATAAATTAGCAACATAGTTATAGTCACCACTAAAGACTTTTTAACGACGACATGTGGTCACCATTAAAGAGTTTTAATGATAACATATTGTTGCCACTAAATGCATTTAGGGACAATATCATACTCATCACTAAAGACATTTAGTAACAAGAAATTATGGTTATAAAAAAGTAAAAGTGATGGCATTTTTGTGGCAACTTTAGCAACAACTTTTGGTATTATAGTAAAGCTTTATTGGCAATCATCTTGTGACTTGGGATCTACCCATTTAACCTCTCCGTCCTTGTTCTTACAAGTGTGTTGAAGTTCCCTGACTCAGTCAGGGGGTGCCACTTCTCCAGTGATGAGATCTCTCTACAATATTCATTAGATGATAATCCATGCTACCATAGAGGGAATGATAGAAAGAGAAATGTTTATAAACTCCTCAAGTACAACACAAATACTTATCATAAACTACTCAACCTCTGCAAATGAACGAGTATCACATGTATGCTTTGTCACTTGCCTTGCCCTGTTTGCCTTGTTCCTGCTACTCATAGCCTATAATTGGATGGTATTATGATCCTGAAACCTTAAAATCATGTGAACACAAAGTAAACAATCCTTCAAATTCATGTTAGAAACATATTACCTTGAACTCTAAACTTTCCCAATAATGCATCAACCATTCCCAATCATCACGGCTGATGTTACTTGGTCGAGCAGCCTCCTTCTCTTCATTTGTGTCACACTTAGAATAATCTACCAGTAAGTTAAACTTCTAAGATCAGTATACTCAATGCATTGTCTCAACACAAGTTCTATTTAATCTCTCTTCAGGGCACCTGTCACGAACATCAAATTTATCCTATATAAAACATAAGGAACCAAACTTATTAACTGATGGAGGAACACTATGAATGTTATATAGAGAAAAATGACCCACAAATATAATGTTATACGTTCACTTTCAACAATAAAGTTTTCCCGTATTTGGCGTAAACTTTGGCCCAATCACCATCCCTAAGAGAGCCTGTGGTTAGCACCACATGTCCACAGTAGTTGGCGAAGTCACAGGCCCCATCTCCAACAAGTCTATATGAGTTCTCAGAAATGTAAACTTTAATTTTTGAACCATATTTTGTCTTCACATCCACTTATATACTCTTATATTTTTTGCTACCCTTCTTAATTGTGTTGCATGTGAAAAAAAGGCAAACAAATTAGTCATTGATGTATATATATTGCAAAAGCATAATTTAGAAAATTTTATTTGCATGAAGTGATACCTAAACTACTTGGCACCTATGATTGTTGTGTTGGAGGTGAATCATTATAGATAGTTTATCTATCCCTCTGTGGTGGGAGCGATAAAAGTGCATCTCTTGACTCCAACTCCCCCTGTGTATGCTCAGGTGAGAGTGCACCTCCTAACACCAAATCTCTATGTGTATGCTTATGTGATGTCACATCTTCAGTGGGGTTATATCGACCTTGGCCATTACCCCGCCCAATGCCTTGTCCTTCTTGACCTCCTAGCCTATCTTGTGCAGAACCCGACATTTGCTACTTTTTGTCCAAATATAGTATAAGTAACAAAACGGGATGAAATAAACATTAATGGCAAGCAAAAGTAAATGATAAAACACATACGTAACAAATACACAGGAAAAAAGAGAGTAAAACAATATAAAAGTAAACAACATAAAACATATATGACACAAGAATATACCAAACTTCAAATACTTCAATCATTTGATCATACAATGAGGACATTTGTACAATAATTGTAAATTTTTCAAATGTTCAGCAAGATTGATACTAATCTTAATTACACTCCGTGTCCACAATGTTGTTCGCATCATAATCATCAAGCAAATCTTCCCCTTTTTTTTCGTCGGTAGACCCAATCTCATCATTATTATCAATGAAATCATCAACCGCACCCCTTGCATTATGCCCACTTGTTTGAGTATTTATACTTGTATGGCTTAGTATTTCTGGTTCAACATCATCCTGATGCAAGAGGACTACAAGGTCAATGCCTATGTCATCATTCCAAATCAGATTTAATTGGACTACATCTTGTTGATATGTCTCATGTAACACCATATATTTTTAACTCATTTCATTATGTTCATATGCTTTACATCATCAATTCCATGAAAGAGTAAGGAAAAAGGATTAAAAATAATGCTTTTCCTTATGTTACGTTATGTTTAAAAGTTCTATTTGGTATCACGTGGACCATGTAAGCTCATACAATACATTTTCATATTTAATTACATGAATAAAACTTATTTACATCTCCAAAAGTGGCTCACATCTCATGGAACTCGAAGGAATGCATGAAATACACATATGTAATTTCAGCCACATTTGTCTTCATTTCTGTCACAACTTTGGAAAATCATAACTAGTTATTAAAAAAATCAAAATCGTACATTCTTGGCCGTTTTGGAAAGCTTAACATGTGTAATTCATGCTAAAAATATGTCCAGACCATAACATCTATCACAAAAGGCGTTTGATATTCAAAAATGTCTAGAGGTCAAGTTGTTCACTGGAGCTATCACATAATTTTGTAGAAAATTTCAAAAATATTCAATTAATTCCACAAAAATTCAATCCATGCAAATGATTCCAATCTAAAAAGTTGCAGATGTTAGCTAGAGGGGAAAATAACTCTAGACTAGTTCAGGCACTCCTAGACCTCAAAATTCACTTAAATAGTGACTAAGGGTGGATGGATTTCTTGATACTGGATAGAATTTTAGAAAATTCATATCTCCCTTTTGAGACATCCAAATGAGATGTTTCTAGTTGGCATAAGTCACTGGGAACATCTAGTTTCTCTGTATAAAATTTTGTGGCAATTGGACATCATTTGAGCCCCATGTGACAGAATTCATTTTTGGACTAAGTGAATAGTACATCAGACCAAAATCAAAAAAATTGTCAACTTTGAAAATTCATCAAATATTCTTTGGACCTCAAAAAATTCCATACTTTAGCTTCCCAAAAAGCTCTAAATGAACCCTAATTGTATGTCAAATCTCAGATCAAGAAGAGTGAAAAGTTCATTTGGGCAAAAAGTGACATAGAGTTTTAAATTAATCAATTTTGGTTCCATATGGAATACTCAAGTGACCAAATGGTCTTCTATGGGGTTTGTCACTTCTTGGATAAGTCTAAAAATATAATTAAGACTTGTCTAAGCTGCCCAAATGGTCCTAAACTCTATGCATCTCATTTTGGCCATCTAACGCACACTTATGCACAATTCCATAAACTCATTCAAGAAGCCACTTTTGCCATACATACTCAAATTGCATTTCAATGGTCTCATAATACATTCTCTCATTTATACATTACATAATAACATAATTATACATGTGTAAGGGGTCATATGCTATATACAATAATGGAATACATCCTTTGACAAAAATATAGCTTTAAGGAACAGAAATTATGTATTTTAATGTCAAGCTTTCTTCTTTAAGGCAGTTGGCTCCCATTGCCTTGCTCTTTTTGTCCACCTAGTATGTTAGATCATTGGAGAGGAGGAAATGAGATTCAAAGAAACCCAATAGCTCATCTCTCATTCAATCATACATAATAGATGCAAACAAGTCTCATAAATGCATGTATGGTCATGTTGACATGTGCAAACATTCAAAAGACTTTATTAGCATTTAAAAATGTCACACATAGCATACAAAGGCTTGCTAAGCAAGTGAATTGGCCTCACCCATTTTCTTGTGGATTTTGGACTTGTCTCACCCATTCTTTAAGGAACTCTTGGACTCAACCATGCTCTTAGGAGTCTATCTTGCTATTGGGAGACTCTTTGCTTTGTCTCAACCAATTTTAAGGGCTCTTGGCTCATCTTCATCATGGCTAAGGGTTCTTGGCCTCACCACATTCAAGCAAATCTAAGCAAACATCATAACATCATTTAGAAACATAATATGTCATCTTGGTATCATGGCATATAAAATTATGCTAGCATACTTTTCATGGCTTAAAAATACACATGCACACATTCTAAGATAAGCTAAGCACACATCCATGCATGAGAGAAGGTGGAGAGAGCTACTTTGGATACAATTACATACTTTTTCTCTTGAATCCAAACTCCTTTTTTTGGCCACATACACACAAAAGTGTGAGGATAATTTCTATTGGCCTAAACACAATTTATGGAAGCCAATTAGGTTCATGGAATTAATTCTAAGGCCACACAACTTGCTTAGATTCTAAGTTAGTTTATAAACCTCATTATGGTTCCATAATTGCACCTAATGAAGCAACACCCCTCAAATAAATTTTAGACTCTATTATTTCCTTTCAAATATGATTCTTGATTCCTTTTAAGTCTCTCAGAGTCATCACACAATTAAAATAAAGAGCCTAACTACATATTACTTCTTTAGGTCATATTATGGAACATAAAGCACCATCTCACTTCCTATACTTCCTAAATTTTTCCTAAGACTTCCCCTCATATTCATTCATCATATATGACTCAAAAATGGGCTTAGAAAAATTTAAAACTCTCTCTAGGTATGCTAATCTCTCTTGGCTAAACTTAAGTAGCATTTTGCTCTCTATGGACCTTGCTTTGTTTTCTTGATGGAAGAAGCACATGGCGAGACTTCTAAGGATCTTAGGAGCTCATTTAAATTCACATTTAGACATAAGAATTATTGAATCAATTCAAATTTTCCAAGGAACATATGAAACCCTAGACTTTGTATCTTGAATTTCTATTGTTATTTGTTAATTCTCTTTGTATATTCTTAATCTCTACACCCTTTTTTCTAAGAATCACCCTTGGTTTAGCTCAAAAACCAAGTCCTCCTAGGACTTCTTGGGTGAGGCAAAATGGGTGGAGAAGAGGAAGAAAGGATATTATCCATGGAAGAAGAAATTACCTTATTTTCTGGCTTTTTCTCACTTGAATCTTGTATTTTTTGAGCTCCTCTCTTTAAATCCAAATTTTTCCCTCAATTTCTCCCTTAAAATAAATTTTAAAACTTCATTTTAAACATTGGAAACAAAGGAGAATGGAGGAGAAGAGGTTTGAAAGAGAAAGAGCATGAAAAACTATTAAATTTCCTTACCTTTTAGCTTGAATTTTTCCTCCTTTTCTTCCTTCTCTTGTGCACCTCATCCCCTAAGGTTTTTCTCTAGTTTTAGGCAGAACTTGGTCAAGCAAAATGAAGGGAGAAGGAGGGCTCCACCTATATATATAAAGGAGGAAGAAGAACTTTTCAAAAATTTTCATTTTGCCCTTCGTTTTTAGCATTTTTGTTTCTAATTTTTTTAGCTCTTTTTTTAGAACCATCTTTTCCATTATAAAATTTAGGTTCCTAATTTAGTAAAATTCCTTTGGAATCACTTGAATTGGAGTTAAAACCTTCTCGAACGAATCCGTCAAAGTTTGGGCACACTAATATTGGAAAACATCCACCGGAGGGGTTTCAACTGTCCCGGGACTTCCCATGATTTTCAGGGCCTCTGAAAACCCTAGAGAACTCAAAAATTTCATTTAAAAAGCCCTCCTATGTGAATTCCAAAATTTACTCAAAATTACGAAAATACCATTACGTTTCGTAAGATTTTCGTAAGAAATTATTTCTTTATTCTAGCTCTATTTTTCTTTCTATTTGAGCTTGTGATTCTCACTTTTAGGAGCCTAGAATGCTTCCCAAATTTTTTGAGATTTTAACTACATCATTTTGGGAGACTTGCTTTTCTATCCGATAAATTTCATTAATTTACAAAGAAACTGTAGGGTTACGTTTCTTGCGTTTTCTATCGTTTACAGAGGACTGGATATTACAACTCATCAAGAAGGAAACCATCATTCTTACCACTTTTTCACCTTCTTCCACCTCTGAAAGGTTAAAGAGGCCATAAGGTTTTGTCTTCACAACAATTAGCCACTTCGTGTCAATGATGTCTTTCAGATAGAACACTTGTTCTGCTTGGCCAGCCAAGACAAATGGCTCATTTGTAGCCAATGAATGCTGAACATTCACACTTGTAATGCCAAACTTGTCAACCTTGTATCCTCTTCCTAAATAACTCACGTCCCACTAATAACACTTGAAGAGATATACTTTCTTATTCCCAATATATGAAAGCTCATATATGTCCTCTAGGATACCATAATACTCTTTCCCTTTGTCTAAGTCATCCCTTTTCACTAGAACTCCAGTATTGTTAGTTTTCCTCCCTAAGGCATGATCTCTTGTATGTAATCTAAAACCATTGACCAAATAAGTAGAAAAATGGTGCACTATTTTGGCTAGGCCAAAGTGCTAGACTGATGATGTCATCATTAGTTTGGCCTTGTGTACGTAACTGTAAAACCTGCATAGATTAACTATACTCTATTATAGGTTATTTAGACAAAAGCTCATAACTTAAAATATACTACTTAACAAAGTAAACTATATTAACAAAGGAACTTACTCGTGTATAAAACCATTTGGAAAAGTCCTCAATAGTTGAAGTTTGAGTTTCAATCTCTAATTGATACTCCCTACATTGTAGTAGATAGTTAGGAAATATTTGCTAACTAATTCTTGTCATAGAGATTGTGTAATATCCAGTTCCCTAAAAACCAGAGAAAACGTGAAAAACGTAAGGTACAGTTTCTCTGTAAACAACCGAAATTCACCGGATACAAAAGGAAGTCCCCTAAGATGATGTAGTTAAGGTCCCAAAAAATATGGGAAGCATTCTAGACTCCTAAAAATGAGAATCCTAGGCTCAAACAGACAGAAAGAAAAATGGAGCTAGAATGAAGAAACAATTTCTTACGAAAAGCCTATGAAACGTAATAGCATTTTCGTAATTTTGAGCAATTTTTAGAATTCACACAGGAGGGCTTCCTAAATGAAAGTTTTGAGTTCTCCAGGGTTCTCAGAGGCCCTGAAAACCATGGAAACCCCCGGGATAATTAAAACCCTTCCAGTGGATGTTTTCCAATGTCAATGTGCCCGAACTTTGACAGATGTGTTCGAGAAGGTTTTAGCTCCAATTTAAGTATTTTCCAAAGGCATTTTTCTTAATTGGGAACCTAAATTTTATAATGAAAAAGACGGTTCTATAAAAAAAGTTAAAATAGAGGAAAAACGAAAATGCAAAGTATGAAGGGCAAAGTTGGAATTTTTGAAAAAGTCATTTTCTACACCTATATATAGGTGGTGCCCCACTTTCCTCCCCATTTGGAATCAAAAAATTTTGCATAATTTCATAAGGGAGAGCTAGGGTTTTAGGCACACCAAGAGAGGAAGAGAAAAAGAAGAAATTCCAAGCTAAAAGGAGAAATTCAAAGGAAATTTTAGACTTGAAGAGAGGAGCTTGGAGAAAGCAAGATTCAAGCCAAACTAAGCAAGGAAACTAGGCCAAGAGAAACTATCTTCACTAATTTGTGGGTGTGTGACCAAAAGAGGAGGCTTGAATCCAAAGGGAAAAATGTGTAATTGTATGCAAGGTAGCTCTCTCCACCTTCTCTCATGCATGGATGTGTGTTTAGCTTATCTTAGAATATGTATATGTGTATTTTCAAGCCATGAAAAGTATGCTAACATGATTTTATATGTTATGATTTCATGATATCATGTTATGTTTTCAAATGAATGTATAATATTTTTTTAGTTTGCTTGAGTGTGGAGAGGCCAAGAACTCTTCACCATGGTGAGGATGAGCCAAAAATCCTTGAGCTTAGTTGAGACAAAGTAAAGAGTCTCCAAGAGCAAAGTGGGCTCCAAAGAGTATGGTTAAGTCTAAAGCTCTTAAAGAATGGGTAAGGCAAGTCCAAAATCTATGAGGAGAAGTGTGAGGCCAATCTAAACACTTGATGAGCTCTTGAATGTCTTGTATGATGTGTTCACGTGCTAAGCTTGCTTTTTAAATGCTCATGATTTATATTATGTCCATGCATGCATTTTTAAAGCTTGCTTTACATATATTATATATGATTGAAAGAGAGATAGCTATTGAGATTCTTTGACTCTCATCCTCTCCTCTCTAATGATCTCATATGCTAGGTGGACCAAGTGGATATGTTAATGGGAGCCAACAACATTGAAGGAGAAAGATTGACATCCATATGTATGGTAATTTCCTTTTAAAGCCATAATGAACCATAATGATGTATATTAATGTTGTAAATGGTTTATGATCCTTGAGGAATATGTAATTATGTTATTATGTGATGTAGAAATGAGAGAATGTATTATGTGAATGATGGAATGTGAATTGAGTATGTATGGCAAAGATGGTTTCATGAATGAGTTTATGGAAATGTGCATGTGTGTATGGAAAGGCCAAAATGAGATGCATGGGGTTTGGGACCATTTGGTCAGCTCACACAAGTCCTAAATCTGCTTTTAGACTTGCTCAAAAGGTGTCAAACCCAAGGAAAAGCCATTTGATAATTTTGATATCTCATATGGAGCCAAAATTGACCATAATGGAACCCTATGTCATTTTTTAGTTAAATGAGTTATTCTTGATCTAAGATTTGGCATGCAATTAGGTCTCATTAAGAGATTTTTGGGAAGCTAAGGATCATAATTTTTGGAAGTCTACAAAATATTTGAGAATTTTTCAAAGTTGTCATTTTTCTAGTTTTAGTCTGCTATACTATTCATTTGGTCCGAAAATGAATTCTATCACACGATGGTCAATTGCCATGAAATTTTATACAAAGAAACTAGACATCCACAGTGACTCATTTTAACTAGAAGCACCTCATTTGGAGGTCTAGAGAGGGAGATATGAATTTTTGAATATTTTGTCCAGTATTAGAAATTTTGCCCTACCTGAGTTACTGTTCCATTAAATTCCGAGGTCTGGGTTTGATGAATTGGTCTAGAGATATTTTTTTCTCTCTATCTAATATCTACAACTTTCCATATTGGTATCATTTGCATAGATTTGATTTTTTTTGGAATTAATTGGACATTTTCAAAGTTTTCTACAGAATTTTATGACAGTTCCAAAATGCAGTCTAACCTCCAGACTATTTTGGATGTCAAACATCCTCTGTGATAGATGTTATGATCTAGGCATATTTTTAATTTGAAGTAGACATCTGTAGCTTCCCAGAATGACCAAGATTGCATGATTTTGATTTTTCTAGAATTAGTTATAATTTTCTAAAATGTGATTAGAAAGAGGGCCAAATCTGGCCAAAATTAAATAGCCACATTTTATGCTTCATTTCGGTTTCCATGAATTGTGGGCATGATTTTGTGATGCAAAGGAGTTTTATTGATGTAATTAAATATGGAAAAGTATAGTATGTGCTCATATAGCCCACATGACATCAAATGGAATTTTCATATGTAGCACAACACAAATTCAATCCATTATTTATATCCCATTTTCTTACAACTCCTAAGCAATGCATGTTATGGAGCATGTGAATTGAATGAGGAAGGCTAAAAAGATATGGTATTACAGATTGAAAAAGGAGTGATAACTTACTCCATGAACAGCAAAATATCTGCACAATTTTGTAGTACATACACACAAGCTTGATGGAACTCTGCCTCAAGCAAAATAATAAACTCATAACACCCCATTGCCCTCCCAATTTGGTAGAAGATGGACTTGTTACCATTATCCATGGGTCCATCATCATTTCTAGGGGGCTAATTAAATTTGGTTGGTATCTTCTTTAAATAACGAGAGTAAAAGATAAGGCATTCTGGATGAGATTTGTTACGAACATAAGATTTAAGCGTGTGTAAATACCTACCTAAAAGGCAGATGGTGAAGAAGAGAAATAATTTGCAAGATTTTAAAGATGGAATAAAATGTATATTAAAATATAATATCTCTCAATAGGGTACATCCATTGGTATTGCACAGGTCCACCAAGCATTGCCTCTCTTGGCAAGTGAATAAGCAAGTGAACCATAACATCAAAGAAAGCTAGTAGAAATATCATTTCTAATTTGCATAATTTGAGTACAATTTGGGTTTCAAGTTGTTCTAGATCCTCAATTTTTAGGCACTTAGAACATAAATTTTTGAAAAATTTACCCAACTCTATTATCAACTCTAACATTAACATTCTATTCCTAACTCTATTGCAATTGGAAATATGTCTTGCAACAATACGTGGTGATCATAGCATTTCAATCTAAATATTTTTTTATTACAAACATGTACACACCTTGAAATATTTGATGAGAAGGCATATGGAACCTTTAAATTAGCCAAGAAGTTACACACTTTTAATTTCTCATGTGGGGAAAAGGTATAGCAAGCTGTAGGCATTAACACTCTTTTTCCATCCTTGATTCGATGCAACTATTGTCTTATTCCTAAATCCATCAAGTCATCTCAACTCTTCAATGTGTAGTTGGTTTTCCCCACAACACCCATCACTGCTGAAATAAAGTTTTCAGACACATTTCATTCTATATGCATGACATCTAGGTTGTGTTAAAGTAGGAGGGTTTTCTAGCATGGTAATTGGAAAAAAATACTCTTCTTCCTCTAATTATAAGCATTTGTTAGGTGATCACACTTTCTTTTTTTGTCCTTTTTCTAAAGGTTACATTACCTAATGCTTGTAATTGCCTTAGTGCTTCAACTCCTGATAAAGGTATAAGTGCTCTTGCAGTTTTAACATTCCTATCAAATGCCCTCCTATTTTGCTGCCAAGGATAAGTAATAGGTAAGAAGCGTCGATGGCTCATGAAGCATACCTTGCTACGTAAAGAAACTAAATGTGTGTCTTTATGACAACAAGGGCATGTTGACTTCCTTTTAGTTGACCACCCTAAAAGGTTTTCATATGCCAAAAAGTCATTTATTGTCCATAATACAGCTGTTTGCATCTTAAAATTGGATTGTGAGTGGACATCATATGTCTCCACCCCTTCCTCCTGCAAATGTTGTAGTTCTTTAATCATTGGCTATAGATATACATTTATTTCATCACCTGGACATTTAAGACCTAGAATTAGGAGTGTCATCATAAAATATAGTTGTTTTATACAATGCCAGGATGGTAAATTATGAGGAACTAACACCACTGGCCATATACTATGTGTAGCACTCATATTGCCATAAGGTTGGAACCCATTACTTGCTAGCCCAAAATGAACATTTCTAGGATCCTCAGAGAAGTCAAGATGTTCCTCATCAAAGGTCTTCTATGCAATGGAATCATATGGATGTCTTAACACACCATCATCCTTTCGTGCATCCTTATGCCATCTCATCTCTTTAGTTGTGTTGCAAGCCATATACAACCTTTGTAGCCTAGACGTTATGAGAAAATGGCATAATACTTTATGTGAGACTTTCTTGCCTCTATGCCCCTCTGACTTCCATCTGGATAAGTTGCGCCTAGGACATCTTTAGGCATCAACGTGCTCCTTCCAATACAAAATACAATCATTTTCACATGCATTAATCTTGGTGTACTCTAATTCGAGCTCTCGAATAACCTTCTTCGCTTCATAATAAGAGTTTGGTACTAGTGCCCCTTCTAGAAGCACATCCCCAAATAAGCTAAGTAAGACATTCATAAACTTGTTACTCTAATAGTTGAGGCATTTCAAGTGAAATAGCCTTACAATGAAAGAAAATTTGGAAGCTTTTTTATAACTTGGATACAGATCAGTCTTAGCATTCTCCAATAACTTGAAGAAATGCCTAGCTTGCATATTTGGCAGGTCATTATATTCAGAGCCATAAGTCCCCGCCTCTCTTTCTGTATGCCCATATGCATCGTTTATCATCTTAATAATGTCATCCTCCTCATCATTATCTTCGTGAACACCTTTGTCAATCTCTTGTAGTGACTTTGGACATGATGACAAAGTTCTCCATGTGAATCCCACACTTGGTAACTCTCACAAAAACCCTTTTTGAATAGATCCTCTTTTACTCTATGTCTTAGCTTGAACTCTATGTTCCTGCATGCTTTGCATGAACAACAAATCATATCATTAACCCCTAATTGATTAAATGCCCATTGGAGAAAATTATCCACTCCTCGTATATATCTTGGATAAGCTTTATTCCTAATCATTATCCAACTTTTATCCATCCCTATTCTCTTTCTCTATTTCTTACATTAGGTAACACAGGCAATAAAATTTTAGCAATAAGAACCATATCATAATCAAGCCACACCTTCAGTTTCTCTTATAGTTGCAAGGAACAAGCCACATTATGAATAAGAAATTGTAATTCAATCAAAACCAAGTTTCATTTTTCACACCTAAAAGTTTGAAACAACAATCAAAATTCAACTATCCACTATTATAAGTACTATATTATCCAACCAATGAATCCCCCACACATATGCATTGGAGACTAGGTAAGTGATTGTTGAGTAGTTCTTGATGCTAGAAATGATATAAGTGAATTAGAGATATACCATAGCATGTTGTGTACCTGGGGTTGCTCTAGAGTTTTAAAGAATTGATTCTATTGAAACTTGTTCAAGATGATTGGTAAGAAAATGCATATTTTGGTAAGGAAATGTATACCTTTGCTGATACAATGGTTAAAGTTGTGGTATATAATAAAGTTCAATTAATTCAACTAATCCCTAAATGATAAATACTAGTATGGGGAGGTAGATAGGAGAACAAATGTCAATAAAACCAAGTAATCTAGCCATAAGAGGGCTCTAGAACTCCATTAGAGGGTGTACCGAATGGTTAGGAAGAATATTTAAGAGTTTAGGATTAAAAGTAATTAGAGTCGCGACTATAATTCAAACAAAATTGAGGAATGTCGTGGCTTGGATTGTTGTGATGCGGCGTGGATTGAAAACTTAGCCCAACACTCTTGCAGAATTGAGCCACACCATGACTTGAGATGAACTGAGCCACACCATGACTCAGTCATCTCAAGTCACTATGAGGATCATGATTTTGGCATATGTTAATTCCAATAGGGAGTTGAGTCACAACCTGGGTACTTTAAGTCATGGCGCAAGTTTAATATTTTTGTTTCAGAGTTACAAAATCCAACTAAGTCGTGGTGAGGAGCATTCAAGTTGTGGCATAATTACACTTTAATGTTTTTAGAGGTTCCCATGACTGTTTTAGCCATGGCGAAAAGCCACCAAGTCACAACCTAAATTTCCAAATGCTTAATTTAGCTTCTAAACTTCTAAAAGTCATAACTTTGACCATGGTAGTTCGTTTAAGGTTTTTTTTTTAATTTGGGTATTTTTTTGAGATCTATGCAATGGTGAACTGCCTAAAGTGGTTTAATCACTTATTTTTCTCAAAAAAAAATGTTTTTGCCTTCAATTTTGAGATTTTTGTTTTAATTTCTTTTCAAAAGAGCATGTTCTGATACTAAAATGTAAAAATTTATAACTTGAGTAAGGGATCTCCAAATTTTGCAAACTTTAGCTCTAATTAAAGCTCCATATGTCTACTTTATGTTGTAAAGATTTCAGCCCAATCCTACATCTTTTGTTCCTAAAAAATTGCATGACAATAGAATTGGCCTGGGTGACAATTCTACAGATTCACCTTTTACGGTCATAAATTTTGAAAGTTTAGAAAATATTCCATATAAATCCAAAAATTACCATCTTAAGCTTGAATTAAACATCTAAATATCCTCTAACTATTTACAAAGTTTTAGACCTATACTTCACCATTTGATCCTTCAAATGCATCCCTTTGCAAACCTACTCTATTTAGGTTCTGAATTTGACACTAAAGAGTATATATGTGCAAAAAATGGCCTTACACCATTTCATTGACCACCCCAACACTTCTAAAAAGTTTTAAATCATATTTCAAGACTACTAGAACTTCTCAAACTCCTAAAAAAATCTTTAGATCAAAATATGACTACCTAAGTTCCTTATACCACATGTAATTCACCATGCTACTTAAAGCTTTAGAGATCACACAACCAACCATCATGCATTTAAATTAGTAATATTAAAAGTTCATAATCATATCACAAGAACTACAAAATACTAATCAAAATAATTGCATTTATGTCAGATCAAATACGTCATAGTATTAATTTTTTTCTCAAATCTTCCTTCATTGCCATAAGTATATTTTTCAAATTAGCCAAGAAGTGACATGTCGCATATGCATTTTACAAAAGAATCAAAAGAAACTACATATATCATTATAAGACCTAGCTCTACTTGCTACTAGCTTTTATGGTCTTCTCCTTATTGGAGGAGCTAAGATAGATGAGGGGATGAGATATGCAATGTCTGATATAATATAATAACCATGCAATATAGAACGCAATGCTTGATATAATAACTATGCAATATAGAATGCAATGCAAAGAGGCTTAGGCATAATATGGAGGGATATCACAATCACTTAAATCATTTCACATGCAATACATAGCACATAATGCATATAAGAGGAAATAACTTCAAGTTACCTTTGTAACTCCAAAAAGGTGTCCAATAATTAGTCCAAGAAAATTTAACCTATTGAACAAGAGAAAATTCAACATCATAATCACTTTTGTTCTTTGAAATTCTTTTTGTATAAACTACCAATTATATTTTCATCCCAACTAAACCATTTAAAGCTCTTAATCCCAAGCATCCTCCATCCTCTATCCTCTATCCTCCATAGAATTCGGATATGTGTTTGTCTCAATAGTAAACTTATGAAAAATTACCACATTAGGGCTCATCTTCATTAAAAATCATCATTTAAGGTCTACCCAAGCTTAAAGGAGCATTATGTAACCATTAAAGCATCAAGATTGAATTTAAGATTCCAAATTCGCATCAATGGCTGCCCTCACTAAGAAAACCATAAAAATCATTATATTTTTGCTCATTCTCATTAAAAATTATCAATTAAGGCTTACCCAAACCAAAAGGAACCATTACAAGCCATGAAACTTGAATATTAAACCAAAAATCCCAATTTACAAAACCTAAAGTTTATACTTCTTCCATAAATTAGAACCTAGGGCAGCATTAATGGATGAAGAAGAAGATAGAATAAGAATTTTAGAAGCTTACCCAACTAAAATCAAGTTTACAATGATAAGAGATTCAACTTTTGGTCAACCTTCATTCTTCTTCTCCTTCATTTGCTCAGCCTTCATTCTTGTCCTTCTTCTCCTTCATTTGCTTCGCCTCTTTTGTTTACTCTGCTTCAAAAGTTAGGACTTAGGGCTAAAGCTGTTGCAATGTTGGTGTTTGTCTTGAGGGAATTGAAATTTGAAGGTTAATAAAAATTGATGAGTGTCTAGAGGGAATTGAAAAAAATTAATAAAAATTGATGAGTTTTTTTTATTGATAAAATAAATCTTAGATATATGAAATGTTGATATATTACTTTAATGAATTCTAAAAATTGAAATTTTAATTTATTACTAAACAATTATAAATAATAATCTATTAGTTTCTTAAAATTTAACTAAAAAAACTTTAGTATTTGATATTTTGTAATGGTTTTATTTATAGCTTTATTTTTTAATTAATGATTAAATAATTTATAAAATTAAATAAAAATATTAAAATTTTTAAAAAGCAAATAGATTGTAGTTATTTATCTAAGACTTATTTATAGTTTTATTTTTTAATTAATGATTTATTTTGTATGTTTGATTAATTTTATATAATGCCAAAATCTAGATTTTGAATTTGAGATAAGTATATAACTAGATATATAGGTAACCTGGAGAAGAAAATCTAAATTTGAGGATTGAATAAAGAGAGGGGAGCGGAGGGGATTTGGGTGTAAATGAATGAATAAATAAATAAATAATAGAGTTTTGAATCTGATAGAAGAAACATATAACTACACAAATCTTTGTTTTTTTTCTTTGATTTTTAAATTTAATTTTTAATTTTATTCACATTTTCTTTAGTTTTGAACAATTAATTAAAATTTTAGCATATAATAATAATTTATGAATAAACTCTGTAGCAAATTTTAATGAATAAACCTTTTCTATTTCACAAACAAGTACTATTATAAATATTTTAAGGGATAAACCCTTGTATAGTGCTATTACAATTGATTAATGATTAAATTAAAAATAATTAAAAATAATCTTTCAATAAGTGTTATATAACAACTATATTATGTGACATTATCTATTTTATTTATTTTGTATGTATGATTAATGATTATATAATACTAAAATTTAGATTTCAAAAAAGAAAGAAGTAAAATAGAGATGACATTTTGAATTTACATAAATAGATAAAATTTTATTGTTAGTTTCGATTGACACATAAATGACTTATAGAAGAGAATATAGATCTGAGGAGTAATTGAAAAGAATGGAGGAGAGTATGGGTATAAATGAGTAATTGAATTTTGAATATATTTGTTTTCAAGCATTTCCACTATGTCCTACTTTTTCACTTCTTATTCATTTATTCATGTATTTCATGGTCTTTTCAACCCATGCCATTCATGATTCTAAAATTTTGCCATTCATTCAATCACTTCGACTTCATTTTCTTTTTTAGGATAAATTATTTTCTTTTGTCTTTAAAATTTTATTAAATTTTAAATTTAGTTCTTATAATTTAAAAATTTATAATTTTATCTTTATAATTTAAAATTTTTTTATTTAATTTGTATTGTTAAGTTTATGATAATATCCTATTAAATTTTGATAATATAATCATCATTTTTTATTTTAATATTTTGAATATGTATAATTTAAATAAAATAAATAATAAAGTAAAATTAACTCAATATATAATTTGTAAAATAATCATATTAAATTATTAATATAAATTTGATAACAGAGATTAAATTAAAAAAATTAAATAATAAAAATTAACTAAAAATCTTACAAAAGTATAAAGATTAAAAGAATAATTTTATTTTACCTTTATAATTTTAAAAGTGCATTCTATCTCTATTGACTATAGTTTTCTTAAGCGCTAAGTTTGATAAGAAAAAAAAAAGTGCATTCCATATAGAGTTAAAATTGTGCTTTAATAATATATTACGCAAATGGCAACTACTCCTCTTACTTTTTGGGTGAGCTATGTGTTTTAGTTAACAATTCCAAATAAATAGAAAAATATCTTCCTCACTTGATAGATAGCATCTTTTCATTTTACTCCCCCTCCTCAATTGCTTCTCCTTTTGTTAGAGGATTCTTCTAATATTTATTTTCTTAAGTTAGGTGCATTCTACTTTAGGTTTTGTTTGTCCCCTTTTTTATCAACAAAAGATAAAGATAAAACATATTTTGTCAAATTAATTACATATTTAATTAAACAAGATAAATATGTATCATGTCCATGGAGGAAAACAGGCATGCGTTCATACATGATCTGTTAATTGGTCATGTGTGCATATATGGTAGAATTTATTGTAATTAAGGTCGTTTATTATGAATATCTACACTAATATCATCACATCTATTAGCGAGCTCCAAAGTTCATAACACAAGGTGATTATTATAAATTTAACTATATTACAAGTACTAATTAGGCTACAAATTACATTAATGTGTATTTCTAAAATAAAACACTAAAAAAAAGCTTACTTTAAAAATATCGGCATCATCCGTTACTAAATAAGCAATATCTAATCATCATTGTAATCCTCGACAGCATTTTCAGTGATGGTCTCTAATGCAGGTGAATTTGAAGGTTTGGATAGGAGCAACCTCCATTCATGAACTCAGTCAAATCTCTAATTGCCTTAAACATTCTCACAAATTTAACGCCAATACTTGTCGCTGAATCTGGAGTTGAAATAACTAAATGCTTTTGGAAGTGGAACAATTTTCTCTCCTGCTGCTATGCTTGAGTTGATGTGAGATTTAGAAACATGGGAAGGATATTTTCATATATTTGAATAATATTTTAATAATTATCTATTTTAATCATCCCATCCCATCCTATAAGAGAAGAGGGATCTTCTTTATTAGAAAGGTCAGAAAAATGATTAAATTTAAGATTAAATTAGGTATATTTTTATAGCACTCTTTTTCAAAAAATTATATATATATATATATATATAATTCCGAAGAGACTTTATCATATAATATTAAAGTATAAATAATTAGCTCTTAAATGTGTAATATTTTTAAAACCAAACTAATCATTCAATTAGTGAAAACATTGGTTTAAGGTTCATTTGCCTCAATATAGTGAAGTGTGATTGCACGTACATATAAAAATAATTTTTTAGCCTTATATAAGGTTCATTTTTCTGAATATAATTTATTTATTTTTAACTTATTTGTATGTAAAAATATTTTTTTAGTTTTATTAAAAATTTTATAGAAAGATTACTTCAAGTTATTTGTATATAAAATTTAATTAATATTATTAACATTAAAAATTTTATTTTCTTTGATAAAGTTAGATTTATAAGTATAATTTATTTTTGTAATGAATTGTTTATTTAAAAAAAATTCTATTTAATAAAAATTTTGCACCAAAACTTTTAGTGGCAACTAAAATAGTTGTTACTAAAAATTAGTTTTTGTAGCGACAACTTTTATGCTGTCATTAAAAGTTTGACAAATTTTTTTTAAAATTTTCAAAAATGATACAAAACTTTTATTACCACTAAAAGTGATCTTTAGTGACAAAATCCATTTGTCGTCACTAAAAGTTAGTTTTAGTGGTGACAATGTTGATGTCGCCATTAAAAGTATTTAGTAACGATTTTTTTGCTACTATATAGTTTTAGTGATAATTTTTTGGTCATCATTAAAAATTTTATCCAAATTAAAAATAATATTTTAATAACAACTTTTAGCAACAACTTAATAATATTATGACTAAAACTATTTGTTTGTGACAACTTTTTTTGGTCATTGTTAAAAGGCATCAAAAATCTATTTTTTTGTAGTGCAAGTAAGCATAAAGCCAACTAAAATCCCCATATAACACAAGCATAAGTTTTGCAATCGTATTGTTTTCTATAATCTTAAACCATGGCCTTTGAATGTTATAAATATGAGTAGAAGTTTATCACAGCAGCATCAATAAGCATGGTTTCAACCTGCAAACTCACAGCACGTTTCCAATTCTAGAAGTTCACGGAACCAGCCTGTCGCATGTCAGAAGTGGTGGTCAGTTCTGATTTGCTTAAGAAAGTCATCATATATTCATCTTCGGTTTTGGGATCTGTTAATTATGAAATAAGATTGGGAGGATAGATATCAGAAAGGAAATAGTATTATTTTTATGGAGGCAGTAGAGAAAGCTATCCAGCTCGTTGTACACCACCGCTGAACGCTATCAGAGAGATCTATATTTGAATTTGTTAGGCATATATGGATTATCATCGATTATTTGCCAGGTTTGCCGACCATAGGATTTACATATTGGAGTCGCCAAGGAAAGCAGATTTCATCCACAGTTTTCTTTAAGGATTTAAGAGGATGATTAGAGATTTTGCAAGAGCTCATGAGAGACAGATTACAGCTTGAAATTCTGGATGAGAACTATGTCCAAAGACTTTGGAACAAATCAATTTTCAACAAAAGATGTAGCAATTATTTGTCATGATATCGAGTGCCTCGAGTCAACCTTTAAAGGTATTAGTTTTGTTTCATACCAGAATCCAGATCTTTCATTTTTTTGTTAATTTCAAATCCATTCCCTTCGACTAGTATGTTGCTCCTTTATCTTAACGTATTGGTTGTCATTAATTTTTTTTTTTTAAAAAGCCCAAATATTATGAGGTAGAACCAACCCAAGCCAACAAGCCGAAAATCAATCTGCAGAGTTTGGCCAAGCCCCCGTCTTCTAATAAGGAAATCCTAACCTCCTTCCTCCTTCCAAGGGAGCATTGGCAAAGCAAGAATTTCGCAATTCTTTATTACACAATTACACAAATTGATGTAATTCATTCTTAAAAAGTAGCTACAAACTATAAATTTCTTAATTTTTTTTTTTTAAAAGTCAATTACAAAGCAAGACCTCATTCCACGCTTCGTTTCCCCTCTTCAGCTGCTTCACACAATCACTCTGCCTAGAAAACAATGCCACTCTTTGCTTTGGCATTCACCGTCCGTGTAAATCGTCATTGTAGTGGGGATCATGTTTATGTAAAGCAATAATCAAATCAGCGACCCATATATATATATATATATATATATAAAGAAAAATGGGAAAGAATTAGAAAGAACTATTAAGAAAAAAAAAAAGTAAAAGCAATGAACTTTGCAATATTATCATCTAATGGTAAGTAGGTGAGGCAATTAATAATCCATTCTTTGAAAAAAACACAAATAAAAAACAATTGAAAACTCTTGAAACATGAGTTAATAATCCTTACATAGACCACGATACGATTTTCTATTTTCTGCGACTAAAATGGAAAAAAAAGAACAAAAATCAAAACAAGCTTCCACATAAGCTTCTTCAAGTTAGTCATCTTCAAATATATCAAAGCGAAAGGTAATGCAAACTTTGAAGCGCCACTGTTATAAGGAAATATGCACTTCACGATGATCATACTCTTGGGATACATGTTTCTTAGTTATGATACAATTAATTATTAAATATAGGATAATATTTTTTCTATTTTAATAGATTTATTACTTTAATTATACTCATTAATTACAAAAAATAAAATTAATTATTTTAAGAAATATTAATTATTAAATAAGTTAATATTTTAAGTAATTGTTCTATATATTTAATAATTAATTATGTCATTACTAAGGAACATGTGTTCTTGATCATTCTCTCTCTCTCTCTCTCTCTCTCATATATATATATGGGTTTTTAATTTGACAAGTCATTTATTTAGAAATACTAAATTTTTATAATCATTCATCGAATTATGCCAATTTATCTTGGTAATTACACAATGTGTAACATGGAAAATATCATATTTAGACTTTCTTTTCACGTCAAAAACTGGCCAAAGTGACCTAGACTTTACTAGGTGAGCATTGGTCCAGCTCAGGAATGAGAAAGCCAATGAATGAGTGTAATTAGCCATAAACTTCCACAATTCTAATTTGGCGCTGTTAGCAAAGAGACCAAACAACCTATCAAACTCCTCTAAAGCATCTACGACTTAATTACAAGAGTTTAGATCAACTTTAGGTATGCTTGATACTCAGAAGGAAAGAGAAGGCAATAAATTAAAAGGAAAGGAAAGAGAAAGTTGTTGATTTTTTCCTCCTCAATTGAATGTTTAAAATCAAAGGTAAGGAAATTAAAAATAAAAAATAAAACAATTAGTTATAGTATGACTTTATCATTTTATCCATTATATTAACATCTTGTTCCAAAAATTTATATTATGCAAAAGAAATTATATTTAGGATCTGAAGTTAAAATTTTTGATTTGATAATCTTTTAGAATAATTCTAAAATTTAAAATCATTGATCAATATTTTCAACTTAGAGTCTTGAATTGTTATTTTTTTTAAATAATCCTCTTTATAGTCCATCACGTCAGGTTGACTAGGATTGACTAAATTATTGTTACAATTGACATGTAATGAAAACTAATGTGCAAGGAAAACTTTTAAAACTCCTCGAACATTAGTTTTAATATAATAACTATCAACATTTATTATATTTTGAGAAGAGAAACTGAAGAAAAAAAATTCTTTTTCAAAAAAACAATATGATAGATAAATTAGGCTATATTCAATAGTTAGTTAAGTATGGAGATATATGTATTCCATAATATTTGCTTTGCTTGGCCAAATAAAAGATACAAGTCAACCGTTAATTTGTGCAAATCAATTTAACTTAAATGTTTTTCAATTTGGCTCAAACATATATGACAAATTTGGCATCCTTATACAGTTGTTCTATTAATAATGATAAAAGAGTTAAACATGCGAACTCCCAAAACCAAAAATGAATCCTCTCATATTGAAAAGCTTCGTGTTTGCTCATGTTCTCTCTAACGAGAGATCCATTCCCTCCAAACAAGAAAAAGAAAAAGAAATAAAGTTTGTGAGTGAAATAAACAAACATAAGGAATACCAACATGAGGGGATCCAAAGCCTCCAAAATCTCTAATTTTGTTCTCCCTTATTTAGTTAGAATTCTAGATTTGACACACACATTATAGGATTCTTCAAATTTACAATATAATATTCTTCAAATTTTATCTTTAACCATAATTTTTAATATTGTGCTAAGTTTTATCTTAAATTCTTAACTTTTTCTTTTGGTACAAAGTTTCTAATTTTATATGCACTAAAGAATGGAAGTCTTTTACTAGCTTATTAAAATCCTAAAATTGATACACACAACATAATATCTTTACTCAATTTTGCACATAACTGCAATCTTCTATTTTATTTTTAATTTTGCTATAAATTTCTAATTTTCTAACACAATTTTTAATTTTTGATGCGCTAAGAATCACAATTTCTCTCTTGACAAAATCACATATTTTATATATACAATACAATACTTTTCCCAAATTTCATCCCTAAAAAAATTCCTAATTTTTCCCAAATCTCATATTCTATACTTGTCCTTGATTGTGGGCATCATTTCCATACCAAGCAGCTATATAAAACAATAATAAGATCAGATAGAAAAATGGAAAAGAATTAGATGGAGCGGCAAAAAAGTAAAATCCAATGAACTATCCAATATGATCTAGTGGTAAGTAGGTGAGGCAATCAATTTAGACAGCATGCCGTTTATGCAACTTGAATGGAGAAGAGAAGCACAAAAATCAAAATTAAACAAGGTTTCTATATGAACTTCTTCAAGTTTGTCATCTCCGAACAGATCAAAGCAAAAAGTTATGCCAACCTCGAAGTGCCGCTGTTATAAGGAAATAGCACAACTTTCAAAATTTTATCATAATTTTGGGTAGGTTTGGCTCCAGAATGATTTCCAAGAGAGCATTGATAAAGCAAGAATTTGGCAATCCTTTTTCAATCATCAAACAACAGATATTAATGTCATTTATTTTACATAAACCATTACAAAGTACAAACTATAAATTTCTTGATTTGTTTATTAAATCACATATTTTACAAAGCAGGATCTTATTTCACGCTTTGTTTTCCTCTTTAGCAGCTTCACACAATCACTCTGCTTGGAAACAGTGCCACTCTTTGCTCAACAGCAATTGTGGGGAGTGTGACTCCCTATTGAAATAATCAAATTAGCGAGCCATAAATAATAATAATAGCAAAATGGAAAAGATTTAGAAGGAATGATAAAAAAAGTAAAAGCAATAAACTATGCAATGTTATCATCAAATGGTAAGTAGGTAAGGCAATTAGTATGTCCAAATATAACAAACAAAAACAATTGAAAACACTTAAAAGATGAGATAATAATCCTTACAATCATCCGGATGATGTTGAGATCGATTATCGTCAATTAGCAGATAGCGGGCCGTTGCTGCGACTTGAACGAAGAAGAGCAGCATAAAAATCAAAACAAGGTTACATATAAGCTTCTTCAAGTTAGTCATCTTCGAACAGATCAAAGCAAAACGTTATGCAAACCTCGAAGTGCAACTGTTATAAGGAGATACCACCACCTGTGTTCTGAGAATTGGAATTAGTTGTTCTTGTATATATACATGAATATCTAATTTGACTAAGTCTTTCATTTAGAAATGTTAAATTTTCTTAATTTTTTAACCGGTATATATAAGAAATTGATTATTTATGTGATAACATTATGATCTTATATTCATTTATTAAGTACAGAAAAACATGGAGAGCTCGAGCTTGTGTTCATTAGATTACACTCAGAATTCATGTATATAGTAATAAAATATTATTTTAATATAAATTTCGAAACAGTTTATTAAGTGGTAGCTTGAGTCCTCTATAGAATGGTTCATTAAATATTAACATGTTTGAATTTAATTTGAGCCAATTTATTCCAGTCAAATTACACAGATTTTTTCTTTTTGTGAATTAATGTTTAATTTTGATATAGGTTACTTTATATATATATATATATATATATATATAAGGATTGGCTTAGTAAACAAGATTGAGTTGCGGGGACAAGAAAAATTGTGTTTGACTCTAATTTGTGGTAGCATCTAATTATGGTGTGTTTTGGTTTGGAACTTGAATTTATAGTTTATCTAAGTCTTAAAATTTTTTCTTTATCAAAATAAATTTTTTAAAAAAATGTAATTAAAAGAAACCTTTTAAGGATATTTATGAAACCATTTTATTCTGTGTCAAAAAGTAAAATTAACTTCAGTACCAAAAAAAACTTACAAAATCCTAAAAGCCTAATTAAAAAATTTTCACCGGATATAACGCTAACTTTTGAAAGTTATTTTAAACCGTTGTAATGCTTCAAGCTTGTGTTTAAAGCGCAAAATATACAATATGTTTCTTTGATTTTTGAATAAAAACCATCTGACAAGAGCACTCATTAATTCTAAAAGCAACCAAGTAACGACGATAAATTGAATTAATTCAAAAAATTTAATGGATATTTAAATTGGGATTTGCAAGTGTTAATATCTCACTGGCTAACTCATTGTCAATATTTGGCTATTGCTTCCCTCAGCTGGGTAAATGTTAACAGTGCAAAGTCTGCTCTCTCTGCGTTCAGTTAAGTATTCAATCTCAAAAGTTAAGTATTTTTTTTTATTTTTCTTATTAAAAAAATTAAAAATAAAAAAATAGATACATAGACTGCACGACTGAACAGAAAGAAAAGACTAGAGAAAAGTCTCAGGCATTCTCTCTTCGGCTCTTTTGACCATTATTTTATTTTGAAGAGAAAAATCTAAATATTTTAAATTTATTAGACAAACTGTACCTTTTAAATTAGGACCAGTTTGTGAAAATGAAGCAAAAAAATAAAAAATATATAGATTAACTTCAAGTTAAAAATATTTATACTAAATAATTTTAAAATTTAAAATTATTTTAAAAATTTTAAGATTAAAATTTAAATTGTATAAAAAATTATAATTCAAAGCTTTAAGTTACAATTTTTTATCTTAAGATTTTTAGAATACTTTCAAAATTTAATATCTTTTAATATAAATATTTTTAACTTAGAATTTAAATTTTTTTTTTTTTGAATAATCCCTTTATAGCCTAACACATTGGGTTGGTTGGACTGGTGTGGCAATTGACATATAAGAAAAATCAATGTGCACGACAAATTTTTAAAGATTTTAGACATCGATTTTAATAGAGTCACTATCAACCTTTATTATATTATATTTTGAGAAGAATAATTGAAAAAAGAAATATTTTTCAAAGAAGAAAAATGATGTACAAATTAAGAAAAATTATAATCAATGACCCAAATGCTAAAATACTTGTAATAAAGGACTTTAAAAATTGAAATTACTCTTAAAGATCACCATTACCATTAAATTTTAGGGGATTTATTATTTATTTTAAAAAATTTTGTATTAGGTATAGAAAAGCATTAAACTTTTTGATATCTAATAATAAATCTCCTAAAACTTAATGGTAATTGTAGCCCTTAAAAATAATTTTAATTTTTAATTCCTTTTATTAGAAATTTTATTATATATGAGTCTTTAGATGTAATTTTTCGTACAAATTAAATTAATATTAGCTCCAAGTCAAACTTAGTAGGCCCAATGAAAGGGACAAGTCAACTATAAATTTTCACAAGTAATACATGCATTCCACAATATTGACTCTAGTTCAAAACTAGGCCAAATGAAAGGGAGAAGCCGATCATAAGTTTCTGAGTCAATTCAACTTAAATGTTATTAGGTTTGGTTCAAACCTGAATGACAAATTCAACACCCCTATAGTTGTTCTATTAAGAATGATAAGAAGAGTTAAACATGTAGGTTTGTAAAATCTCTAATTTTGTCCTCCCTTGATTAATTAAAATTTTAAGTTTATCACAAACTTTACTTAATAGTTTGTGAGTGTGGAGATACATGCATTCCACAATATTGACTCTGGTTCAAACCTAGCTAGGCAAAATAAAAGGGATAAGTCAATCATAAGTTTTTGTGAGTCAATTTAATTTGAATGTTATTAGGTTTGGTTCAAACCTATATGACAACAAATTCAGTACCCTTCTCTTTATGATTGTCTTATTAACAATGATATGAAGAATTAAATATGCAGAGATGCATGCTGTTAGATTTGTCCTCCTTTGATTAATTGGAATTCTAAATTTAATACATACAGTATAATATTCTTCAAATTTACATTGTAATATTCTTTAAATTTTGTTATTAAATTAATTTTTAATTTTTTCCTAAGTTTTATCCTAAATTCTTTTTTTTTTTTTACAAAGTTTCTAATTTTTTATACATTGAAGACTAAAATTCTTTTTATTCACTTATTAAAATCCTATATTGGACAAAAAAAATTAAAATTTTGAATTTAATACACACAATACAATATCTTTGCTTAATTTTTCATATAATTGCAACATCTAATTTCATTCCTAATTTTCTCATAAGATTTTTAATTTTTTATGCACTAAAATCACAATTTCTCTCTTGATTAATGAAAATCTTATTTTATACACATAATACAATATTAATCGAAATACCTATATAAAGCAATAATTAAATCAGGGAGCCATGTATATATTAAGAAAAATGGAAAAGAATTAGAAGGAGTAATAAAAAAAAGTAAAAACAATGAACTTTCCAATATAATAATCTAATTGTAAGTAGGTGAGGCAATTAATAATCCATTCTTTGAAACAACAACAAACCAAAAACAATTGATAACACTTGAAAGATGAATTAATTAGTAATCCTTACGTGAAAAACTTTCTCCTTAATCAGCCGATGGCGTGCCGTTACTGTCACTTAATTGAATGGCGAAGAGAAGCACAAAAATCAAAACAAGGTTCCACAGAAACTCCCTCAAGTTAGTCATCTTCAGACAGTTCAAAGCCAAAGGTTAGGCAAACTTGGAAGGGCCACTTGATACAGAAATATGCACTATTTGTTCCAAGAATTGGACTCTGTCGTGTGTGTCTCTCTCTCTATATATACATAGATGACAGTCATTTATTATATCTAGGTAATTATACAATGTGGAACCTAGAAAATATCATATTTAGCACTTTCTCTTCAGATCAGAAAATGGCCAACTAGGTCAAAGTGAAATATAGACTTTGCTGGCTGAAAATGGGTCGAGGTTAAGTATGTGAAAGCCAATCAATGAGACTGATTACTCAAACTTTCAGAAGTCAAGCTCATATTTTTATAAATATTTTAAAAGTATTTCAAAAACTAATATACCTATTTACTAAACACCATCCAAGTATTTACAATTCACAATTTTCATCACTACACTCAACAAACCTCCTTCCTATATATGGTTTACTAACAGACTCTATTTGTAACAGAATGCAATTCCCTTATTATAACTAACTTTGTAACAGAATTAGTTTACTTTTAATTTTTTTGACTAAAATATTTTTTATAAAAAAGTATGTAAGGAGTTACTTTAGTTAAGTTAAAATGTATTTAAATTAATGAAATGTATTTTAGTAAAAAATATTTAAAATTAAATAAAAATATAATATAACTTTTTATTTTAAAAAAGTTCTATGTATATTTTAAAAAATAAAAAAAATTATATAACTAATTTCAGTAGAATTCAAAACAATAATTTATTTTATTTATATAATATTTGCATCTCACTTGGAAGAATTCTGTGAGAAATGACATCGCAGTGAAGGTTTGAACGGAGCATAAAGGACGAAGCAAGTGAGGTTCTGTCGCTTTCCCCGAAATTGCGCAAATCACTAGAGCAAATTTTCTGAATGTGATGAAGCAATTTTATTAGACTGAAGACTGAAGACTAGGGACAAGTAATCTACAGAGCAACAATGACGTCGGCAAGTTGTTGCTATTATATTAAAATAAAAATAAAAATAAAAATAATTTCCGTACTTCTTTGGAGAAAATTTTTTCTTGAAACAAAATTTAGATCATTGAAAATTTTTTTCTTTGAAAAACAATATTTTTCTAGTGAAATAAACATAAAATTTTGAAAAAGAAAAAAATTCATACAAAACAAACGAAAATCAAATCATGAATACTATTCTCACAAGGACCATCAATGTTATCATGTCATATGGGTTTTTTTTTTTTGTGGCCAAAAGAAAATCCATATCATAAAAACTAAAACAAAGTCCCAGCAAAATAACGACAAAACCAAAAAGCTAACATAAAACCAGTAGGAAGAAACAGCATCACAAACGCTAAACCAGACATAAGACCAACAGACTAATACCATCCCTATCAGCAGGACTAAGTGGAGCCAAAGAATAATCCCTATTCAATATAACAGCCAGAAGGGATGGTGGTGAAGAAACCTACCTTGAAGGGCACATCTTCTTTGCAGCAATTGCTGCAACTCAATCAGCAGCTTTGTATACATGGCGAGATATTAAGAAGGAAACATTAGGTAGGGAAGGTTTTAGGCAAAAAGCATCTACTAAAACAGCAACACAAGTCCACTCACACGCATCTGCATTGCCCCTTTTTTAGACAGTTGAACAGCACCTTACATTCAGTTTCTATGCAAACATCCATATCAGTATAAGAAGAAGCCATAAACAGTGCTTTCCTAAGAGCCAAAACCTCTGTCATGAGTGCAGAGCAAGCCTTCACTGATCCCCCAAACCCATCAACCACATCACCAGCCTCATTTCTACAAATAACCCCAATGCCAGCCTTATTTCCCCTTCGCTTAAAAGTTCCATCAATCTTAAACTCATTCTGACCAGTAGCGGGAAATCTCCACACCAAACTTTTTTCCATCAGAATCACCATTACGTGTCATTTGACTCATATGGGTTAACTAGCCTAGAATCATATCATTTATATTGCCCGAGGAATAGCATTAAGGCATAGAACTGAAGATATACTGCTACTTTTGACCTGGAGATAGTACTAATTTTTTATATTTCTACATCAAACCATAAGTTGGGTTGACTTGTGGAAATTTATGGCTAATGTTGGACTAATGTTGCTCTAGCAAAGTCTCTCCCTCTCTTTAACTAGGGCGCCTCCAGATAATAAGCAGCCCCAACAGTAATTTATGATTTTAAATTGTTGTGAATGAATCTAAATAAGGAGATGCTCAATTCATTGAAGGGCATGAAATCTTTATACTAGATTGCAAAGGGAAGTCTTATTCAACGAAGAGATCCAAGAAATTCGAAGGTACTATATTGGTACATGAGAAATTTAGAGTGCTTTTGGTTTCTCCATTTCCAGTTTTCTGAAAACATTTTCTATAATTGATTTTTGTAATTTTGCAAGCAAATAAATAATTTAATATTATCATATACTGATGGTCGAAATTAAAAACCAAACAAAAATTTATACTCATATAATCAGTTTGATTTGAAAACAAAGATGAACAAGTTTTTAACTTTACGTAACAAACGTATTTTTTAAATTTTGAAAACTTGCTATTGAAATTAAATTTTAGGAAATAAAAATAGAGAATAAAAGTAAAATATTTTCAAAAACCAAATGCACTGTTATTTTTTTTTAGTGTCTAGAAGTCTATTTATAGGATGTTTTGATATAAAAAATATAAAAAAATTGTAAAGTTTACATGTTTTATATGCTCTAAATAATATATGGATGATCTTTTTGCTTTCTTCCTATGAAAGTCAAGCTCATATTTTTACAATTATTTTTAAAGTATCTCAAAAATTAATATATCCATTTACCAATAACTTTAAAGTATTTTGTTTTTCTTTTATATGTAAGACAAACGCCATCAGAATCCGATAACTTTGACTAACGCTCCTCCAAACCAACAGTAATTAACGATTTTAAATTGTTGTGAAATGAACTAAACAATCATTGAAGGAAGCCAAAGTCTTCTACTAATGGGATATAAAAAGAAACTCTGCTTTGAATAAACAAGCATATCATATTCTAAAACATGGCCCAGCATAAAATTTCTGTCTTCCTTGCAATTCCATCTACCTGCTTGGTTTTGTGGGCACTATGCCATATCACTTCTGGACTTACAGAAATTGAAGCTTTGCTTAACTGGAAACGAAGTCTCCCAAACCAACTAGTTTTGGATTCATGGGTCTCTCTACCACACACCAACTCCAGTACTATAGCAAGAACCCCATGTTCCTGGCGTGGAATCAAGTGTGACTCTTCAGGGAGCTAAACTTGAATAACACTCGACTTGAAGGTACCCTTCAGAACTTGAACTTCTCGGCATTTCCAAATCTTCTTCTTCTTGATCTCCAATATAACGAACTCATGGATCCCATACCAGAAAGCATTGGGTTGCTCTCAAAACTCCAATTCCTTGACCTTAATAATAATCATCTCAATGGTACTATACCTCTTTCTCTTGCTAATCTGACACACCTTTATGAGCTTGATCTTTCAGCAAACCATCTAACAGGAATATTAGACCCTCGTCTATTCCCTGGTGGCACTGATCAACCCAAAACTGGCCTGATTGGGATCCAAAATCTTTTCGTTGAGGACACCCTGCTTGGTGGCAGAATTCCAAGAGAAATAGGGAATATAACAGATTTAACTTCTCTAGCTTTGGATGGGAACCAGTTCTATGGGCCCATTCCACCATCTCTCAGCAACTGTACAAAGTTAAGTAGTCTCACAATGTCTGAAAACAATCTCTCAGGCATAATTCCGCCTTCTATTTGTAGATTGACCAATCTAACTGATATTCGCCTTCACAAAAACAATTTACATGGTCATGTGCCACAAGAGTTTGGAAACCTTTCATCTTTAACCGTCTTGCATCTTGCTTACAACCACTTCACTGGTCAATTACCACCGCAAGTGTGCAAAGGTGGTATGCTTGTCAATTTCACTGCAAGATACAATAGTTTCACTGGTCCAATTCCAATAAGCCTAAGAAACTGCCCAGCCTTACACAGACTTCAAATTGATCATAACCAACTTACAGGTTTTGTTGATCAGGATTTTGGAGTTTATCCTAATCTTACTTACATTGACTTTAGCTACAATAGAGTGCAAGGTGAGCTCTCTGCAAATTGGGGTGCTTGTAAAAGCTTACAACTTCTTAATGTGGCTGGAAATTCAATAGACGGCACTATTCCTGGCGAGATTTTTCAGTTAGAGAAATTAGTAGAGCTCGATCTGTCTTACAACAAAATTGCAGGAGAGATTCCTCCACAAATAGGAAATTCCTCAAGCCTGTACCTTCTACACTTGAGCAACAATAATCTTTCAGGCGTGATACCTTTAGGCATTGGAAAGCTTTCCAATTTGCAGGATTTAGACTTATCAATGAACAAGCTAAAAGGCCCAATCCCTGATCGAATAGGGAACTGCTACAAATTGGTGAGTTTAAATTTGAGCAACAATGACTTCTATGGCACAGTCCCTTCCCAAATTGGAAATCTTGCAGCCATACAATATTTTTTGGACTTGAGCTACAATTCACTCTCTGGAGAAATTCCTGCTGATCTTGGTAAGCTCACAAATTTGGAAAGCTTAAATATGTCTCACAATAATCTATCGGGCTCTATCCCTAATTCCCTTAGTCAAATGCCAGCCTTGTCTAGCATTAACCTCTCTTGTAACAATTTGGAGGGTCCTGTACCTAACAGCGGTGTATTTAATTCTTCTTATCCACTAGATTTGAGTAACAACAATAATTTATGTGGAAAGATGCAAGGCTTACAACCTTGCAATGTCTCAGTCATAGAACCTCCTAATGAAAGTAACAAGAAGAAAGTTCTAATAGCTATTGTTGCTTCTGTGGGAGGTGTACTGTTTGCCTCCTTAATGTTAATTGGGATATTTGTTATTTGCTGTAAGCGAAACTCGAGAGTTCTAAAACAGAACTCTGTAGCCATAATACGAAATCCATTTTCAATATGGCACTTCAATGGCAAAGTTGTGTATGAAGA
Organism: Erythrophleum ivorense; assembly: GCA_026724425.1. Lineage (NCBI taxonomy): Eukaryota > Viridiplantae > Streptophyta > Magnoliopsida > Fabales > Fabaceae > Erythrophleum > Erythrophleum ivorense. Next base: position 834,627 of record JAIUCV010000031.1, read on the forward strand.
TATAATTGAAGCAACCGAGAGCTTCGATGACAAATATTGCATTGGGTGGGAGCTTTCGGAAAAGTTTACAAAGTGGTAATGACAGGGCATGAAGTATTTGCTATAAAAAGGTTAAGATATGAAGCGGATGACTTAGACGTTGAGAGTATAAAAGCCTTTAAGAGTGAAATTGAAGCCTTGACAGAAACACGCCACCGAAACATTGTAAAGCTATATGGATTTTGCTTACATGCGTTGCACAATTTTTTGATTTACCAGTACATGGAAAGAGGGACTCTAGCTGATTTGCTTAGAAATGACAAAGAAGCATTAGAGTTAGATTGGCCTAAAAGGGTTGATATTGTCAAAGGTGTAGCACAAGCTTTATCTTATATGCATCATGATTGCAATCCACCAATTATTCACAGAGACATATCAAGCAACAATATTTTATTGTCCACAAATCTTGAAGCCCATGTTTCAGACTTTGGCGCAGCAAGGTTCTTGAAGCCTGATTCATCTATTTGGACAAAATTTGTTGGCACATATGGCTATGCTGCTCCAGGTATGTTTAATATTAAACCCTATCTAACTCTTTTCAAAACCTTCAAGTTCTTGAAAGATAGGTTGTCCTAAAACTTTTGACATTAATATGGATTAAAACTTTCTAGTTTCCCTGTTTGTTTCTCTATTATAGAAAACCCTGTTCTTTTTTTTCTCTCCTTCTTTTTTATGTTTTTTTTTTTTTTTTGAGATTTCAGAGTAAAAAATTAATATTGAAAACTTGATTTATAAGGCAAACACGTTACTATTATTATGCTTCATTAGTTTTGCTTTTGAAAAACACACGCATATTACGGTGAGGGCATCTTCGAACTTCATCTAGGCTATTTCAACAGACCAAAACATGCTTCTTCTTGTCATTATTTGTAAATGACAAATTATCTCTTCGTTCTGGTTGTTTGCAGAGCTTGCATACACAATGAAAGTATCTGAGAAATGTGATGTGTTTAGATTTGGTGTTCTGACTTTTGAGGTTCTTATGGGAAAGCATCCAGGTAATCTAATTTCCCATCTACAAACATGTGGTTTTCAAAGTATCAACTTTGAAGAGATTTTAGATCCACGTCTACCACCGCCCATGAAGCAACAAAAGTTGAAGGACTTGGCTTTGATTGGAAATCTAGCTCTTTCATGTCTACAAGCCCACCCTCATTCTCGACCAACCATGCGAAGCATAGCTCGGAAGATTTCTAGTGCTCATGATTGAAGTATATTTACTTGTTCTCTCTATAGGTTTGCTACAAAGAGGTGCTTAGACCACATGCTATGTATGTTTACTTGTTTTCTGTATGGGTTTGCTATAAAGAAGTGCCTCGAGCACATGATATGTTATTTAACCAACAAACAATTTTTTTTTTTACGGATATTCCAAATTCTACCTTGCCTAATGAGAGGGTTGCTATCTGTAAACGATGTTCCTTTTAACATTAATTCATACTTAAACCATGTAATCTGTATTAATAATATTCTACATAAATAATATACCTCATCTTACGAAGGACGAATATTTGCCTAGCAAATTCCCTGTTCCTCTCTTTGGCCTTGGCTATTGTCTTTGGTCGAATGTCTTAAGGTTGCACTGAAAATTTTAAGAGTAAACTGGGGATTTAATTTTTAGTAGATCACTTTTTTTTATTTTTTCAATTTGATCTTTTAAAAATAAAATATCTTAATTTAGTCTCTGAACTATTTTAACGTAGCTATTAACTTCGTGACATGAATTTGCTTATGTGGCACTCTTTTTCTAAAAAGTCGATTGTTTGGGCAAAATATTACTAAGCTAAATATATAATTGTCAAAATGTTGGCATTTTGGAAAAAAAATTTGCTTGAACAATGCCATTTGGGGAGGGGAGATTATTACTTAAACAAGTTCAAGTCATGAGTTGAATGGCAATTTGGATTGCAGGTTATATATCATTTAAATTTGGTTTGGGTCCAAATTTGATATTTTTGTTTTTTTATTTTTTTAATTTTAATTATTATTTTTAAAAAAATTGGAGGTTAAAAGATTATTTTCATTTTAAATCCTACATCATTCAAAACCAAGTTTAAATTTTGTAGTCAATATCTAGGCAAATTTATTTTGACCAAATCTCAATTAACACAAACTAGTCTGAAGAAGTACCCCCCCAAAAAAAACTTTTTTTTTATACCTCTATCATATTTTGAGCCCATAAGATTCTCTATCAATTTTCTTTACTATTAAGTACTACATTTTGGTATAGTGGTTTGACCACTATACCAAATTCTTAAAACCAATTTCAGTCGTATTATATCCAGCCATTAAGTCCACATTTTTTATTTGTTTATCAGTGATTGGTAATCGTTAGGTAATGTAGAGCAATTGTAAAATGAGGGTTGTTGAATTTCTGATGTTTGGTTTTGAACCAAATCGAAGTGCAGCTGTTATAAGGAAATAACATCACCTGTGTTCAGAGAATTGGAATAAGTTGTTCTTGTGTGTGTATATATGTATATATGGATATCTGATTTGACTAAGTCTTTTACTTAGAAATTATAAATGTTCATAATTTTTTAACAGGTATATATGAAACTGATTATTTATGTGATGTTATTATAATCTTATATTCATTTATTTAAGTACAGAAAATAATGGAGAGCTTCTGCTTGTGTTTTACAATCGTTAGATCACTCTCAAAATTTGAGTAAATAGTAACAAAATATTATATTAATATAGATTTTGAAACAATTTATTAAGTGAGAGTTCGAGCCCTCTATGGAATGGTTCATTAAATATCAACATATTTGAATTTCATTTAGGCCAATATATTCCAGTCAAATTACAAAGTTTTTTTTTATGAATTAATTCTTAATTTTGATTTAGATTAATTTTTTGTTTTTTCTCTTTTTTTTTCTTGGGGATCAATGAGGATTGGCTCAATAATCAAGATTGACTTGCAGTGAGAAGAAAAGTTGTGTGTAGCTTTAATTGGTGGCATCTAATTATGGGGTGTTTTGATTTGGAACTGAAAAAATGTATACAAGTTTTAAAATTTTTGCTTTATCAAAATAATTTTAAAAAATATGTATTCAAAAGAAACCTTTTAAGGATATTTATAAAGCCATTTTATTCTGTGTCAAAAAGTAAAATTGCTTTTAGTACCAAAAGAAACACACAAAATCCTAAAAGCCTAACTAAAAAATTTTCACAGGATATAACACTGACTTTTAAAAGATATTTTAAAATCTTTATAATATTCCGAGGCTGTGTTTAAGCATAAATTATAGGGAGAATTACATCCAAGGATCTACAATCTATAATATTTATCTTAAAAGACTTATTATTATTAGATACCATTGATTTTAATTAAAGTCAACAATAACTCTATTTTAAAATAGTAATAACAAGTCCTTCAATATAAATATTATAGATTATAGGTCTTTAGATATAATTTTTCTCAAAATATATGGTGTGTTTCTTTCAATTTTGAATACAAAAGCATATGATAAGAAAACTCATTCCAAAGGCAACCAAGTGGAACAACAACGAACTGAATTAATTAAAAAAATTTAATTATTATTTAAATTGGGATTCACTGGTCTTAATATCTCACCGACTAACTGTCAATATTTGACTATCACATTTCTAGGCTGGACAACTGGTGACAGGGCAAACTCTATTCTCTATTTTACTTATTTGACCACTATTTTGCTTTGAAGAAAAAGAGCATTTTAAATTATGAAATAAACTATACCTTTCAAATTAGGATCACTTTGTGAAAATGAGGCACAAAAATGAAAAAATTACAGCTTATGACATTATGTTGAAGATATTTATATCTAGGGACTTTAAATTTAAAAATTATTTTAAACGATCATAGGATTAAAAGTTTAAATTGCAAAAAAAAATTGTAGTTTAAAACTTAGAGTTAAAATTTTTGGTTTTGGGATCCTTTAAAATAATTTTAGAATTTAATATCTTTCAATATAAATAACTTTAACTTAAGATTCTAAATTGTGTTTGCTTTTAAGAAAAGCAATCCTCTTTATAGCCTATCACATTAGGTTGATTGGATTAGTATCACAACTAACTAGTAGGGAAATCCTAGTAAATTTCTAAGGTTTTCAAAGATCGAATTTAAAATAGTCATTATCAACATTTATTATATTTTGAGAAAAAAAATTTAAAAAAATAACTTTTTCAAAGAAGCAAGATGATCCACAAATTAGCGTATTTTCAATAATTGGTTGAGAGTGGAGATACATGCATTCCACAATAATGGTGCCGGTTCAAACTTGGGTTGAATAAAAGGGACAAGTGAGTTATAAGTTTCCACAAGTCAATTTTACTTAAATGCTATAAACCAAACCTATATGAAAAATCTACACCTCTCTTTACCGTTGTCCCATTAACAATGATATGAAGAGTTAAACATGTGCACTCACAAGATCTCTAATTTTGTCCTCCTTAAGTAATTAGAATTCTAAATTTAACACAAATATTATTATATTTTTCAAATTTACAATATAATATTTTGAAATTTTGTCCTTAAATATAATTTTTAAATTTGTCCTAAGGTTTATTATAAATTCTTAATTTTCTCACAATATAATATGTTGAAGATATTTATATTTGGGAACTTTAAATTTAAAAATTATTTTAAAAGATCATAGGATTAAAAATTTAAATTGTAAAAAAAAATTACAGTTCAAAACTTAAAGTTAAATTTATTTATACTAAAAGATATTAAATTCTAAAATTATTTTAGAGGACCCTAAAATCAAAATTTTAACTTAAGATTCTAAACTGTATTTTAAAAAATAATAATAATCTTTTTTATAGCCTATCACATTAGGTTAATTGGATTAATATCACAATTGACATGTAGGGAAATATTGGTAAATTTTTAAGGCTTTCAAACATCGAATTTAATATAATCATTATCAACATTTATTATATTTTGAGAAAAAAATAAAAATAAAATTCAAAGAAGCAAGATGATCCACAAATTAACCTATTTTCAATAATTAGTAGAGAGTGGAGATATATGCATTCCACAATATTGGTGCTGGTTCAAACTTAGGCTGAACGAAAGGGACAAGTAAGTTATAAGCCTCTACAAGTCAATTTAACTTAAATGCTATGAACCAAATCTATATGAAAAATCCACACCCACTCTTTATTGTTGTTCCATTAACAAGGACATGAAGAGTTAAACATGTGGACTCACAAAATTTCTAATTTTGTCTTCCTTGATTAATTAGAATTCTAAATTTAACACAAATATCATAATAATTTTCAAATTTTACAATATAATATTTTCAAATTTTTTCCTTAAATATAATTTTTAAATTTGTCCTAAGGTTTATTGTAAATTCTTAATTTTCTCACAATATAATATGTTGAAGATATTTATATTTGGGGACTTTAAATTTAAAAATTATTTTAAAAGATCATAGGATTAAAATTTTAAATTGTAAAAAAAATTACAGTTCAAAACTTTAAGTTAAAACTTTGATTTTAGGTCCTTTAAAATAATTTTAGAAGTTATTATTTTTCAGTATAAATAACTTTAACTTAAGACTCTAAATTGTATTTATTTAAAAAAATAATCCTCTTTATAGCCTATCACATTAGGTTGATTGGATTAGTATCACAATTGACATGTAGGGAAATCTTGGTAAATTTTTAAGGTTTTCAAACATCGAATTTAAAATAGTCATTATCAACATTTATTATATTCTGATAAAAAAATTTTTAAAATAACTTTTTTAAAGAAGCAAGATAATTCACAAATTAGTGTATTTTCAATAATTGGTTGAGAGTGGAGATACGTGCATTCCACAATATTGGTGTCGATTCAAACTTATGATGAATGAAAGGAACAAGTGAGTTATAAGCTTCCACAAGTCAATTTATCTTAAATGCTATGAATCAAACCTAGATGAAAAATTCTCACCCTCTCTATACCGTTGTCCCGTTAACAATGATATGAAGAGTTTGATATGTGGACTCACAAAATCTCTAATTTTGTTCTCCTTGAGTAATTAGAATTCTAAATTTAACACAAATATCATTATATTTTTCAAATTTACAATATAATATTTTCAAAATTTGTCCTTAAATATAATTTTTAAATTTGTCCTAAGGTTTATTGTAAATTCTTAATTTTCCCACAATATAATATGTTGAAAATATTTATATTTGGGAACTTTAAATTTAAAAATTATTTTAAAAGATCATAGGATTAAAAATTTAAATTGTAAAAAAAATTTACAGTTCAGAACTTAAAGTTAAAACTTTTGATTTTAGGGTCCTTTAAAATAATTTTAGAATTTAATATTTTTCAGTATAAATAACTTTAACTTAAGATTCTAAATTGTATTTTTTTAAAAAAATAATCATCTTTATAGCCTATCACATTAGGTTGATTGGATTAGTATCACAATTGACATGTAGGGAAATCTTGGTGCATTTTTAAGGTTTTCAAATATTGAATTTAAAATAGTCATTATCAACATTTATTATATTTTGAGAAAATACTTTTTAAAAAAAAGCTTTTTCAAAGAAGCAAGATAATTCTCAAATTATCCTTTTTTCAATAATTGGTTGAGAGTGGAGATACGTGCATTCCACAATATTGGTGTTGGTTCAAACTTTGGCTGAATGAAAGGGACAAGTGAGTTATAAACTTCCACAAGTCAATTTATCTTAAATGTTATGAATTAAACCTAGATGAAAAATTCACACCCTCTCTTGACCGTTGTCCCGTTAACAATGATATGAAGAGTTTGACATATGGACTCACAAAATCTCTAATTTTGTCCTCCTTAAGTAATTAGAATTCTAAATTTAACACAAATATCGTAATATTTTTCAAATTTACAATATAATATTTTGAAATTTTGTCCTTAAATATAATTTTTAAATTTGTTCTAAGGTTTATTGTAAATTCTTAATTTTCTCACAAGTTTTATAATTTATTATATATTGAAGACTGAAATTCCTTTTTTTTGTTTGGTCAAGAGAGAAATTGTGATTTTTAATGTATAAATAATTAGAAATTCTGTGATGAAATTAGAAATATATGGAAAATTTTAGAATAAAATCAGAGGTTGCATTTATTTGCAAAAATTAGGAAATATATTGTGTTTTGTATATCTGATTTACGATTTTAATCAGTTAATAAATGAGTTTGATTTTTCAATACATAAGAAATTAGAAAACTTGAATGAAAATTAAGAATTTAGAATAAACCTTTGGATAGATTTAAAAATTATATTTAATGACAAAAGTTGAGGAATATTATATTGTAAATTTGAAGAATAATATAATGTTTGTGTTAAATTTAAAATTTTAATTGATCAAAGTAGGACAAAATTAAAGATTCTGTGAGTCCACATGTTTTACTTTGCATACCTTTGTTAATGGGACACCAATAAAGAGAGGGCGTTGAATTTGTCGTATAGGTTTGGTTCATAAAATTAAGTTAAACTAACAACTACCCCTGCAAGGGATTCATAAATTTTCTAATGGGCCCCATAGAAAAAAATGAAAAGAAAAATGGGTCTTGCAAAAAAAAAAAGAAATAAAACAATACATGAACAATAAATAAATAATATATAAACAATATAACTGATTACACATCATTGAACCGTGTATAACGAGCAATACGAGCCATAAGCTTTTATATATATAATTAATTCATTGATTGACTTTTGGAAACTTACATTTGACTTGTCCCTTTCATTTGTCCTAAGTTTGAATCTGATCTATTGCGAATGCATGTATGGCCGCTCTTAACTAACTATTAAATATAGGCTAATTTGTGAATCGTTTTGTTTCTTTGAAAGAGATTTTTTTTAAAAAAAATTTCTTCTCAAAATATAATAAATGTTGATAATAACTATATTAAAATTGATGTTTGAGAGTTTGAAAAATTTGTCATGCCCATTGTTTTTCCCTGCGTGTCAATTGTGACACTAGTACAATCAACCTAGTGTGGTAAGCTATAAAGATGATTACTTTGAAAAAAATTATAATTTAAAATTTGGAGTTAAAATTATTTATACTGAAAGATCTTAAATTTTAAAATTATTTTAAAAGATTTTTAAATTAAAGATTTTAACTGAGTCTTAAATTGTAATTTTTTTATAGGTTAAAATTTTAATTCTATGATTTTTTGAAATAATTTTAAAATTTAAAATCTTTAAATAATTTAATTATTATTTAAATTGGGATTCACTTGTGTTAATATCTCACTGGTTAACTAACTGTCAATATTTTCCCATCACATCTCTAGTTGGAGAACTGTTGAGAGGATAAAATCTATTCTATCTTTAGCTTATTTGACCATTATTTTGCTTTGAAAAGAAAGAGCATTTTAAATTATGAAATAAATTGTACCTTTCAAATTATGATGAGTTTGTGAAAATGAGGCAAAATAGTGAAAAATTATTATTTATGACAGAAATTAAAAATATTTATATTTAAAATTTTTAAATCTTAAAATTATTTTAAAAGAACATAGAATCAAAAAGTTAACTTACAAAAAAAATTTACAATTTAAGAATCAATTAAAATTTTTAATTTTATAGTCTTTTAAAATAATTTTAAAATTTTAAAACTATACTTTTTCCACTGTTTTGTCTCATTTTCACAAACTCATCACAATTTGAAAGGTTCAATTTATTTCATAATTTAAAATACTCTTTTTCTTCAAAGCAAAATAATGATCAAATAAGTTGAAGATAGAATAGATTTTCCCCTCTCAACAGTTGTCTAGCTAGAGATGTGATGGAAAAATATTGACACTTAATCAGTCAATAAGATGTTAACACAAGTGAATCCTAATTTAAATAATAATTACATTTTTTAATTAATTCAATTTGTTGTTGTTACTCTTGGTTGCCTTTGGGATAAGTTCTCTTATCATATGCTTTGTATTCAAAATCGAAAGAAACGCATGATATATTTTATGTTTAAACACAACCTCGAAGCTTATAAAGGTTCTAAAATATTTTTTAAAAGTTATTGTTATATCTGATAGGAATTTTTTAATTAGACTATAAGGTTTTTGTGTGTTTCTTTTGGTACTGAAAATAATTTACATTTTGACATAGAATAAAATGGTTTTATAAATATCCTTAACAAGTTTCTTTTCAGTACATTTTTTAAAAGAATTTTATTTTGATAAAGCAAAAATTGTAAGACTTGGATAAACTATTTGAGTTACAAACTAAAACACACCATAATTAGATGTTACCACCAATTAGAGTCGTAACTTTTCTTGTCACTCCAACTCATTTTTGATTATTGAACCAATCCTTATTAACTAAAAAAAAAAGTAATCTATATCAAAATTAAGAATTATTTCACAAAAAAAAGAAAAATCTTTGTAATTTGACTGGAATAAATTGGCCTAAATGAAATTCAAACATGCTAATATTTAATGAAGCATTCTATAAAAGGCTCGAGCAGTCACTTAATAAATCATTTCAAAATTTATATTAATATAATATTTTGTTACTATATACACAGATTTTTGAGAGTAACTAACTATTGTAAAACACAAGCAGGAGCTCTCCATCTTTTCTGTACTTAATAAATAAATATAAGATTATAATATTATCACATAAATAATCAGTTTCATATATACCAGTTAAAAAATTATGAACATTTGTCATCTCTAAATAAAAGACTTGGTCAAATTAGATATCCATATATATACAAGAATAACTCATTCCAATTTTCAAGACACAAGTGGTGCCATTTCCTTATAACAGTTGCACTTCGATTTGGTTCAAAATCGAACGTCAGAAATTCAACAACCATCATTTTACAATAGCTCTACATTATATAACGATTACCAATCAATGATAAACAAATTCTAAAATGTGGACTTAATGACTGGATTTAATACGACTGAAATTGGTCTTAAGAATTTGTTTTAGTGGATTGACCAGTATGTGAACACTGTATTTTGTTTAAGCATGCTCCAAAAATAATAAAAAAATTAAATTAATAAAACAATAAAAAAAGACAAATATCAAATAGATTCTTTTAGAACAATAAAGTCAAAAGAAAAAATTAAAAGGGAAAGAACCCAAAAATAAAAATAAAAATAAAAATAAATAACATACAAGATAAAAGTTCATTAATCCAAAATTAGAAAAAAAAAGGAAAATCAGAGATGGAGTAAAAAAATCCAAAAAAAGTGAAATAAAAAAAATAAAAAAGGACTAGAAAAAAGAGAAAATAAAAAATAAAGTAAGATAATAAAAAAGAATAAAAAATTATATTTTTCAAAAAAATAAGAAAATCAAAGAAAAAAAATGAATGAATTTTGCAATTTCCCCAAAAAATGATCAAAGAATAAAAAATTACATTTTTCAAAAAAAAATTAAAAGAATTAAAATTTATATAAAAAAAAGGTTTTACATTTCAAAAATCACAAAAAAAAGAAGAGAGAAAAGAAAAAAAACCTCTATAAAAAAAAGAGAAGGGAGAAAAATAAGAAAATAATAAAATAATAAAATGTCAAACCAAAAATAATAATAAAACAAAAAAAAACAAAAAGAGCAAAAAACAGGAAATAAAATAATAAGACCCACATGCTCAGCCCAAAAATGATAAAATCATGGGCAAAAGACAGATATGGGCCCAAACTCCAAAGCCCACTTATTCAACAAAGAAAAAAAAGAAAGAGAAAGGGGAAGCCCAAAACAAAAAAAAGATTAAGATTCTGGGACTAATTTAGAAGAGCCCAAACCATTAAAAAAATTAAAATTAACAAAAATAGAAGACAGCCCAATTCCTCTAAACCCCATTGGTCCAGTACTAAAATAAAAAAAAAAGAGGCAAAAGCCCATTCCAAAAAGCCTACCCAGAAAAGTTGAAAAGAAAACCCCGGACCGAAAAGAAAAAGAGAGAAGCAAAGTAGAAGCCCAATCCGGATGCCCAAACCCTAACCGTTTCGTTCAGCTGCTCCTTTCCTTCACACGCGATTCTGGCAGAGGGAGGGGGACCACTTTCTCACTCGCCCAGCTCGCAGACCTCTACGGACGCACAGGAGCACTCACTGAGGACGACTCTGAAAAGGCAAACGTACAGGAGGGAATGGAGATGCCAGTGGGGCAGAGAGGCACGACGAATACGAGAGACGAGGGGACCACGCGGGGAACGCTTATAAAAATAGGGGAATTCGCGATTGAGGGGGGCTTTTTCTTTGACGAGGAGATTCGAAAGGAGGGAGAGATTTGGGGGATTTTCGATCGGGAGAGAAAGAATGGAGGGAGAGAGACGGGTGAGTCTGGAGGAGGAGGCTCTGATTGGCTTCGAGAGGAAAGATTGAGAGGAGGCCGAAGATCAGAGGAAGGAAGGATTCGAGTAGAGAAAGAAGGACTGAGAGTGAGTTGAGAAACTGGGGGAGTGACGGAGAAAGAATTGACGGGAGGAGATATTACGGAAAAGCGAGGAAGCACCAGAGGAAGGGATCGGAAGCACGAAAGAGAGAAAGAAGCCAGAACTGGGAGGAGGAATGGGAGTGCAGACCCGTGAATGCCTTCAGCATTAATTCGTCCTCCAAATTCTACAAATTTGTCACAAGCTTTGGGTCTCTGTGTCTTGAGGAATTGAGACCATGTCTTCATACAGTAGTCATCTTCTTTTAATCAATTGACGCCAAAAAGGTAAATCCTCTTTGTCATGATCTAAATTGCTCTGTTGCTTTGAACTATTGGAAGAAACTGATTTTGAGTTGAGGTGTTTTTGATATGGTAGTCGTTTGATGCCCTATGAAGGTTGCCTGACGGGGATACGAGAGGATTATATTTCACTTGATCTTATTTATCTTATTGCTAAGCAATTTTGATGCTACCATGAGTTACATGCAAATTTAATTGAATAGAACTTGATATCTCTGCACACTGTTGCCTGTTGATTTCTGTGCTGATGTGGGTCAAAGCCTGCGTATCTTGTTGTTAGTTTGGTATGCAGCTCGGGTATTCTGCTTGTTGTTTTTTTTTTGGGGGGGGCTTCAATCTAGTTTATATATCAAGTTGGGAGAGGTGAAAGGCATGTCATGGTGGTCTCAGGTCAAGAAGGTCTGTTAATTTTGTTAAATGGGATTTGCTCCCTTTTGGGCGTGGAAGTCTTAGCTTGATCTCAAAAGGACTTTAAAACAGTTTTTGGTTGTGTGATCTCGTTTTTAATTTCTCTCGCATTTTAAGTATGAGAAGGAATTCTGAACACGATCCCGCACTTCCTCATGTTTCAATTTGGCAATGCATAGAATAAGATACACACACACACACACACACACACACACACACATATATATATGCATATATACATGTATATATATACTCCTGCGATGCTTAGAATTATAAAGCTTGAGTGTTTACTTTGGTTTGGCACGAGGATGAGCCTCTTGACACTTTGTGTTATGGTTTGGTAATTTGAATCTTCAGTCCTTGGATGTCACTTGTGGTGTGTTATGTTTTATCGTGGAAATCTGAATTTAGACTCTTAATAAAAGGGCTGGCTGTAATTTTGTTGCTGCAAATTGGATTTCACTAGAAACGTTAAATTTTCAAGGCTGGAATCATATTGAAGATGTTGATCTTGAATGTTCGTTCCCCATGCTTGCCTTTGAGTTGTGGAATACTTAAAAACTGATTGCTTAAAGTTTGAATGAACACTTGAGTTATGTACAAGTTCTTTCCCGATGTTCCGTTCATTTTGGCTTAAAATTCATTTACTCTTGCTCATTACTTTTGCTGTGCTTGGCATGTGAGTGGAAGCAATCTATTTTAAGTATGATTGAAGAGGGTAGACATGAGCTAAAAAAGGCAAGGCAGAATCCGCTTCGTTTTATTCCACATTTGAGAAGAATTCAGACGTACAACGCACAGGGAATGGCTCTTCCTTCTCCATCAGGAGAAGGAAGGGGTGGGGTACAATTGACTTGCAATATGTATAATGTCCCTTTTTACCAATCTTGTAAATATGCCTAAGAGTGATGTAGTGAATTATGAATGAATACCAAACACCCACTCTCACAAATTGCTTTGGCTTTGGCTTGTGCATATTATACTATATTTTTATTTTATTTTATTTTATTTTATATCTTTTTATTTTCTCACTTTTTAGACTAACCGTGTGGGATTTTATATCCCTTCAAGCATATAGAAGGTTTAATTAGAATACCACGTGGGACAATAAAGTCTCCTTGGTATTCAAGGTCTTTTCAATGATTCTATCGGATTAATTTTCAAAAAATAAAATATGATTTAAAATAAAATTAAAAAAATTCAGAAAATCAAATAAGGTTCTTTAAAAATACATGGTTCTTTTTTTATGAAAAGAAAAAGTATGTTTTTTAGAATAAAAAAGAGAGAAGCATATAAAAACAAGAAAAAAATTTTCAATAAAAGTTGTTAAGAAAAATTTCTCCTTTTCTAAGAGGCTTCTTTAGAATAAAAAGTACGTTAAAAATTCAAGATTAATTGGAGTATACTTTTTGAAACTATAAAGATAAAAAGTAAAAAAGAAAAAAGAAAAAAAGAGTTACCAAAAACAAAACAAAAATAAGAAAAAATAAAAATATGAAAACATTTAAAGAAAACAAAAGGTAAAAAAACAAAGAGAGAAAGAAAATATCTCTTAAAAAGAAAAAAGGGAAAGTTCTTGTACTTAAACACAAATATCATTTTAAAATTTAATCTTTTTACTTAAATAAAAATGAACAAATCAGGAAAATTAAGAAAAATTAAAAATTTGACAAAAAATGAAAATAAAAATTAATTAAAAAATAATAAAAACATTAAAAAATGATCAAAAAAATAAAAAATAAACCAAAACAAAAACAAAAAAGGAAAACGAAAAAGACAAAAAACAAAACAAAACAACAAACAATAAATAAAATAATAATTGACCAAAAAGAAAACAAAAACAAAAACGAAAAGATAAAACAAAACAAAATAAAAAAACAACAAAAAAGAAACACAACAAAAACAAAAATGAAAAAAAAAATAAGACAAAACAAAAACAAAAAAAAAGAAAATAATTGACCAAAAAAACAACAAAAACAAAAATGAAAAAACAAACAAAACAAAACATTAATCAAATACAATTTTTGGTTTTAACTATGTAAATTTTGATCCCTGTTATATCGCGTAGGTCTTAGACTTTCATCATAGGTTAAGTTCGCCGTTTGTAAATAAATATATTTTTTTTAATTTTATTCCCTCAACTTCTTTCCTTTTTATTTTGCTTTTAGTTTTATTTCCTTAAGTTTTCCTTCCATTTTACATGTGTTTTATTCGGGAGAATTAAAATAGAATTGATGCGATTTTAATTTTACACAACTATTTTAGGGTAACTGTTCTAAGTTTTCATGCCATTTTACATGTGAGGTGCCTAATACCTTTCTCACTTAAAATTGACTCTTAAATCTATTTTCTAATTCGTAAACTAATTTTTTGGTTTTCTTCAAATAAAAAGGTTTTTTTAAAGAAAAATAAAATTTTGGTAACGACTTTTATTATTTTTAATTTTGATTTTGATTTTTGATTTTTGAAAATTGAAATCACAAATTTTTTTTTAAGACACCACACGATTATATTTTTGGATGTGACATACTATATATAATATATGATTGTCACACCCATGATGTAACAGCATAATGTTAGAAAAAAGAAAATTTTAGTTTTTAAAAATAAAAATTTAAATGAAATAGAGTTATCAAAATTTTAATTTTAAAAAAATTTTAAAATTTTTTTAAAAAATGGTTTGAGAGTTAGTTGTGCATAGAAAAGTTGTTAGACACCCTACAACATCAATTCTTAGAAACAGTTATCATAAATTAATTGTACAAAATTAATATAATATTTTAATTACCCTGATCAATCGCATGCAAAAATAATAAAAAAAATTGAGAAAAAAAAGATTTATTTATGAGAGCAAATTTGACTTAAAATGAGAGCTTTAAGCCTATATACCTTATGAAAATAATTAAAATTAATATAGTTGGATCAAGTAAAAATTCATATTTAGTGGTTGGTGTTTTTTATTTTTTGGTGAAAAGAAAAAAAATAAAAATTAACTTGTTTTTACAAATAATACAAATTTTGAATTAGTTGACGTGTTTTGACTTACAAAAGTTAAATTAATTTTACTTTCTTTTTTTTATTTTTTTTATTTTTTTATTTTTGAAATAACTTTTTTTATTTAAGTAAAATCAAAAATATTTTTATGAAGTATATTTTTTTTAATCCTTCTAGTTTTTTTAGAAGGTAATTTTGAAGAAGATTCTTAAATTTATGAAAAGGGAGTTTCATTTTTATTTTTATTTCTATTTATTTTTGAAATGGAACCCTTGAAAAATTTAAAGTTTGAAAAGTTTATTTAATCTTCTTGTTTTAAGAGACTACTTTTAAACTTTAGGATATCAATCACGCATCAAAAAACATTGGCACATAGATAGGATATCAATCACCACCTGATAAGAAAATGTTACACATCGCATGACTAATTGGATCTAATGAATTAGAAATTGCATTCTCCTCAAGATCGTTTCCAAAAACTTCCGAGAGACTTTTTTATTTGCCTTTGCTATATCTAATTTATATGTACATCACCCTACTTTTTAGGTATTTGCCCTTTATAATTTAGAAACCAACTCAGATGCTAATAGAATATTTTCCGATATCAAATGCCCTGATAGAAAAGCATTTTGATTTGGTGTAATAATATCAAGAAGAACACTTTGCAAATGATTACAAATAATCTTAGATAATTTTGATATGTTTGAAGATGACTAACTGAAAGAAGTGTATATGGAAGTTCGTTTTGATTTATGTGCTTTTTTTTTCCCACTATAGTATCAGAAAATAGCAAGTCATATCGTGGTCTATGTACGAATTATTAATTCATCATTCAAGTGTTTTCAATTGCTTTTTTATTTGTTATTTTTTCAAAGAATGGATTATTAATTGCCTCACCTGCTTACCATTAGATATAATATTGTAAAGTTCATTGTTTTTACTTTTTTTTTTTCTTTTAATTGTTCCTTCTAACTCTTTTCCATTTTTCTTAGTATATATATAGGTTGCTGATTTGATTATTACTTTATATAAAGATGATCCCCGCCACAATAACAATTCATGCGAATGATGAAATAACTAACAAACCATTATGAAGATACCCAAAAAAAATTGCTATTTTGAAATAACCAACAAACCATTTTTGATAGCTTCCCAAAAAAATCTTTAAACTAGACTAGTGTTGTGAACTAAACCATACACATTTATGAAACACATTAGGACCAAACCATATAGAAATTAGCGCTTGCAGTTTTGTTGCACAAGAAATATGATCAGGCATCCACACCATTAAATGTCAATGATTAATAACGAAAGTACCCCCCGAATACTGATAATGCCTACTAGATTGGATTTCAGCTATATGAATCAAACTAGAATATAACTAAGTATATGCAGTAGAGAGTTGTCTCAACAACTTCAGGCACAGAATTTGTCCACAAAGAGGATTCTAAAAGGCCTTCCAATTACAACACCTCCATACCACATAAAGAATTAAGTTGATATGAATTAGAATATGCGATTTAGGCTGATCTAACCAATGTTGCAACCAAAATGTAATATAAGGCGGTGAAAGTTGATCGATGTGTAAACCCAGCAACGAACCAAACCATACTATACAAACAAACAGACATAAGGGAAACAAATGATTATTTGATTCCTCTAAATGAGCACAAAGAGGGCAACATTCTTGCCCTGGCCCATGGTGTGATCGAAGATTAGTAGTGGAAGGAAGAACATTATGCACCAAATGCCACATAAAAAACACCAACTGAAATGGAAGACCAATTTTTCACAACTTATCCTAAGTTGTAAAATTCCAGTAAGTATTAGATGTCAAGATCCTTAGTAGCAGTTTATATAACTCCTCGATGTGTTACCCATCCAGCTCAACGAGTTCGCTTGGCTTTTAATGGAGAAGGAAGATCTCAAGATATGCCAAGCATGCTCTTTTAAATATATTTGAGTAATAAGCTGAGAATTTCACTTTTCTTTATCATGTAGAATAAGATCCCTAACCTTAGAAACTGACGCTGTAGCATCTAATTGCATAAGCCACCAATGGTGGTTTAATAAATAAATTGAAAACCTATCTTCAATATGCCATTGAAGATAATTGAACTATAAATAATTAGACTTCTTAATTCCTCTCCATATCCAGGTCATTGCGGAATGAGAATTCAAAAACCTATGATGACCATTTTATAATATTTTGCTCTCAAAACTTGGGCAAACAAAGGCCCTTCTTAATATGAAATTACTTGCCATATATGCTTGGCCAATAAAACCTTATTAAACCAAGTTTACCTACATCCAAGACCTCCCATTGAAATAGGATGACAAAGTTCTTGCTTATAACAGTAGTATTAAGTCCCACCTTTAAATCCAAGACCTCCCATTACAATTTTTGATTTGATAATCTTTTAGAATAATTTTAAAATTAAAATCATTGATCAATATTTTCAACTTTGAGTCTTGAATTGTTATTTTTTCCAAAATAATCCTCTTTATAGCCCATCACGTCACGTTGACTAGGATTGACTAAATTATTGTTACAATTGACATGTTATGAAAACTAATGTGCAAGGCAAACTTTTAAAACTTTTCAAACATTGGTTTTAATATAATAACTATCAACATTTATTATATTTTGAGAAGAGAAACTGAAAAAAAAATTCTTTTTCAAAGAAACAAGATGATGGATAAATTAGGATATATTCAATATTTAGTTAAGTATGGAGATATATGCATTCCATAATATTGGCTTTAGTTGGCCAAATAAAAGATACAAGTCAACTGTAAATTTGTGCAAGTCAATTTAACTTAAATGCTTTTCAATTTGGCTCAAACATATATGACAAATTTGGCATCCTTATACAATTGTTCTATTAATAATGATAGAAGAGTTAAGCATGAGAACTCCCAAAACCGGAAATGGATTCGCTCATATTGAAAAGCCTCATGTTTGCTCATATTATCTCTAATGAGAGATTCATTCCTTCCAAACAAGAAAAAGAAAAAATTTAAAAAAAAAAGAAATGAAGTTTGTGAGTGACATGAGCAAACATGAGGAGATCCAAACCCCCCAAAATCTCTAATTTTGTTCTCCCTTGTTTAGTTAAAATTCTAGATTTGACACACACATTATAGGATTCTTCAAATTTACATTATAATATTTGTCAAATTTTGTCTTTAACCATAATTTTTAATATTGTGCTAAGTTTTATCTTAAATTCTTAACTTTTTCTTTTGGTACAAAGTTTCTAATTTTATATGCACTAAAGAATGGAAGTCTTTTACTAGCTTATTAAAATCCTAAAATTGATACACACAACATAATATCTTTACTCAATTTTGCACATAAATGCAATCTCCTATTTTATTTTTAATTTTGCTATAAATTTCTAATTTCTTACACAATTTTTAATTTTTTATGCGCTAAGAATCACAATTTCTCTCTTGACAAAATCAAATATTTTATATATACAATACAATACTTTTCCCAAATTTCATCCCTAAAAAAATTCCTAATTTTTCCCAAATCTCATCTTCTATACTTGTCCTTGATTGTGGGCATCATTTCCATACCAAGCAGCTATATAAAACAATAATAAGATCAGATAGAAAAATGGAAAAGAATTAGTTGGAGCGGCAAAAAAGTAAAATCCAATGAACTATCCAATATGATCTAGTGGTAAGTAGGTGAGGCAATCAATTGAGACAGCATGCCGTTTCTGCAACTTCTTTAAGTTTGTCAAAATTAAAATTAAACAAGGTTTCTAATTAAACAAGGTTTCTATATGAACTTCTTCAAGTTTGTCATCTCCGAACAGATCAAAGAAAAAAGTTATGCCAACCTCGAAGTGCCGCTGTTATAAGGAAATAGCACAACTTTCAAAATTTTATCGTTATTTTGGGTAGGTTTGGCTCCAGAATGATTTCCAAGAGAGCATTGATAAAGCAAGAATTTGGCAATTCTTTTTCAGTCATCAGAAAACAACAGAGATTAAACAACAGAGATTAATGTCCCTTATTTTACATAAACCATTACAAAGTACAAACTATAAATTTCTTGATTTTGTTTATTAAATCACATATTTTACAAAGCAAGATCTTATTTCACGCTTTGTTTTCCTCTTTAGCAGCTTCACACAACCACTCTGCCTGGAAACAGTGCCACTCTTTGCTCAACAGCAATTGTGGGGAGTGCAAGGATCCGCTGAAATAATCAAATTAGCGAGCCATAAATAATAATAATAATAATAATAATAATAATAGCAAAATGGAAAAGATTTAGAAGGAATGATAAGAAAAAGTAAAAGCAACAAACTATACAATGTTATCATCAAATGGTAAGTGGGTAAGGCAATTAGTATGTCCAAATATAACAAACAAAAACAATTGAGAACACTTAAAAGATGAGATACTAATCCTTACTATTATCCAGACAATGTTGAGATCGATTATCGTTAATTAGCAGATAGCGGGCCGTTGCTGCGACTTGAACGAAGAAGAGCGGCATAAAAATCAAAACAAGGTTACATATAAGCTTCTTCAAGTTAGTCATCTTCGAACAGATCAAAGCAAAACGTTATGCAAACCTCGAAGTGCAACTGTTATAAGGAGATACCACCACTTGTGTTCTGAGAATTGGAATTAGTTGTTCTTGTATATATATACATGAATATCTAATTTGACTAAGTCTTTTATTTAGAAATGTCAAATTTTCTTAATTTTTTAACCGGTATATATAAGAAATTGATTGTTTATGTGATAACATTATGATCTTATATTCATTTATTAAGTACAGAAAAACATGCAGAGCTTGAGCTTGTGTTCATTTGATTACTCTCAAAATTGGTGTATATAATAAAATATTATTTTAATATAAATTTCGAAACAGTTTATTAAGTGATAGCTCGAGTCCTCTATAAAATGGTTCATTAAATATTAATATGTTTGAATTTTATTTGGGCCAATTTATTTCAGTCAAATTACACGGATTTTTTCTTTTTGTGAATTAATGTTCAATTTTGATATAGGTTACTTTTTTTTCTTTTTTTAATAAGGATTGGCTTAGTAATCAAGATTGAGTTGCGGGGACAAGAAAAGTTGTGTTTGACTCTAATTTGTGGTAGCATCTAATTATGGTGTGTTTTGGTTTGAAACTTGAATTTATAGTTTATCTAAGTCTTAAAATTTTTTCTTTATCAAAATAATTTTTTTGAAAAAATATATAATTAAAAGAAACCTTTTAAGGATATTTAAGAAATCATTTTATTCTATGTCAAAAAGTAAAATTACTTTTAGTACCAAAAGCAAATTCACGAAATCCTAAAAAGCCTAATTAAAGAATTTTCATTGGATATAGCGCTAACTTTTGAAAGGTATTTTAAAACCTTTATAGTGCTTTAAGCCTAAAATATACAATATGTTCCTTTGATTTTTGAATAAAAATCATATGACAAAGAGCACTCATTAAGTCTAAAGGCAACTAAGCGTAATGACGACAAATTGGATTAATCAAAAAATTTAATGGTTATTTAAATTGGGATTGGTATGTGTTAACATCTTACTTACTAACTTATTGTGGGCTATTGCTTCTCTAAGCCGGACATATGTTAACAGTACAAAGTCTATTCTCTCTTTGGCTTTCTTGACCATTATTTTGCTTTGAAGAGAAAGACCTAAATAGTTTAAATTTATTAGACAAATTGTAGCTTTCAAAGTAGGATCGGTTTGTGAAAATGAGGCAAAAAAATAGAAAATTATAAATTAAACATCAAGTTAAAGATATTTATATCAAATAATTTTAAATTTTAAAATTATTTTAAAAATTTTAAGATCAAAATTTTAAATTACATAAAAAATTATAATTCAAAATTCTAAGTTAAAACTTCTTATCTTAATATTTTTAGAATATTTTTAAATTTTAAGATCTTTAAATATAAATATATTTAATTTAAAATTTAAACTATAATTTTTTTACATAGTCCTTTTATAACCTATCACATTGGATTGGTTGGACTGATGTGGCAATAACACGTAAGGAAAACCAATGTGCACGGCAAATTTTTAAAGTTTTCAAAAATTGATTTTAATATAGTCACTGTCACCTTTATTATATTATATTTTGAGAAGAATAATTGAAAAAGAAATATTTTTCAAAGAAGCAAAATGATATACAAATTAAGCTAATATTGGCTCTAGTTCAAACTTAGTAGGCCCAATGAAAGAGACAAGTCAACCATACATTTCCACGTGTCTTAGGCCTCATTTGATATACAAAAAATTTAATGATAAAGAAAAAGATGAATAAAATGTAATAAAAAATTTTATATTTGATATGAGTGAAAAAAAAAGAGATTATATTTATATTTGTGTGTTTGGTTAGATCAAATAAGAGTAGAATAGAAAGTAAGAAAAGAATAAAAAAACTAAATTAACTTGCCAAAATAATTTTCTTACACCTTATATTCTTAAGGTTACATATATGTATATTATTTTGTGTAATAATTTCTTAATAAAATTTTTAAACAAAATATTTGTATATATAACTATGTTTTTATAATAAAATAATTTTAATTTAATTTATACTTCAATTAAAATTTACTTTTTAAAAAATATTTTTTAAAAATATATTCTTAATATTAATTAAAATTTATGTTTAAAAAAATTATTTACAAATTATTATTTTGATACAATAAATATGATTTTTTATTTTAAAATTTTATAAATATTATTTTAATGTATATTAATTGATTTAAATATAATATACATATATATAATAAATATTTTTCAATTATATTTATATATTATATAATATATTATTATATAATATAATATTTTAATATATAAATAATATCTATAAAAAATATTATTTTAATTTATATTTAGATATATAATATAAATAAATATAACATAGATATATATATATATTTATATAATATTAACATATAAATATATATTTATTTATATTTATATTAGATATAAAATATAAATAAATACATATAATATATATATATATATATATTGTGGCAATCACCGCGTTGGGTAAATTTTGACTTTTTTTCCATAACAATATATATAATATAAATATAAAATACTATAATATATATAATAAAAACTAACTAATTGGTAGTTGATAAGGTTGGCCGTTGGATTTTCAAGATGAGAATGGCAAAAATGTCAATATATATTTGTTTGAAAAATGCCAGACAAATATAGTGGGCAACCAAAAGAAAGTGTACAGTACTACCACTTTTTCATTTTCATCGTTAGATCTCGAAACCAAATATATTTGTATGTAGATTTCGTTTTACTTTCTGTTGGTTTCCATAGAATCAAACGGGGCTCTAGAGATACATGCATTTGGCAATATTGGCTCTATTTCAAAATTAGGCCAAGTGAAAGGGACAAGTCAACGTAAGTTTCTGTAAGTCAATTTAACTTAGATGTTATCGGGTTTGGTTCAAACTTAAATGACAAATTCAACACCCCTATAGTTGTTCTATTAAGAATGATAGGAAGAGTTAAACATTTAGATTTGCAAAATCTCTAATTTTGTCCTCTGATTAATTAAAATTTTAAATTTAACACATACTTTACTCAATAATTTGTGAGTGTGGAGGTACATGCATTCCACGATGTTGACTGTAGTAAACCAAACAGGGCCTTGGAAATTTGTTTAGAAAAAGGACCTTCGCGCAGAATAAGGAAGCAAAGCAACAAAAGGAAAATTAATTAATAGGCAGAGTTAAGAAAAACCGAACCCAATACGCTCCCATTGCTTTGACAACCACAGTCCACAGCACTCAATTCATCATCTGGATCATCTTTATGTCTATAATGTTTATTAATCGAAATCCCTATATAAAGCAATAATTAAATCAGGGAGCCATATATATATATTAAGAAAAATGGAAAAGAATTAGAAGGAGCAATAAACGAAAAAAGTAAAAACAATGAACTTTCCAATATAATAATCTAATTGCAAATAGGTGAGGCAATTAGTAATCCATTCTTTGAAAAAATAACAAACCAAAAACAATTGATAACACTTGAAAGATGAATTAATTAATAATCCTTACGCTGAAAAACTTTCTCCTTAATTAGCCGATGGCGTGCCGTTGCTGCCACCTACTTGAATGGAGAAGAGAAGCAGAAAAATCAAAACATGTTTCCCCAGAAGCTTCCTCAAGTTAGTCATCTTCAAACAGTTCAAAGCCAAAGGTTATGCAAACTTTGAAGCGCCGCTTTATGCAGAAATATGCACTATTTGTTCTGAGAATTGGACTCTGTCGTGTGTGTGTCTCTCTGTATACATAGATGACAAAGTCATTTATTATATCTAGGTAATTATATAATGTGGAACCCAGAAAATATCATATTTAGCACTTTCTCCACACATCAAAAAATGGCCAACTTGGCCAAAGTGAAACATAGACTTTGCTAGCTGAACATGGGTGGAGGTTAGGTATGTGAAAGCCAATCAAAGAGACTAATTACTCATATACTTTCAGAGGTCAAGCTCATATTTTTATAAATATTTTAAAAGTATTTCAAAAATTAATATATCTATTTACTATACACCATCCAAGTGTTTACAATTCACAATTTTCATCACTACACTCAACCAACCTCCTTCCTATATATGGTTTACTAACAGACTCTGTATTTGTAACAGAATGCAATTCCCTTATTATAACTAACTTTGTAACAGAATTAGTTTAATTTTAATTTGTTTGACTGAAATATTTTTTTATAAAAAAAATGTAAGGAGTTACTTTAGTTAAGTTAAAATGTATTTAAATTAATGAAATGTATTTTAGTAAAAAAGATTTAAAATTAAATAAAAATATAATATAACTTTTTATTTTAAAAAAAATCTATGTATATTTTAAAAAATAAAAAAATAATATAACTAATTTCAGTAGAATTCAAAACAATAATTTATTTTATTTATATAATATTTTGCATCACACTTGGAAGAATTCTGTGAGAACTGACTTCGCAGTGAAGGTTTGAACGGAGGATAGAAAGGACGAAGCAAGTGAGGTTCTTTCGCTTTCCCCGAAATTGCGCAAATCACTAGAGCAAATTTTCTGAATGATGAAGCAATTTTATTAGACTGAAGACTAGGGACAAGTAATCTACAGAGCAACAATGACGTCGGCAAGTTGTTGCTATTATATTAAAATAAAAATAAAAATAATTTTCGTACTTCTTTGGAGAAAATTTTTTCTTGGAACAAAATTTAGATCATTGAAAATTTTTTTCTTGGAAAAACAATATTTTTCTAGTGAAATAAACATAAAATTTTGAAAAAGAAAAAAATTCATGCAAAACAAACGAAAATCAAATCATGAATACTATTCTCACAAGGACCATCAATGTTATCATTTCATATGGGTTTTTTTTTTTTTGTGGCAAAAAAAAAATCCATATCATAAAAACTAAAACAAAGTCCCAGGAAAATGACGACAAAACCAAAAAGCTAACATAAAACCAGTAGGAAGAAACAGCATCACAAACGCTAAACCAGACATAAGACCAACAAACTAATACCATCCCTATCAGCAGGACTAAGTGGAGCCAAAGAATAATCCCTATTCAATATAACAGCCAGAAGGGATGGTGGTGAAGAAACCTACCTTGAAGGGCACATCTTCTTTGCAGCAATTGCTGCAACTCAATCAGCAGCTTTGTATACATGGCGAGATATTAAGAAGGAAACATTAGGTAGGGAAGGTTTTAGGCAAAAAGCATCTACTAAAACAGCAACACAAGTCCACTCACACGCATCTGCATTGCCCCTTTTTTAGACAGTTGAACAGCACCTTACATTCAGTTTCTATGCAAACATCCATATCAGTATAAGAAGAAGCCATAAACAGTGCTTTCCTAAGAGCCAAAACCTCTGTCATGAGTGCAGAGCAAGCCTTCACTGATCCCCCAAACCCATCAACCACATCACCAGCCTCATTTCCACAAATAACCCCAATGCCAGCCTTATTTCCCCTTCGGTTAAAAGTTCCATCAATATTAAACTTATTCTGATCAGTAGCTGGAAATCTCCACACCAAACTTTCTTCCATCAGAATCACCATTACGTGTCATTTGATTCATATGGGTTAACTAGCCTAGAATCATATCATTTATCATGCCTGAGGAATAGCATTAACGCATAGAACTGATGAAATACTGCTACTTTTGACCTGGAGATAGTGCTAATTTTTTATATTTCTAAATCAAACCGTAAGTCTTCCTACTAATGGGATATAAAAAGAAACTCTGCTTTGAATAAACAAGCATATCATATTCTAAAACATGGCCCAGCATAAAATTTCTGTCTTCCTTGCAATTCCATCTACCTGCTTGGTTTTGTGGGCACTATGCCATATCACTTCTGGGCTTACAGAAATTGAAGCTTTGCTTAACTGGAAACGAAGTCTCCCAAACCAACTAGTTTTGGATTCATGGGTCTCTCTACCACACACCAACTCCAGTACTACAGCAAGAACCCCATGTTCCTGGCGTGGAATCAAATGTGACTCTTCAGGGAGCGTCATTGAGCTAAACTTGAATAACACTCGACTTGAAGGTACCCTTCAGAACTTGAACTTCTCGGCATTTCCAAATCTTCTTCTTCTTGATCTCGAATATAACGAACTCATGGGCCCCATACCAGAAAGCATTGGGTTGCTCTCAAAACTCCAATTCCTTGACCTTAATAATAATCATCTCAATGGTACTATACCTCTTTCTCTTGCTAATCTGACACACCTTTATGAGCTTGATCTTTCAGCAAACCATCTAACAGGAATATTAGACCCTCGCCTATTTCCTGGTGGCACTGATCAACCCAAAACTGGCCTGATTGGGATCCAAAATCTTTTCGTTCAGGACACCCTGCTTGGTGGCAGAATTCCTAGAGAAATAGGGAATATAACAGATTTAACTTTTCTAAATTTGGATGGGAACCTGTTCTCTGGGCCCATTCCACCATCTCTAAGCAACTGTACAAAGTTAAGTGTTCTCTCAATGTCTGTAAACAATCTCTCAGGCATAATTCCCCCTTCTATTGGTAGATTGACCAATCTAACTGATATTCGCCTTCACAAAAACAATTTACATGGTCATGTGCCACGAGAGTTTGGAAACCTTTCATCTTTAACTGTCTTGCATCTTGCTTACAACAACTTCACTGGTCAATTACCACCGCAAGTGTGCAAAGGTGGTATGCTTGTCAATTTCACTGCAAGATACAATAATTTCACTGGTCCAATTCCAATAAGCCTAAGAAACTGCCCAACCTTACACAGACTTCAAATTGATCATAACCAACTTACAGGTTTTGTTGATCAGGATTTTGCAGTTTATCCTAATCTTACTTACATTGACTTTAGCTACAATAGAGTGCAAGGTGAACTCTCTGCAAATTGGGGTGCTTGCAAAAGCTTAGAACTTCTTAATGTGGCTGGAAATTCAATAGACGGCACTATTCCTGGCGAGATTTTTCAGTTAGAGAAATTAGTAGAGCTCCATCTGTCTTACAACAAAATTGCAGGAGAGATTCCTCCACAAATAGGAAATTCCTCAAGCCTGTACCTTCTACACTTGAGCAACAATAATCTTTCAGGCGTGATACCTTTAGGCATTGGAAAGCTTTCCAATTTGCAGGATTTAGACTTATCAATGAACAAGCTAAAAGGCCCAATCCCTTATGGAATAGGGAACTGCTACAAATTGGTGAGTTTAAATTTGAGCAACAATGACTTCTATGGCACAATCCCTTTCCAAATTGGAAATCTTGCAGCCATTCAATATTTTTTGGACTTGAGTTACAATTCACTCTCTGGAGAAATTCCTGCTGATCTTGGTAAGCTCAAAAATTTGGAAAGCTTAAATATGTCTCACAATAATCTATCGGGCTCTATCCCTAATTCCCTTAGTCAAATGCCAGCCTTGTCTACCATTAACCTCTCTTATAACAATTTGGAGGGTCCTGTACCTAATGGCGGGGTATTTAATTCTTCTTATCCACTAGATTTGAGTAACAACAATAATTTATGTGGAAAGATCCAAGGCTTACAACCTTGCAAGGTCTCAGTCATAGAACCTCGTAATGAAAGTAACAAGAAGAAAGTTCTAATAGCTATTGTTGCTTCTATGGGAGGTGTACTGTTTTCCTCCTTAATGTTAATTGGGATATTTGTTATTTGCTGTAAGAGAAACTCAAGAGTTCTCAAACAGAACTCTGCAGCCATAATACGAAATCCATTTTCAATATGGCACTTCAATGGCAGAGTTGTGTATGAAGACATAATTGAAGCAACTGAGAGCTTCGATGACAAATATTGCATTGGGGAGGGAGCTTTCGGAAAAGTTTACAAAGTGGTAATGCCAGGGCATGAAGTATTTGCTATAAAAAAGTTAAGATATGAAGCGGATGACTTAGACATTGAGAGTATAAAAGCCTTTAAGAGTGAAATTGAAGCCTTGACAGAAACACGCCACCGAAACATTGTAAAGCTATATGGATTTTGCTTACATGCGTTGCACAGTTTTTTGATTTACGAGTACATGGAAAGAGGGACTCTAGCTGATTTGCTTAGAAATGACAAAGAAGCATTAGAGTTAGATTGGCCTAAAAGGGTTGATATTGTCAAAGGTGTAGCACAAGCTTTATCTTATATGCATCATGATTGCAATCCACCAATTATTCACAGAGACATATCAAGCAACAATATTTTATTGTCCACAAATCTTGAAGCCCATGTTTCAGACTTTGGCGCAGCAAGGTTCCTGAAGCCTGATTCATCAATTTGGACAAAATTTGTTGGCACATATGGCTATGCTGCTCCAGGTATGTTTAATATTAAACCCTATCTAACACTTTTCAAAACCTTCAAGTTCTTAAAGGATAGGTTGTCCTAAAACTTTTGACATTAATATGGATTAAAACTTTCTAGTTTCCCTGTTTGTTTCTCTATTATAGAAAACCCTGTTCTTTTTTTTCTCTCCTTGTTTTTTATTTTTTTTTGGAGATTTCAGAGTAAAAAATTAATATTGAAAACTTGATTTATAAGGCAAACACGTTACTATTATTATGCTTCATTAGTTTTGCTCTGGAAACACACACACACATATTACGGTGGGGGCATCTTCGAACTTCATCTAGGTTTCAACTGACCAAAACATGCTTCTTCTTGTCATTATTTGTAAATGACAAATTATCTCTTCATTCTGGTTGTTGCAGAGCTTGCATACACAATGAAAGTATCTGAGAAATGTGATGTGTTTGGCTTTGGTGTTCTGACTTTTGAGGTTCTTATGGGAAAGCCTCCAGGTAATCTAATTTCCCATATACAAACATGTGGTTTTCAAAATATCAACTTTGAAGAGATTTTAGATCCACGTCTACCGCCGCCTATGGAGCAACAAAAGTTGAAGGAATTGGCTTTGATTGGAAATCTAGCTCTTTCCTGTCTACAAGCCCACCCTCATTCTCGACCAACCATGCAAAGCATAGCTCAGAAGATTTCAACTGCTCATGATTGAAGTATATTTACTTGTTCTCTCTGTAGGTTTGCGACAAAGAAGTGCTTAGACCACATGCTATGTATGTTTACTTGTTTTCTGTATGGGTTTGCTATAAAGAAGTGCCTCGAGCACCTGATATGTTATTAACCAACGAACAATTATGGTTTTTTTTTTTCTGACGGATATTCCAAATTCTACCTTGCCTAATGAGAGGGTTGCTATCTGTGAACTATGTTCCTTTTAACATTAATTCATACTTAAACCATGTAATCCGTATTAATAATATTCTGCATAAATAATATACCTCATCTTATGGAGGACGAATATTTGCCTAGGAAAATCCCTGTTCCTCTCTTTGACCCTGGCTATTGTCTTTGGTTGAATGTCTTAAGATTGCACTGAAAATTTTAAGAGTAAACTAGGGATTTAATTTTTAATAGATCACTTTTTTATTTTTTGAATTTGATCTTTTAAAAATAAAATATCTTAATTTATTCTCTGAACTATTTTAACGTAGCTATTAACTTCGTGACATGAATTTGCTTATGTGGCACTCTTTTTCTAAAAAATCTATTGTTTGGGCAAAATATTATTAAGCTAAATATATAATTGTCAAAATGGTGGCGTTTTGGAAAAAAATTTGCTTGAACAACGCCATTTGGGGAGGGGAGGGGAGGGGGGGGGGGATTATTACTTAAACAAATTCAAGTCATGAGTTGAATGGCAATTTGGATTGCAGGTTATATATCATTTAAATTTGGTTTGGGTCCAAATTTGATATTTTTATTTTTTATTTTTTTAATTTTAATTATTATTTTTTTAAAAAATTGGAGGTTAAAAGATTATTTTCATTTTAAATCCTACATCATTCAAAACCAAGTTTAAATTTTGTAGTCAATATCTAGGCAAATTTATTTTGACCAAATCTCAATTAACACAGAAACTAGTCTGAAGAAGTACCCCCCAAAAAAAAACTTTTTTTCATACCTCTATCATATTTTGAGCCAATAAAATTCTCTATCAATTTTCTTTACTATCAAGTACTACATTTTATAAAATTCTCTATCAATTTTCTTTACTATCAAGTACTACATTTTATAAAATTCTCTATCAATTTTTTTTACTATCAAGTACTACATTTTGGTATAGTGGTCAAACCACTATACCAATTTCTTAAGACCAATTTCAGTCGAATTATATCCAGCCATTAAGTCCACATTTTTAATTTGTTTATCAGTGATTGGTAATCGTTAGGTAATGTAGAGCAATTGTAAGATGAGGGTTGTTGAATTTCTGATGTTTGATTTTGAACCAAATCGAAGTGCAGCTGTTATAAGGAAATAAACCTGTGTTCTAAGAATTGGAATCAGTTGTTCTTGTGTGTGTATATATGTATATATATGTGGATATCTGATTTGACTAAGTCTTTTACTTAGAAATGAAATGATAAATGTTCATAATTTTTTAACAGGTATATATGAAACTGATTATTTATGTGATGATATTATAATCTTATATTCATTTATTAAGTATATAAAATAATGGAGAGCTTCTGCTTGTGTTTTACAATCGTTAGATCACTCTCAAAATTAGAGTAAATAGTAACAAAATATTATATTAATATGATTTTGAAACAATTTATTAAGTGAGAGTTCAAGCCCTCTATGGAATGGTTCATTAAATATCAACATGTTTGAATTTCATTTAGGCCAATATATTCCAGTCAAATTACAAAGATTTTTTTATGAATTAATTCTTAATTTTGATTTAGATTAATTTTTTGTTTTTTCTCTTTTTTTTCCTGGGGGTTAATGAGGATTGGCTCAATAATCAAGATTGACTTGCAGTGACAAAAAAAGTTGTGTGTGGCTTTAATTGGTGGTAGCATCTTTTCAAACATGGATTTTATCATAGTCGCTACCAACATTTAATTCATTTAGAGATGAAAAATTAAAGAAAAAACCATTTTAAAAAAAATCCTCAAATTAGACTTCGTTCAAAACTCGGTTGAGTATCGAGAAACTTGCGTTCCACAATTGGTTCTGAGGAATAATTAGCAAGAACAAATTGTGCAAGAATATATATATATATATATATATAATGCACAGTTGACGAGAGACTTAGAGCATATGCAAGTTATAACAAATTAAATTTCATGTAATTCAAGGAAAATACTAATTTTGTTCGAAATTGATTTTAATTTTTTTGGGTCAACAAAGAATACTAACTTAAAAGACAAGTTAACAAGATGGACCCATGCTAGGCGAATATAAGAAACTAGTTAGCAGCAACTAGTTTTCACAAGTCAACTTAAAAGGACAAGTTAAGATAGACCCACTAAACCAAATATATGAAGACTAGCTAGCAATAAGTTTCCACAAGTCAAATTAATATAAAAGGACAAGTTAACATGGACCAAGACTAGGCCAAATATGAGAGACTAATTAGCAATAAATTTCCACAAGTCAAATCAAAGACTAACAAATTTCGTTCAAATCTATCTAACAAATTGAGCACCCCATTCCTTACGATTGTTCCACGATTCCTAACGATTAATAATGATAGAAAAGGTTAAATAAGTGGACTTGTGAAATTCTTAATTTTGTCCTCTTTGTCAATTTAAATTTTAAATTCAACACCCAAAATATAAAATATTTCAAAATTTATCTCTAAATGAAATATCTAATTTTGTCCAAAGTTTTGTGTCAAATTCTTAATTTTTTTACAATTTGTTTTGATTTCTTATGTATTGAAGACCGATATCCCTCCTCTAGCTTATCGAAATCCTAAATTCCACATGCAATATAAGAGACCCAAACTAAGCCAATATAAGAGACTAGTTAGCAATAAGTTTCCACAAGTCAAATTAACTTAAAGGACAGGTTAACATGGACTTAGATAAGAGACTAGTAAGCAATAAGCTTCCATAATTCAAACTAATTTAAAGGCTAATGCATTTTTGGTTCAGATGTATCTAACAAATTCAACACCCCTCTGCTTAAGTTTGTTCCATGTTACCTAACCATTAATAGTGATAGAAAAAGTTAAACAAGTGGACTTGTGAAATTCTTAATTTTGTGCTCTTAGTCAATTAAAATCTTAAATTCAACACCTATAATATAAAAGTTTTCAAAATTTATCTCAGAATGAAATATCTAATTTCGTCCAAAATTTGGTGTCAAAATCTTAAATTTTTTATTAGGTTTTTAATTTCTCATGCATTGAAGACCAAAATCCCTCTATTAGCATATTGAAATCCTAAATTCCACACGTATAACATAGGAGATCCAGGCTAGACTGACCATAAGAGACTAGTTAGCAATAAGTTTCCACAAGTTATATTTACTTAAAGACTAATACATTTGGTTCAAATCTATCTAACAAATTCAATATCCCTCTCCTTGCAATTGTTCCATGTTACCTAACGATTCATAATGGTAGAAAAAGCTAAATATGTGGACTTGTGAAATTCTTAATTTTGTCCTCTTAGTCAATTAAAATCTTAAATTCAACGCCCATAATATAAAATTTTTCAAAGTTCATTTCTAAATGAAATATTTAATTTTGTCCAAAGTTGTGTGTCAAATTCTTGTTTTTTTACGAAGCTCTTCATTTTTTATTCATTCAAGACCAAAATATCTCTCATAGCTTATTGAAATCCTAAATTGTGTACGCATAATATAAGAGACCCAAACTAGACGAAATATAAAAAATTAGTCAGCAATAAATTTCCACAAGTCAAATGAACTTAAAGGACAAGTTAAGATGGACCCATATAAAAGACTAGTTAGCAATAAGTTTTTCCAAGTCAAATTAACTTAAAGAACAAGTTAACGTGGACCAAGACAAGGCCAAATATAAGAAACTAGTTAGCAATAAATTTCCACAAGTCATATTAACTTAAAGACTAAGACATTTGGTTCAAATCTATCTAACGAATTCAACACGTCTCTCCTTACCATTGTTCCATGTTACCTAACGATTAATAATGATAGAAAAAGTAAAACATGTGGACTTGTGAAATTCTTGATTTTGTCCTCTTAGTCAATTAAAATCTTAAATTCAACACCTATAATATATAAAAATTCATCTCTAAATGAAATATCTAATTTTGTCCAAAGTTTTGTGTCGAATTCTTAATTTCTTTACGAAGCTTTTAATTTCTTATGTATTGAAGACCAAACTCTCTCTCTTGAAATCCTAAGTTCCATGCGCATAATATAAGAGATCCATACGAGACCAACTATAAGAGACTATTTAGCAATAAGTTTCCACAAGTCAAATTAACTTAAAAGACATGTTAGCATGGACCCAAATAAGAGACTAGTTAGTACTAAGTGTTCCCAAGTCAAGTTAACTTAAAGGACAAGTTAACTTGGACCAAGACTAGGCCAGATATAAGAGACTAGTTGGCAATAAGTTTCCACAATTCACATTAACTTAAAAAATAATACATTGGGTTCAAATCAAGCTAACGAATTCAACACCACTCTCCTTACGATTGTTCCGCCTCATCTAACGATTAATAATGATGGGAAAAGTTAAAACGTGTGGACTTGTGAAATTTCTAATTTTGTCCTCTCTTATCCAATTAAAATCTTAAATTCAACACACATAATATAAAATTTTTTAAAATTTATCTCTAAATGAAATATCTAATTTTGTCAGAAGTTCTGTAGTAAATTCCTAATTTTTTATAAGATTTTTTATTTCTTGTGCATTCAAGACTGAAATCCCTATTGAAATCTTAAATTCCACACATAGAATACAATATATACCCCAAATTTTGCTCATAAATAGAATCTCTAACTTTATCCGAAATTTGGTCAGAAATTTCTAATTTCTTTACAAAAATTCATAATTTTATATGCGCTAAAAATTAGAATTCCTTCCTTAGCTAATCAAAATTCTATATTTGACACACACAATGCAATTTCTTTTCAAAATTTTTTCCCAAATCAAAATTCCTAATTTTATCCAAATTTTCTATAAAATCTCAAATTTCTTGAGAGTTTCAGGAAATTTGGGATAATTTGAGAATTATATTTTCTAAAGATCAAATTTAGTCTAATTGGTGCTTTCAGGAGTTCCCCGACTTGTACATTTTATTTTGTTTATATAATATAATATTAAAAAATATTTATGTCCACATTCATATGTAACCTCTATGAAGGCATCCATGAGACCCAATGTATGAAGAGTTAACCAAAAGGAGCAACCTAAGAGTAACCATATATTATAATTATGTGTGCGTGCAACTTTTATTATATAAGATATGAAAGAGAAAAAGATCGTATTATTAAAGCATGTGATCTAATGAGAGGAAAAAGTAATTCATGTTTGAGGGTGGGCACCAAATTTGTCAGATTCGTGAGTTTAAATAAATTTGTAATGTAAACTCGTATTATAAACTCGTAAGAGTTTATATTTATTAATAATTACATATAAAATATAATATATAACAAGAAATTTATTAAAATATAATTTAAATTATACTAATTTGTAAAAAAGAAATTATTTATATTCATAATTTATTTTTCTCAATTGTATTGAATTTAAATTGAATTTAATTAAGTTCAAATATAAATATTATTTATATATAATTCTTTACTCAATTGTATTGAATTTAAAAATTTTATTTTTTTAAAACTTAATTAGACTCAATTATATAATAATTTGTTAAAATTAGTTGAAAAAATATTAAATTAATCGAGTTATTTACGTTAAAGATAAATTAAACCAAATTTATATTGAATTCGAATTTATAAATGAGTTGATATGATTTTTTTAAATAAAAATTTAAACTCGTTAAAATTGGAAAGTCAACTTGTGAGTTTAACAATAATGGTGGGCACTGTAGAATTTACCATTGTATCTTTAGATATTTGTCTGAACAGAAGACCTTAATTAGCGCAGAATTAGAGAACCAAAAAAAAAACTAATTAATAGTCAGAGTTAATAAGAACCGAGCCCAATATTCCCCGATTACTTTGACAGCCACAATCCGCAGCCGTCAATTCATCGTCTGAAACACGAGCAATAATGGATAAACAACACCCCCCCCGGGGGGGGGGGTGGGTGGGGATGAAAGAAAAAACATAGAAGCGAACTTCCAGAATTTTATTGTTATTATAAGTTTGGCTCGAGAATGATTTGAAAGGATCACTGACAAAGCAAGAATTTGGCCATTCTTAATAATTTATCACACAAAGAGATTGACGTGATTTATTCTATGAAACCGTTACAAAGTACAAACCATAAATTTCTTAAATTTTTTTAACTTTTTAAATACATTACAAAGCAAGATCTTATTCCACGCTTTGTTTCGCCCTTCAGCTGCTTCACACAATCACTCTTCCTGAAAACATTGCCACTCTTTTCTTTGACATCAATTAATTCCTTCATCGTCCGTGTTCACCGTCATTGTGGGGATCATCTCCACTTTTAATGCTATGGGCTATATAAAGCAATAATCAAATTAGCGAGCCATACATATATTTTAAGAAAAATATAAAAGAATTAGAAAGAACAATAAAAAAAAGGTAATAAAATGAACTCTGCAATATAATCTTCAAATGGTAAGTAGGTGAGGCAATTAATAATCCATTATTTTCAAATACAACAAACAAAAACAATTGAAAACACTTGAAAGATGAATTAATAATCCATACTACCATAAGAAGTCCCTAACAGTGCCCTTGCTGCGACTTGAATGGAGAAGAGAAGCATAGAAATCAAAACGAAGTTCCATATAAGCTTCTTCAAGTTATTCATCTTTAAACAGATCAAAGCAAAAGGTTATGCAAACTTCTAAGTGCCACTGTTATAAGGAAATATGCACCACTTATTCTGAGAAGTGGCCTCAGTTGTATTTATATATATAAGGATATCTAGTTTGACTGAGTCTTTCATTTAGATATGTTGAACTTTCCTAATTTATAAGAGGTATGAAATTGATTATCGTAAATGCTTATATTATAATCTTATATTCATGTATTAAATATTGGCATGTTTGAATTTAAGTTAGGCCAATTTATTCAGGTCAAATTACAAGTTTTTTTCTTTTGGTGAATAAACAATTAATCTTGATATAGATAATATATCTATCACTAAAATAAAGATAAATTTATTGAAATAGCAAAAAGAAGATTTCCATAACTTATTGCAACGGCACCAACAATTAAGATGACAGTGGTGTGAAATAAAACTATTTTAGAGATAAATAGTATGGTTATCAGAACTAGATCAGCAATTGACCGGTCCTTCCCAACCTGAAGATCATCCTAATTCATCGGTTTATTGTTCTAATCATTGGTTATTAGTTAAATAAGTTGAACCAATAAAATAATTAAATAATATATAAATAATCCAAAAAATAAAAATTATCATCCTAAATGTCAAAAAATAATAGATCTACTAACTTTTTCCCTATATAAGCTTCAACGTTCAAACCATTAATGAAGGGAGAAAGCTTGAACCAGTAAATTAAATGAAGGGAAAAAGCTTGAAAGAGAACATTTTGTTGCAAGAGACTCGGTGCAGTTGCTATGGCTACAACTCATGCAGGAAAGTCCTTTCACATATGAGATCGAGAAGAAGGTGGAAAATCTGTCTCTTTAACAACACTTCAAGCAAGCAAGACACAAAGAATGAATGAAGATAAAATTGGAGCCCTAATTTTGCCATAAAATATTGCGTTTGAATGGGCTTTTTCATGTAACCAGATCAACCAGCTCAGACGAGTAACTGGATCACCAAAACTTTCTAGTCCAAACTGGTATGTTTCGGGTTGATTACAAAAGATGGCCCTTTGAAGCAAGGTTTTAAATTGCGGTTGCGGTTGCGGTTGCGGTTGCGTTGCGGTTACTGCGGTTGCGGACGCTGCGGGTGCTATAATGCGGGTTGCGGTCACTGCGGCCGTGATTTTTTTTTTAAGTTACACAAATTATTTTAAAAATGTATATAATCATTATAACTTTCATATACATAAATATATCATGACTAACATCAATATTAATTAAATAAATCATTATTTTGAACAAGCATGTCAATGTTATTTGAGAAAATTAAAGGAAAAAGTCAGATAATGTAAAAGTATACTTACATTCTTATTACAAAGAAAGAATTAGAATCACCACATTGTAGAATGTCGTGGAGGATCATAGTTCCCACTTTCACTTTCATTATCACCTTGTCTTGCTTCCTGTCCAAAAACATAATCAAAAAATCCTCCACCTATATTCTCCATTTGCTGATAAGGAAAATTTGGTGCTTGGTGATAATAAGGCACTTGATAATTTATTGAAGGTTGATAATATGGTGGGACTTGCATCATTGGATAATGATCATGTGACATATGAAAAGGTTGTTGATAAAATGGGGGATAATAACTTTGACTACTTTGAGACGAGCCACCAATGTCAGAATCATTAAAACTTTGTGAAAAATTAGAAGAAGAACTATCTTCTGGTACACCACTTTGCTGTCTTCCACCTCTTATAGATTGATGACCACCTCTTCTATTATCACTAGAGCCTCTATCCTGAAAAGATGTCATGTCAACAACAAAACCCAAATCACGCAAAGTATATGGAATATCTTGATATGGATCTTGTTCCCTTTCTTCATCTATGTCATGATCACTTTCTGCTGCATCACCACCATCATTACCACTATCGTTGCTTGGTGGACTCAAACCACCATCACCACTCGGATTATGACTTTCATGGGAATTTGAATCATCATCGGCCTCTACCTCTTCATCATCAGTATCTATTCTTGGGAGCCATTCTGAATTTTGAAGTCCATCCAATAATGGGCCTTCCCTCTCCTCAATCCATGGAGATAAGGGATCATCTTCTTGGAATATGTAATCAAGATTAATTGGATTGAAACTATTTTCTATCTCTTCTTGACTACGCCTCTTATTCTCCCTCATTTTTAGCTTCATATTATAAAAGGTAAACACAAGTTTCTGTAATTTTTTATACTTGAGTCTATTTCTTGTCTTTGTATGAATATAGCTAAATGTGCTCCAATTTCTTTCACAATTTGAAGCTGAAGTTGTTTGGCTCAGAATTTTTATTGCAATGCTTTGAAGTTCAGGAGCACACGAACCATATATTATCCACCATTCAGCTATTTAAACAAATAATACAAAAATTTAGTCAACTTTGAATTGTGAACAAAAATAATCATTTTGATAGAGTCACATATTGTACCATGTATACTTATAGATAAAAAATAGATTATATCTTACCAGGATCCATTTGAGACCATGCTCTTTGAGCTTGTGGCATTCCAAAGTTCTCTCTCTTGTCTCGAAAAAGTATTAACTATGCAACATCATATTAAATTTAATATAAATATATAATAATATATTCCAAATATTCATTATACAAAAAATAACTAACCTGATTTAGTGCTCTAATTGCAACATCCATATTTCGTTCTAATTTGGTAATTGCACTTCTGGTTCCATCAAATGTTTCTTTATAAACTGAATGACCATGCTCAACTCCAAATTGAAACTGAGGATTAAGAAAATAACCTAGAAAAAAAAAGAAATGGACTTAATTAGTCAGTACACAAACATTCTTTTTTTGTGACAACATAATATATATATATATATATATAGACTTACCTGCAGAATGTAAATCAGTATGTAGAAATTTTCACCTTTTATCTATCATATCATTATAAGTTGAGTGATAACGACAGTTTTGTTGTATAGATAGCTTTGCTCTATCTATAGCTTCATAGATAAAACCCATGGTTGGTTTCTCATCACCATCAACTAGTCTTAACACTTTGACAATTGGCTCAAATACTTTTAGGATTTCATTAGCTTTGATCCAAAAGTCATTATCCAAAATTTTTTTTCTTGCATCATGTGCTGGTCCAGATTTTTCCTTGCCAAATTTAGACTTCTTAAACTTTTCAGAGTTGAACATATTTTTTAAAGCCTGCTTTTGTTTCATAAGAGATTGTAATTGTAAGAATTGTGTAGCAAAGCGAGTAATGGCTGGACGAATAATATCTCTACCTCCAGTATATTCTTTCATCAAATTCACAGTCCAAATGTGGTTATATATAAAGGATGTTATCATCTTTGCATCCTCTAACACCTTTTGTACATTACTCTTTTTTCCAATGTCTTCTAAACATAGATCTAAACAATGAGCTGCACAAGGTGACCAATAGAGATGTGGTCTTTTTTCCATTAATTTTTTTCCAGCTGCCTTTAAAGCTCCCTCATTATCTGTAACCACTTGGACTACATATTCTTCTCCAACTTCATCTACCACTTGATCAAGTAACTGAAGGTAGTAATCAGTATTTCTACTAGCAACAGAAGAAACATCTATTGATTTTAAAAAAATAGTTCCCCTGCTACAATAGACAAGAAAATTCATTATATGCATGTGACTAATACTATTAGTCCAACCATCACACATTATTGTAACACCTCTTTCCTTCCATGCGCCTTTCAACCCATTTATCCATTCCCTCATAGATTGGTATTCAGCTTCCAAATACACATATGAAATCTCATAAGGAGTAGGGAATTTAACCCCTGTTGTACCTATCTCAGCAGCTGCAGTAATTAAATTATGCAACCAAGGAGAATTAGATAAATTCATTGGAAGACGCTCATATATAATAAGCTTTGATACTGCTTCTCCTAATTTCTTCCTCAATGTTTTCATCAAACCACCAGAAATTTTTGGTTGTTTCATGCTTTTACTCCTCACAAGATCAATATTTGAAGATCTTAAACTAAAGGCAATATCTTCTGATCCTCTTGTTCTTGCATGAGAGCTTCCACCCTCTTCATACACATTTTGTCCTCCTCTAGTTTGTTGTCTAAATTGTTGTCTCTCTTCCCATTCATGATGTGATCTGATACTTTCTTGGGTCGCATGCCTCATTTGCATTTCCTCATCAACAAATGCTTCTATTTCATCATCTTCATCACTTCTCAACCTTGCTTCAAATTCTTCTTTTCTTTTTTTTGAATCATTTTTTTTCCTTTATTATCTAAAAGGAGTTTCATCATACCTTCCCGAATAGTAGTTGTAACTCGAGGACAACCAGCTACTTGTCCTTTAAAATGAGCAATATGCTGCTTCAGTCGAGTAATTCCACCCTTTATTACTTTCCCACAGAGTTTGCAAATTATGTTATTTCGATTTCCAGCTACAGGTGTTCCAAAATGCCAACCGATATCATCACTAGGAGCACCTTCTAATCTTCCTGTTGGAAATTCTTCTCTTGGTAGCATTGTTTATATTTTATAATACCTGCTGATTAAATGAAGTTGGTAATATAATATAATATAACAAAACTAAAAGTACAATTGAATAATTAAAAAATTAATCAGTTAAAGAAAATCAAAATAAAAATTCAAAGTTCAGTAATAATAATCTCAGTTCCACCACCAACATTAACGACTCTTTTTTTAATGCTCGTATAATGATAGGTATCGATCAATAAATCCTATATGGGTTCATAAATATATAGATGTGTTATTTTCAATGGTTAGCATTTTTATTTTCTCTTTTGATACACTAAACATTCAAAATTTAATGAGTTTATAGGCTAAATGACAGGCCTAAAGATTGGATATAATAGAAAGATGCATGGCTTAGTAATCTAAAGAAAAATATGCAATGCTCACATTTCCCTATAAAAAAATTATTTGTTTATGGTATAATCTTTTCTCTATCTTTGCTATTATAGTTTCCAATTAATTTGTTGACAAGAAAATTTAATCATAGGCATAAATATTAAAATTTTCCCAAAAAAAAAAAGATTATGGAGTCTAGTCATAGAAATAAATATTAATGAGTTTATTATATTTGAAAGACTAGTTATCGATTAGGAATTTTGTCCATAATTAAATCCATATTCAATACATAATAAGTATGTGTTTTAAATTTCTTTTGTTCTATATATGGTAAGATATCTCTTATTATATTATTTGTTTACTATTTATGAAAAAATTAATGAGAATAAGAGTGAGATATTTGGGAAAATTACAGTGGTGTATTTTTAAATTTTAAAATTATTTTGAATGATTTAAGAATAAAAAAGTTAAATTAAAATTTTGAACTATAATTTGTTTAAGTTTTTTATCTTTGGTCTTTCACAATACTTTTAAAATTTAATATCTTTTAATATAAATATTTTTACCTTACATATATTTTATATTTCTCACCTCAGCCTTCCAATATAGTTCATTTTGTATACATCTAAATTTCCTTAGCCTAATCAATAAAATACTAATAGAGTTATAAGGGTAATAATTTATTTTTAAATGTTTGAAAAATATTAAAAGATTAATTTTTTAAAAAATAAACTATAAGAATCAAATTAAAAAATCATGTAGACTATAAAAACAAAAAAAATAATGTTTCTTATTATATTTCATGATCGTTCAAATTAGTCCCCAATTAATATAAAGTAGATTAATAATAAATTAATTATGATTTGGTTAAGTTATATTAAAGAATAATAAAATAAATAGTGGGTCAATGATTAATCTATCATGAGGTAATTTACTAAAATCTATGCTTAAAAGGTTTATTTAATGATTACATTTAACCACCAATGCAAACACTTTTTTTGGGTAATTTAATTCAACAAATAAGTATGAAGAAAAAAAGCTTAGTTTAATTTTAATATTTTTGTTATGAGTTTCTTTTATAAAAACATAATAAATTATAGATAAATATAATAATTTTTACAATTCAGTATTATATGATAAAATTCTTTTACACATGTTATATTTTTATTAAAAATTTTAATAATATAGATATAAAAGAGTGTATCAAAATCTGATTCTAATTATAAACCTCTGTAACTAAAGCGAAACTTGATTTGGGCCTAATTGCAGTAGAGTGGCTAACTGTAATTTACTTTTGTATGCTAACTGTAATATAAAATGGGATCAAGCTTAGATAATAATTAATTAACAATCACAGTTACTCAGTTAGGTCTATGATCTCATCCCAAACTAATACTACTATTTTTCAAAGTTCAAATATTTCACCTCTCTCACAAGAAAAGTGTGTTTTTAAACTTTCATACATTGATGAATAGTGCCAATATCTTATCATCTAACTTTTTTTTGGATTTTTGGGCAATATTTGAATTTTTTATTTTCTTGATAGAAAATGGCAATAATTTTTAGGCATTATTAATAAATTCATAAAAATATCTTAATATTTTTTCAACTATAGTATCATTTTAAATTTATAAAAAAATATCTTAATATTACCTTTTTAAAGAATCCCATTTTAATTAATTAGCAAATTTTAACATATGTATATATTAATTAGCAATCAATGAAATCCATACTTATTATATATACATATGTTAAAATTTCATTTTTTTTAAAAATAATGCCATTATAAGGAGGCAGGAAATTTTTCTTTTTTTTTTTTTTGGAGTAAGAATGGACAAAAATGAAGGTTTAGAAGGATAAATTTTTATTTTTGGTGCAAGAGTTTAGAAGGATGAACTAGACATGTACTTAAGTGTATGTAAATATTCTTTTAATTAAATTTTTAATATTTTTAAAATATAAAATTAAATTATAATTTTTTTCAAATTTTAAAATAATAAAAGGAGAAGTTGTAGGAAGCTAAGTCTTTAGTGTTTTAACATTTTCT
Organism: Erythrophleum ivorense; assembly: GCA_026724425.1. Taxonomy (NCBI): domain Eukaryota; kingdom Viridiplantae; phylum Streptophyta; class Magnoliopsida; order Fabales; family Fabaceae; genus Erythrophleum; species Erythrophleum ivorense. The sequence goes on from JAIUCV010000031.1 coordinate 876,958, forward strand.
TCTTCGATAATAATTTGTATCTACATGTTTTAAAAAAATTATTTTTTTATTTTACTTTGGGAGACAAAAGAAAGCAAAGATCCCAAATGTATATATAATAGTATAGATAATGCGCTATTGTTATTGTATTATTTTATGATAACTTGACTATTACAAATAAACTATTATAATTAATCACTTCATTAATTGTTATTTTCTTAATAATTGTATAATAATTCATTTGTGTTTATTTCTATTGGTTCTCTAATATATTTTTATTTATTTTAAACATATTCGAATAACTAAAAAAAGAATTATCATAATTTAAAACCCCTCTTATCTTTTTTTTTAATTTATTTATGTATATCTTAAATATATTTGTTCTTAACTCTGAAATATACATTTTATTTAAATGTGGATCAACTACTCATTGGCTTGCAAGTTGCAACTATCAATTAGAGCATATATATAAATTATGAACCACCATCATACACTTAACCCAAAGCACGAAAAGCATATAAACTTGTGTATGCTAACAGCGTCGACATCAGAAATCATTCTATTTTAGAATTATTAATATAGTTTCATGCAGAATTCACATTTTACATGCTAATTTTGATATCTAAGAAATGAATATATATTATTCTTTAATGCGTTATGGATTATGATTTCATTGATTACCATATATATTATATGTATATATATATATATATATATGGAACCATAAAAAGACGAACGGCAAACAAGCTTCAATATATATGTATATATATATATAACCAATAAAGAAATATAAGATGAGTATGCCCAACCCTGAAGAGTTATATAATCCCCATCTGTTGCTGGCGTTATATGGTAAGAGCATTTTCAGATTAATTGAGATTGAATTTTTTTTAATGTAATTTTAAAGATCTACTTCTCACGTTGACCCAGTAAATCAGAATATTTAATTACAATAAGAAACATATCTTTTCTAATAACTAGACCAACACTTTAAAATTATATAGGGAGTTTAGTTTAATATTGAAGATTCAATCAGTGTGACGTACATATAAACTTCGGTGATATTTTATGGAATGATACGCAAGGTGTTATATATATATATATATATATAAATAAAACAAAATGCTAAAGTTGGTAATTGAAAATTAAGAATGAAAAGAAAGTGGTGGGATCAGAGGAGGCAGGTGGCATGCCATGTGAGGAAGTCAAGTGGGTCTGTGCGCATGCCTTTGTACGACCGTACGGCATTACGGAGTTAACGACAGCTCACTTTCACAACTCCGCCCACGCGCCAACCCCCTCTCCCTCTTCCACGCTCCACCCACCTCTCTCCTCTTAAAATTACTTTATTTTTTTTTCTTTTTTTAATTGAACACCAGTCCTCCAAGGCGCCTGAGGCATAGAATTTTATTTTTTAATTTTCATTTTTTTAAATATTCCTTACGGCATAGCATTGGTGTTGTATAAGAAACGATTTCTCCCCTCCTTATTTAATGCTTCGACTTCCAGAAGTTAGAAAAGGAACCAAAATGAAAAGAGTGAAGCGGAGCAAGAAGAAGATATACATACCTTTGGACACTTCTCTGGATTTAGAGTATGGTTTCACCGTTTTAGATCTCACTGGCTCCGCTTTGAGTGATATCACCAGCTTCGCTTTGGGTGCTTCAACCTTCAGGTATGGTTTCAGATCTCAAAACTTCAGATTCATCAAATCGAAGCCCTCTCTACTGATTGCTGTTGGTCTGTCGGTGCTTCTTGGCTTTTCTCTTTTGTTGCTTGGGTTTGGGAAAGTAAAGGTAAAGCTAGGGCCGGCCAACTATTTGTTTAAAGCCTGTGATCTGACTTTATATGAGGCGCTGCAACGGAACCGCAACACCGTTCCGTTGCGGCCGCAACACCGTTATCTTGCGGTTTGTTATAGTGATGTTTGAACCCTCTGCAATTGCGGGCTGATGCGGATGCGGGTTGGGCCGCATCCGCAATATTGCGGCCGCATTTTACAATGCGGCCCGCAATTTAAAACCCTGCTTTGAAGCGTCGGGACCGATTTGGTGCCAATTTATCTGTTCAGCAGTATGATCTCCAGAGCCGGTCTGGTTCTAATGAATAATATATTATCAAGACTTTAAGCCCTATTTTTTTGGGTGTCGATAATATAAGCTCTCATTTTGTTTAACAGCGCATTATCTATATAATTATTGCCATAATTGCAACGCGCATCCGCTAATAAAGTGTAATTCAATTTATATCTGGAAAGAAAATCAACATTTTTGCAGTGAAAAATAAAAAAGTAAATTATTTTGAAATGTGTGACTAAGTAAATTTACAATTTATCATTCTTTTTTTATATGTAGATGAAAACCTTAAGTCCAAACTATTACATTATACAATCTGTCTAAAGGATGGGATACTAAAAGGAAATAGAAGGATACAAACTTATTTAGTAGTATATAAATATCCTTCAGTATAACCTGCAAATTGATTGCTGGTACCAAGGGTTTTTGTAGATGCCAACATTGTTATCCCCAAAAAAAGGCCACATTGATAGAATAACATTGTGGGTTAGAAATTACTTGCTGATTTAGTGAAAACCTCAATGTATTGCGTATCGCTAGCAAAAACAAAGCCAATTTAACCTCATGTACAGAACTATTCCATGTAAGAGTTCAAGATTGGTTATTACCAAATCAAATTGCAATGGTAGTATCACTCCTCTTATCTTTCTTGGACCACCAAGATTTTATGACAAATATGTACTATTGATTTGCTACCATGTGGCCATGCCAAAGAGGATGTGGTTGAGAAGTCGAGTCTAAAGTTAGTGTGGAGCCTTGCCTTTTTTAAATCAGGGATATGGCACTAGCTAACTGAATAATGAAAATAGTTTGCAAGGGTGAGTAGTTAAAATTCTGAAATAATTGTTTGTTTCGACAACACTAGATGGAACATAATATTGCGTAGCTCATGTTGAGAGTGTTTGGGAGCTCTTGTAGTGGCCACTATTGTATGCAAGTAAATAGATTAGATGATGCTAGTTGATCCATTATAAGTCCCAATGGGGATTCAAACCAAATAGCTCTTGAGAAAGGGCATAATAAGAATAGATGCTGATATGATTCTTCATGATGAGTACAAAATTGACAACTATTCTTAGTAGGAAGATGATGTTTGCGAAGTGTGTTGCCTAAAGGCTGTAATAATCACCACATAAAAACAAGGATGCAAAAAGGAAGCCTAAGATTTCAGAGTTTATCCCATGCAATCACGGTATGAGATTGATTTACCTCTATTTGCCAAGATAACATCATATATCTAGTAGCCACTGTATATGATCTAGTGTTGGAATTTGACCAAACAAGTTGATCTTGTTGTCCAATTATAGAAAACATAGATTGGAGAATTTTTTTAAGTTATGTTTTTTAGTATAGTTGGCGCACAACTGAATTGTTCTAGTGTCCTTAGGTATGCAATATAAGATCTCCTATTGTTTGTATAGAAGGAGCAAGATTAACTTGCATCAGCCCACCAATGGTGGTTTAAAATAAGAATTGATGATCCATCACCAACGAGCCATTACGAGTGAGGAAAAATGATCGATCTAGCTTTTTGAATACCCTTCCACATCCAACTCATTGCATAATGCGATGTCAGGTCACTATGAATTCTAAACTTGTAATATTTGGGTCTCAATATTTGGGCAAATAAAGAGTAGCTATTCTAAGAAATTAACCATAAGATGTGTTTGGCTAATAGCGCCTTGTTAAAGCATTGAGAATATCAAAATCTAAGCCCTCCTGCTGTACAAGGTCAGCATAGCTCAATCCATTAAAGTAAATGAATTTTGGGTTTATTATCTTTAAAACCTTAGAAGAAATTAGAAATTCTTGAATCAATTTGTTTACAATATTACTAAGATAATTCAAAGTAGGATAATGGGAAAACTATGGACAAATTCAGCATTGATTTAATAAATGTAACTCTTGCTGCTTGAGAAAGAAGAACATATTTCCATGTTTATAATTTCTTATCAATCTTTGCCATAATATCTTAATATACTTGAGTCTTTGATCCACCTATATCCTAAGTGACCCCCAGGTGTTGAGCATAGCATGTTTTCATGTGATGTGGTTTATTAGGACTAAAATTCACTTCTGATTTATTAGTATTAATAGATTGCCCAAATAGTCTGCTATTTGAGTCAGCATGTCATTGACCTTGGAGCACATATCCTCAGTAACTTAGAAAGAAAGTATTGTATCATCTGCATACATTAAATGTGATATGGGACAAGCACCTTTAGCTACTTTGATACCTTTCTAGTGGTTTGTTTATTCTTCCTTAGAAATCATGCAGGATAGCACATTAGCACATAGAATAAAAAGATATGGTGATAAAGAGTCCCTTTGCCTCAAACCCTGTTGTGGAACAAAGCATGGTAAGGTAACAATTGTACATTATGTAATAGAAGCAATAAGAGAGTTAGGAACTAGTAGCCAATTATTTACTATTAATTCTATTAATATTCTTCAAACTGAAAATATAAATCATATAAATTTAGATTGCTACAAAGTAATATACCTAAAGCAAGGATTTCCAAAATATTTTTTATTTTTACTATTAAGTTTTCTAATAATAATATGATAAATATAGAGATTTTGTAAAAGAATGTATGACTTTTATAGTCAAGCATCATGTGATGGATTTTTTTTTAAATCTTTTTACATGTCATAATTTTATTGAAAAACTTGATGACAAAAATATAAAAACTTCATCTAAATAATTTTAGTCCTTAATATAATTCATAGTAATGCAACAATTAAATATAAGATGTGTAGTGTTAAGATGTACAATGCGAGAGAGTGAATGAGAGGTTGGAATACTAATTTGTATAATGTGTGATATAGGGACTTTTATTTAGTTTAGCCCATGAGCTTATGGGGATTTTAATCTACATTATTTAACCCTTTTATTCCCTTACTAATCCTTGATTGCTAGGACTTTGATCTTGATAATTTGAGGATTTTATAGTTGCCCTAGATGTGCCAATTTTTCAATGCATGTGCATAATTTTTGGTGTAGGCTGTGGCAATACCTATGTCTCTTTTAATGAACGTTTTTAGCCACTTTAATGAGAGTTGCATGAATAGAATCAGTTGTGACCTTTTAGCAAGTATGACTTATGGCTGGGCATCCTCCTTTTAGATAGTTAAAAGGTGGTTCAGATGAAAACAAAAGTAGTTAAATGAACTCTCCCTTTAGAGAAGTTTTTATGGAACTAGAATAATTTTGATAGATATGTTTGATAAACATTTCCTTAGTAATTTAATAGGCATTTTAGAAAGAGGGGTTAAATTCCATAAGAGATAATACTTGAAATTTTTTTTGGCTTGCTAGTATCTATATGTATCGTAGGAATTTTCTTTCTTAACTAGCTAGTATCTAAATTTATCTTGGGTTAGAATTAGTAGTGGTTTCATTTGGTATTTTTCCTTTGACCTAGATGACGGTCACTCAAACAATTGCATGTGCTAGATTCAAATTGAAATATTGAGTTAAAAAAGTTTCAATTGACTTGTGTTTTTGCTAATTCTAAATTATTCTTTGTACTTTTCTGCTAAGTTTTCCTTTGAAGTTAGGCTTTACTTGCTCAAGTTTAGCTGTATTAAAGAGAGGTATTACAAACTTCATTATTTATTGAATCTCTCAATCAGGAAATTTATAACTCTTTCAAGTAGTTTTACACTTTTTGAATTGACATGTTACATTTTTATCCATTTGTTTTTATATTAGTCTTGGTGATTTTATACTAAATAAATTTGTAATATTTTCAAAATTATGTGGTTAAATTTTTTCAATTGTAATTTTATTTAATTTATAAACATGCATACCTCACAATAAAAGATTCGTCATACTATTTTAAATAATTATCTTTTAAGAAAATAATAATTGTATAAAAAAATTGAAGTGTTATTCAATATATTAGCATTTTTCCAATATCAGAAGTGAAAAGAGAGTCAAAAAGATAAGCAAGAGAGATGATTGTATTTCATAATCAAAAGAAGTAAATACATGGTATATATGATACCTCATTTGTTTACAATAAAAAGAGGCACATAATAGAAATATCACACTCTATAACTAACTCTTGATTACTTTGACATTCCTTTGTAAAGCCAAGTACTCTTCTACACCTAAGTTGCTTCTAAAACCAGCAAACACTATATTTGAGATGGCACTAGTTAGGCCATCAATTATTTGACAAAAACTAAGCATATGTTAGATTATTCTTAATGGCTCTTTCCCTTACAAAATGCAAATCCAGTTCTATATACTTTGTTCTAGCATGTAGAATTGGGTTGGCTATCATCATAACAATCATAGGATCTGAGGTGGTGAAGGTAAGTTGATGTGAAGCTTTTGCAGTAGTGATCTAACCCATAACACTTTAGTAATGTCTATAACCATGCTTCCATACTCAGATTCTATACTAGAACATGCAATAGTAGTTTGTTTCTTTGATGACCAAGATACAAGATTTGCACCAAGATAGATAGACAAACTAGTAGTGTTTCTCCTATCATTGCAATGTCAGTGTCATAATATGTTGTAATTGCTCTATTCTTGCATGGCTATAGTTTGATCCCATATGAACTTGTACCTACTAAGTAATGTAGAATTCTTTTTACCACCTTCTAATGGCTCTTGAGTGCAGTATGCATAAATTGGTAAGCCTTATTTATAGCAAAACTAATTTAAGGTAAGGTAATAGTCATATTGTAAAGCTCCCACAACTGAGGATCATCTATCTTATCTTCACCTTTTCTCTTAAGTTTTAGACCCAAAGTCATTGGAGTATATTATCCTTTAGCATTCTCCATCTTGGCTTTCTTAAGTATGTCTTTCACATACTTAGTCTGCAGTAACTGAATAGATTCATTTGACAACCTTTTTGTTTTAATACTAAGAAAATAATTCAGCATAGATCTTTAAGGGAGAATTATTTGTCAAGGTAGGCAATTAGTTCAAAGATCTTCTTATTAGATGTCCATGTGATGAGCAGTGTCTACAGATGTTACTCTAATAAACAAAGATTGATCACATTTATTGGAGAGAAACCCAAATTCTATTAGAGCAAATGCTAACCTCTCAAACCAAACTCTAAGAGCCTCTTTGAGACCATAAAGGGCTTTGTTAAGTTTGTAGGCTAACCCATTTTAAGATGTTCAAATCATTATGGTCGTTGCATATAGACCTCTTCATGAAGGATACCATTCAAAAAATCATTATTCATATCAACTTGATGAATGTACTAGTTTTGAGAAACAACTAGAGTAAAAATGACTATGATGTCTCAGTATAGTCAAAACCTTCTTTCTAATGAAAACCTTTTGTAACAAGATGAACTTTATATCACTACAAAAAAACATGTTTTTTGCGACGATTTTTAGCGACAACAAAAAAAGTCGCCGCTAAAAATCCAAGATTTAGTGATGAATATAATTAGTCGTCATTAAAAGTCGATGCTAAAAGTATATATTATTTATTGCTAAAACCTTTAGTTGCAATACTTTAAAAGTTGCTACTAAATATATTTTGTGGCCAACAAAAAGTCATTGCGAAAAAGTTTTGATGGGGACATCCAAAAACATTTTTTTAGTGGCTAATAAAGTTGTCGCTAAATTACTTTTTTGCGACCACTCAATTATAGTTGCCACTAAAGACTTTCATATTTTTACACCAAAACAAAAAAAAAATGATTTGAAATCTTTTAGCAACCATACATGCACTTTACCAGTGAAGAAATTTTTAGTAGCCACATGACGTCGCCGCTAATAATATCATTTGAGGCCACACATAAATAGTTGTCATAAAAACACTTTCAATTTTTTTTGACAGGAAACTTTTTAGCAACCATATATTCCATTTGCCACTAAAGAGATTTTGAGTGGCCACCACTTGTCGTCGCTAATAATTTTATTTGCGACTACATACTAATTGTCGCCATAAAAAAACTTTTAATTTTTTTGACATGTCAAAAAAAATTTTGGTAAGAAAAGCTTTAGTGTCTACATGTCACTGTCATCACTAAATACCTTTTTAGTGGCCACTTGTTGTCATCGCTAATAAGTTCATTTGTGACTACATATCAATTATTGCTCCAAACACACTTTTTTGTTTTTTTGGTAGATGGAAAAAATTATAGTAGGAAAAATTTTAGCAACTATATTTTTTTATTATCATTAAAAATATTTTTAGTGGCTGACATCACTACTAATAATGGCATTTGTGGCCATATTCCACCTGTCGCTAAAGTACTTTGAATTTTTTTGGCAAATTTTTTAAAAAAATTAGTGAGAAAAATTTTAGTGACTACATATTTCTTTCGCCACTAAAGATATTTTTAGTGTCTATTCTATGTCGCCACTAATACTATCATTGGTGACTACCTGCCAAATGTTGTCGCAAAAGCAATTTTTTTAACAACAAAAATGTTGGATGTGAAAAGTTTAACGACCATATATTTCTCTTGCCATTGAAGATTTTTTTAGTGGCTAATTTTTTGTCGTCGCTAAAAATATCATTTGCAACCACATGCCTATTGTTGCCGCAAAAGCCATTTAAATTTTTCAAGTGCCCCCATAAAAATTTTGGTGGGAAATTTTTTAGTGGCCGTATTTTTTGTCGTCGCTAAAGATATTTTTAGTGGCTAAATTATGTCGCCATTAATATGTTATTTTGTGGCAATATAAAATAATCACCACAAAAGCTCTTTCTTACTTTTTTGGCATAAACAGAAAAAAAATTGATGAATTAATGACTACATTTTAAAGTCATCTCTAAATATGTTTTCATTGTTATAATGTATAGTTATATTTGTTATATATATCTAAATTATAAATAATATTATAATTTATATTTCTACTTGATTTTGGCAAAAGTGATGCAAATAGATTTGAACAAAGGGCCTTCATGTTTAAGGGCACATGGTTGTTAGTATTATTTGAGATATGTTGGCCAAGTTTTGTATAAGTAAATTGTTTGTTTAGTAATTGGTTACAAAATGTTATATAAATATACTTATAAAATTATATAAAGTATGTAACAAAATTTATATTTGATTATTGTTGATTTGGCCACAATTTGATTACAATCAGATTAGTGATCATGCTTTTGTTATCATGTACTAAGTAACAATAAAGGATTACTTGTGCATAATTTTAGGTTTAGGGGATTCATATCAAGTGTAATTTAATCAAACATTCATATCTCATGTCATTAAAATTTAATATATCACTAATTGTCATACCAAATATGACTATTATTGTTTCAATGATATATGATATCATAATATGTAAGATACTACAACAATGTATGAAATAACAAATCGATTCCCTTATGAATTACTTTAGTGGTGTTTGCAAACTTCAACTCGAATAGTCAACATAAATAGCACATTAGTATATATTTTGTCATTTGTGTATGCTAAAAATTCATCAATGTAGATTAAAAAATTAAAACTTAAACATTGAAAAACAATAAAACAAGAGTTGAAATATTAAATTCAAATATAAAAACAAATCACGGTTTTGATTTGGTTCTTAAAATTTGAAAAATGATTACAAACAATTTAACTCGAGTTTAATCTTCACACCGAAGCATATTGAAATATAAAACACACAACTATATACTATTTTGTAGGATTATAAAGTATTCATGAACACTTTTATATTCATACTATAATACATAAATGAATACATCATACATATATTCTTTTTTAAAAGGTTGAAATTAAATAAAATAAAAATAAAAAATTTCAATTTGCTTTATAGACAAATCTAAACTAATACATTTAAGAGTATTGAACAAATATTTAAATAACTTTTTTTTAATCTCCTTATTAGCATTAAGTTTAAAACCAAGTATAATGTACTTGCAATTCAAATTTTAAAAATTTCCACATAAAAAACCATGTTGAAAATCTTAGTAAAAGTAAATTAATCACTTATTAACATATTTTACTTTTGAGTCATGATTGCAAACACATCTTTCAAAATTTAAAATTGTTGAAAAGTTTTGAACTATTAATATTTTGAAATTTTATTATAGCTTTAAAAGCAATAAAAAATTATATTAGATAAAGGATTTTCTACACAGTTATCATGGTTTATATTTTATAATATAAATTTTAGCTAAATTTTATTTTATGATTATTATATTGTGATTAGAAATACAACTATTCTTTTTAAATTTTAACCATATAATTTCTGACATAATTTAAAAATATTTTTAAATTTGAAGTAACATTTTGAATAAGGATGTGATTAGCAAATTAAACTTAAGAATTTAAATAACAAAATATTTAAATTTTAACATAATTTAAAAATATTTTTAAATTTGAAGTAACATTTTGAATAAGGATGTGGTTAGCAGATTAAGCTTAAGAATTTAAATAACAAAATGTTTAAATTTTAAATCTAAATTTAAATTTTAAAATATTTTTCTTTTAAAAGTGGGAAGGAATATTTGTAACCATATAAAGTTGAAGAGAATTTTGGTTTTTTTTTTTAAATTTAACTATGCTCCACTGTATCAAGATTCTTATTATTGGTCAACTTGTAGTCTAGACACATTGTTTAGTCCAAAGAGAATAAATCAACATTCTTATCCCTGATTGCATCAAAGTCAACCCCTCAACCAAAATTAATGTAAACCTAAATCCTTCTTTGGCTTCTTTCCTAGCAATTCATTGATATTTATTTAGCACATGTTTATAAAAAATTATTCTAAGTGCTAATTTCTTAAAACTACTTTAAATATAACCTAACATTCTTGATTTCTCAAAAAAAAAAAAAAATCAACTTTCAATTTTATTCAATAATATAATTAAGATATTGGAATTGGATTCTCTCCATTGCATGAAGGTGTAGTGCACCTTAATTGAGGATAAAATGGTCTATTTCTCTCAATTGTTGCCACATTACAAAATTTTCTTTCCATTTGTACTAGAAAACACAAAAAATAGGGTCTTATCTTTGGGACCCATGATTACTTTAGTGATTAGATGACAATCATAATAAGTATATTTAAATATTTTTAAATTGAAGTGTTTAAAACTTTTTGCTCTACTCTTTAATTTTAAGTCATAATATAAAAAAAAATTTCTTTGATACTTTAATTTTAAGCCAAAGGTTTAGACATACATTTCATAAAATTTTAAAGGAACTTTTACATGTTTAAAAAGAATTCAACAAAATATTTTAAATAACAAAAAAACTAACACAATCATGCAAAGATGGAGATCTAGTGTTTTTTTTGTTATTGTTTATATTACAAAAGGGTAATATATATATATATATATATATAATCTTGTTCATATCCTTTTATTATTGATTTATTTTAAATTGAATGCAAAATGAAGTATAATATAAGTGGTGAATAAGAGGAGTAAAAAATAATGGTATGGATATTATTAAAAAAATGTAGGATATTTGAATTTGGAAACTTAAATAGGAAAAATTATTATTAAGATCAAACATTATTCTACAAAAATAGGAAAAAATATATTTTATGAATTTGAAAAGATAAATATTTCAATTATTTGGTCATAAATCTTTTAAATACACAATTTATTATATGCTTTGAAGACTAATGAGTAACATTAAAAGATTTGTCAAAAATTAAGTTATATGTTTTTAAGACCTAAGGATTAAATAATTAAAGCATACAGCTTTTAAAAAAAAAAATTCTTGTAAACTTAGCTTTAAAATGGTATAAAATCAACTCAATATAGGAAAATTAAGTCTTTTTTATATCTCTTATGTCACACTTGTATTATACTTTATTTTGTGTTCAATTTAAAATATATAAATAAATAAATAATAAAAGGATATGAACAAGATAGAATACACACACACACACACACACACACACACACACACACACACACACACACATATATGTATGTATTGTACCCCTTTTGTAATAATAATAACCAGAAAAAATACTCAAAATCTCCATCCTTGTATTACAGTGTTTTTTTTATTTAAAATATTTTGCTGAATTTATTTTTAAATATGTAAAAGTTTCTCCAAATTTTTGGGAAATGCATGCCAAAACCCTTGAATTAAAAATAAGGTATCAAAAAATAAAAGTTTTTGTATAACTTAAAATTAAAGAGATTAAAATCAAAAGGTTTTGAAAACTTTAATTTAAAAATATTTAAGTATACTAATTATGATTGCCATCTAAGCAATAAAATGCTTGTGGATCCTAAAGATAAGGCACTGTTTTTTGTGTTTTTTTACTACAAATGAAAAAAAATTTGTGCAATGTGATAGCAATTGAGAGAAATGACATGTTTTAGCGGCAATTGAAGTGCACTCCATCATCACACAATGGAGAGGATCCAATTCCTAAGATATCACATAATTTGTATTGGGAAATAGGATTATTTCATTTAGTATTCAAATTTATTATCTTGTAATCAAGCTTTTACCATTTTAAATTAGCTATGAAGCTATATCTTTTAAAAGGTAAGAAAACATTTTAAAAGTCTATAATTGTCAAATTCAGTATAATATACTCACAAATCCTATATTAAGAAATAAGATAGAAGTTACCAAAAAAAAAAATTCAGTGTACTCATAAAAGTGTAGGACTTATTATATTTAGGTCAAATATCTTTGATTATTTAATTTTTACTAAGATGATGGAAAGATAATTGTAAAAGTTATATTTTAATTGGTTTTAGATAGAGAGAGAGAGAGGCACCACCTAGAACCTAATTTGATTAGATTTTTTTTGTTCTTACATATTTTGTTTCAATTTTAATTTTGTTAACATTTTTATTTTTTGAACATATTTTTAATTTATTTTACAATCATATTATATGTAGTAATATTTTAATTACATTTAATTTACTCATGACTTAGGTACAATAAAGACTCAACTCATCATGCAGGATATTGCTTTGGTGCCTCTTCCACCAAAGACTCCGTACCTTCATATTGGACTAGACATATTGCCAATGAATTAATGCATACATAGATTGTACTAATATCATTACCATATATCTACTTATGAGATTTTGTATTGAGAGTAGATTTGATCTCAGTGAAACTCGTGTTAAAATAGGCTAGGTTTACAAAAAAAATAGGCTAAAAAATAAGGCCTAGGCTTGGGCTTAACTTGATATTGTTTATCACTATTGGAACTTGAGTCCCAGCTTAATAAAAAATGGGTCGAACTCGACTTGGCCTAAAAAGACTTGGTGTTTTGATAAAAAAATATATATAATATTGTAAATATTGATTTAAATTCTATTTTTCATTAGACATTGCAAATTTTGTATTATTTAATATATCATTTCTCATCAATTTACTTTTTATTTAGCTATTAGTAATTTTCATCGCATAATATTACAATTTTTTTTTTACTTTTACATTAAATATTACTATTTCAATATTAAAAATAAAGGGAACAATAAGAATTAGAAAAATAAAAGGAAGAATAAGTGAAATATAGATTAATAATATAAAAATTAAAAATAGGATGAGCTGACCTATATTTTATTTGGTCTTTTTAAAAATAAGCTCTTTTTTGTGCTTTTTTGTAGCTCATATATATATTTTTTCAACATAACGAGTTTTTTAACTCATAATAAAGTCTAATTGAGAAGGTATTATGTGTCTACAAGTAGAAAATTCCATGCAACTTTTATGAAACTTCCATCAAAAACAAAATCTAAAAATTGTTTTGTAAAGATAATCTTTTTTATGCAATTTTAATGTAATATTAATTATAATTTTGTAATTATCATTTAATATTATTTTATTATTTTTAAAATAAAGACATAAAAATTAGTTTTATTCTTAAAATTATTTTTTATTTTTTAACAATTCAACCTTTTTACATTCTATGCATCAAATGTTACTTTAACTTTCTAGTATTGGTGACTTCTAAATTATTCTTCACAAGCCACCATAGCACACATATCTTTCAAGAAATTAATGTTCCGTCTCCTTCAATCTTTCTTCTACAATACCCCATAAATCACCAAGCTAATTCTCTAGATTCTATACTCATCAAAATCTAGGTTAATCAAAATTTTGAATAGTATATATATATATATATACAAATCACCTGTGACATGCATGTATGATTCCCTTTACATACTTTCTTTTTGATATTATGAAAATCTCGTGTTATGAATATTGATTAATTGTTGAAATTTGGCATTAAGAACTTTGAGGAAATTTGAGGTCTATGCTTTTGAATAATATGTAGGCTAGGATGGCCATCAATGTCAGAATATTTTAAAAAATATAAAATTATTTTTTTAAAAAATAAGACTCACTTTGCACCTTTTTTTAAAATAAAATAAAATAAACAAAATTAGAGAATCAAATTTATGAGATATTAAAATAGATTATGTAACACCTTACTTTCTAGCTCATACCCATCATGCCTTACATACTCATATATACATGCTAAGCATACAAGGGAGGTTATTTGCTCTACCTTATGCTTGATTTCTATGGCATTATGTATGGGTAGATTTCCATTGAAAGTCACATGGACCGGGTGAGCTCTTTCTCTACATCCTCATGCTTAATTATACTACTAAGACTCATTTCAATCCCAACAACATGCTTTAAACTCATGGAAAGCAAAAAGGGATTTGAGACATGCATTTTCGTTCTTGGCAGATTTTGCTTCATTTCTGGGCTAAGTTTGGAAATTCATAACTAAATGCAGAAAAATCGTAACTGCATGATCTCGGTCATCCTAGAAAGCTTAAGACGTTTGCTTCATGATAAAAATATGTAGAAGTCTCAATATCTTACATATCCTGAGTTTGACATCAAAATCGTTCACTAGTCAGAGGGGGCTCCTTTGCTGTCACAGTTTACTGATATGGACTTTGAAAATGTCTAACTAATTCGAAAAAAATCCAATGCTTGTAAATGATATCTCTATGGAAAGAAGTGGATGTTAGCTAGAGGAGAAAAATATCTCCAGATCAGTTCACCAATCCAAACTCCCGGAAACCGATGAAACAGTACTTCGGGTCTGGTTGGGTGTCTGATTCTGGGCAGGAATTTCGAAATTTCATATCTTCCTCTCTAAACCTCTAAATGAGGTGCTTCCAGTTCCTACAAGTCACTGTAACTATCTAGTTTCTGTGTATAAAATTTCGTAGCCATTGGACTACGTTTGCCCCTCGGATGACACGATTTCTAAACTGACCAAATGAACAGTGTTTTCTGAAATCCGAATTTCTGATGTCAACTTTGAAAAATCATAGAGAATGCTATAGACCTCTAAATGACATGAACTCTAGCTTCCCAAAAATCTCTAAACATGATCTAGTTACATGTCAAATTTCATAGCAAGAAGAGGTCATATGGTTACCTCTTGACATCATGTGCAAAAAGCCACTTTCTTGGCTAAAAATAGGGCTCATGGGATCCAATCTTGGTTCTTCTACCTCTATGACCCTTTGAGCACATGAGAAAGCATCTCTAGGGGCCATCAATCATGGCTCAAGTGTCTGACAACTTAGATTGGATAAACTCACTACCCCATGCCCACTTATGCACCTATATAACCTATACTAACATTGAGCATTTCACATCAAAATTGCCTCTTCATTCATAATAGGCCTCATTCTCATACATTCGTCATACATGCATTAGCTTACAATTATTCATAAAGGTTACATCATTACTTTACATCACTTGTCTCATGTACAATGTATTTACAAGAAATTCCTTTACACTTTTCTGTAGTCTCCCTTGCCTCATGCTTGATGATGGTTCCCATCTCTTACCTCACTTGGTCCACCTGGCATGTTTGGATGGTGGAGAGGGATGGTGAGATTCGGAGAATCCCAGTAGTTCATCTCTCATTCAATCATACATATATAGCATGCAAACAAGTCTCATTGTGCATGTATGGCATGTTAGCATATAAAATCATGATGAAAGCATTTAAAACATGTGAATTGGCCATGCATAAAGAAAACATTCTCAACATGTGAGTAGGCCATACATAACATTTAGAAGCTTGCTAAGTACTTGGATTAGCCTCACCCACTCACTTGTGGCTTTTGGACTTGCCTCACCCATTCTTAAGAGGTCCTTAGACTCAACCCTTACTCTTTGGCAGTCAACCTCACTTTTGGGAGACTCTTTACTCTTATCTCAACCAACTGGAGGGTTTGGCTCATCCTCACCTTGGCTATAGGGTTATTGGCTTTTCCATTCCTCAAGCAAACCAAAACAAATCACATAAATCATCATTTCACTTCATAACATATCATCATGCTAACACATTTCTCATAACTCATATCATACATACATACAAGTAAGACAATGTAAACACACAATTATGCATGAAAGAAGGTGGAGAGAACTACCTAGTTAGCTATTCACTACTTCCTTTTTCACTTGTCTTCTCCCTTGTGGGTTTCACAACCACTTCTAGATGGGGGAACTTCTCTTGAGCCTAACCACACAAGAAGCATGGAATGAATTCCTTAACACTTAATTCTTAAGCTAAGGATCTCTTCTTATCAACCCTACTGAGCTTCTCAAACTAGGTTTCTTTCTCTCACTAGAATCCATGAACTATCCTTTCTCTTTTCTCAAACTCTCAAGCTCTTAGGAAAGGAAAGCAAGAAAGAGAAGACTACATAACTTCTAACCTCTCTCAAGAGTGATTTCCCACTCTCTCTCTTCTGAACCAAACTCAAGACCTAACCATCTTTGCTATCTAAACCGTGGAAAGAGAGGGGAAGGGGAGAAGGGCAACATGTAAAGAGAAAAGCTATGAGAATCCTTACCTTTCTTGTCCTTTCTTCTTCTCCTAAGCTTTTCTCTCTCTCCTTCGCCCTTTTCTCTCTCCTAAAGTGAGCTTGAGTCGGTTAGAAGAATAAAGAAGGGATTTGGAAGCTTTTAAAAAGTCAAATTCTCTTTTTCTCGCTTTTCCGGACTAACCCTCGCTATAGCGAGCCATAACCCTCGCTACGACGAGCTTGAATAAGTCCCAGACCCCTGCCTTCGCTATGGCGTTCACTACGGCGAGCAATTCCCTAGATTTTGTATGGGGGTGCCCGAACTCGTTATAGCTAGAAGCATTCTCGCTATAGCTAGACCATTTCTCGCTATAGCTAGACCATTTCTTGCTATAGCGAACAGGTACATTCGCTATAGCCGGGCTGTAGCTAGCAGACTTAGAAAATTTTCAGCTTCCAAAAATTTTCAGCTTTTCTTTTCTTTCCCTTTTCTTTTCTCTTTTCTTTTCTTCTTCTTTCTTTTTCTTGGTTGTTACAGATTACATTCATATCCTACATTAAATCTAATATATATTTTATTAAAAAAATTAGTATCTAGTTAGTTGACATATTTATATTATAAAAGTATTTATTATTTATTTATTGTCAATAAAATTAATTTTTTTACACAATATTTTAAAGCATGAAAATGCTCTTCTCCCTCACTTTTTAGTGTACTTACTTTTCTTATAAAAAAATTGATTTACTTTGTTCAAGTTTTTAATTTGGTTCCTTCATTTTATTTTTTAAAAACAACTTTGCACTTTCATTTTTTTTTTTAAAATAGGTTATCATTGTCAAAATCTGTCATAATATTCCAGGAGATGCCCCACGCAATGGCTTATGGCATTCGATTCTGTAATCTCCACTAAGCACCAACTTATATACTTTCTCAATCTGGGCTAAAGAAATACGTTGAATGATTTCATAAGCACACAAATCAATATGGTTTTCTTTATTTCTTTTTCTCTTTTTTTTTTTCATTTTTTATTTCAAGATTCTCTCCAATAGATGCGCTAACATGATGGTCATTTTGCTCCAATCCTAACCGTTTGCTTCATCCGTCGACTCCTAGTGTGCCACGTAGCTTCTTCTATAATAACATGAACGCTGCATTTGATATGCGTGGCAGCCCTCCCTCACCCAAATCCAGAAGCAAGTTTTAAAGCAACCAAGTGTAATTTTCTGGTGCCATAAATACTACAAAAGAAATTGAAGCTCCATGGCTCTACTCTGCCATGGCAGATCGCAGAGCTTCATTTTTTTTTTGTCATTCACCATTCACCATCTCCTCTGTGAAGCTACATAGGAAAAAGGTAGAGAGAACTATGTGACACTACTCTACTTTGGCATTATTGTCAGAAAGTAAAATAGTTCCAGATATTATACTCGTGCCTTGTGTATAGAGCTCAACGCCATTGTATTGGTTTATTTACTTTTGCATTAAAAAGAAATACAAAATTGAAACCTTAGTAAATAGTGAAGACCAGGTTGATTCATTATGCCCCTCTCATTCCATGCTCTTAATTGAACAAAAGAGGCTGGTAAAGGGTGAAGAAATTGATGAAGAAATTGCAATTACAATCTTCAACTCCAATAAATAGAGATAAACAAAAACTGATTTACAAAAAATAAAATTGAATAAAAAAATGCAACCAAGCTGTTGGAGATAGAATTCCCACTGATTTATGAAAAACAGAGACATCATTGTCTTATTTCCCAGAGCTTTCTTCATCTAGGTTAGAAGACAACCAATCTCGAAAATAAATTTCAATCTCTTGGAGATAGAATTCTCACTGGTTCCATAAAATTGGAGATTCCATAATTGCTAATGAAGTTGCTGACCCACGAGAGCTTCTACTATCTGGAGAATCCATGTTTCTTTTAGTGACCACTTTCTCTAACCAATATTTGAAAGTTACCTTATCTCTCATGTTGGCAACCATGGGCCCATTATCGTCCTTCATGACTTTTTTGTCATTTTGTCCTCTTAAGAAAACTTGTTTCCCTTCACATAGATGAACAGTTCACAAAAGTCAAGCTTTATGCTTATGAACATAGAGCAATTTGCTTATATATACCACAAGAACAACAAAAGAAAGAATTTAGAAAAACATGCTTGTATTTTTTTGGTGAGAAAAAAGCAAGAGAAAAAAAAAGAGCATTAAGGGGCTTCATTGATGAAAATTCAATTACCAATTTAGTAATTTTTAGGCCAAAAATCACATCTCTGATGCGTTTTTTGATAAGTTCATCAAATTTCTCAACTTTAAATATTTCAGTTGGTCCCTATAATTATACACAAAAGAACTTATTTAAAATAATGCCATAGCAGAGCAATGCCATGGGGCTTCATTTTCTTTTGTCATTCACCATTCACTATCTCCTCTATAAAGCTCCATGGGAAAAAGGCAGTGAGAACTCAAAGAAGGAAATCGGTAATGGCAGGTCTCCTCCTACCCTAGGTTTGGCTTCAAAATTTCCCTGTATACGTAATGTTAATGGTACTAGGAAATACACTTGGTTGCTTCAGAACTTGCTTCTGGCCGTGCGTGAGGGTGGGCTACTACACATCTCAAACACAGCATTTGTGTTATTATGAGAAAAAGCTATATAGCACACTAGGAGTCAACGAATGAAGCAAATGGTCAGGATTGGAGCAAAATGACCATCAAGTTGGCGCGTCTACTGGAAAGAATCTGAACGCAAAGATTGCATAGCGAAAATGGCGTTCTGATACTAGCAATCAAAACATCTTGTTGGAGAGGCTAGAGAATGTGTGGCACGATCATGGGCATCAACAATTGGACGGCTCAGATGCGCTTAGGAAATGAGGAGAAATAATTAAGCTTTTATGATAGGCATGGCGTATTGGTCAGTGGCTGCACCCTAATTACCTTAACTTCCAACGGTCATAAATTTTAATTTGGAATTATGAACATTACATATTCATGGAAAGTTCTATCAGTGCAACCAAATATACAAATAATGAAAAATTAAAACTTTAAAAATAAAAAAGACACATAATGAAGTGGGAACAATGATGGGATATCAACTGATGCATTCTCTTTCAATCATAGAATCTTGATTCAATTAGATACGGTAAGGGTGAAATCACCTAATCCACTGGTCACACCCTCTTTATGGCAGACCTATAGATAAGTGAAAAGAAAAAAGGTTTGATTTTAGAGCCCTAATTTGCATTATTCATTCATCTCCTCTCTTCCTTGCTAGGCTCACCCTTTTCCTTTGATTTCATAGAGCTTCCCCCAACTTGGAATTTTCTCTTCACCTTGCAGCACCGTTCCCCACTCTTCTTGGATTTCAGCCTACCCCTATAGGTTTTTAGCTCCTCTAATGTCTTCCTGCTGTTGTTAGCTGCTACACATCAGTCCGCCAAATGCATTACAGTTTCAGGGGCTTCTCTCACCATTTTTTTATGCAACTTTCTGTGGGTTTTCTTCTGTGGGAGGGAACAAAATTTTATTTGCTAAACTTATTGCACATTTAGCTACTTTAGAATAGATTCTAGCACTTGGGATGATAATACATATTTACTTTAATATAGAAAAATATTTGCTTCCTCACATTGGTGTAGAAGTTAATACCTTCCATAATTTATATTGAATATTAGTTATAGTTATATTAGTAAATGACATCAGTTTTTGTTCCATTGAGAGTGGAGTAATCAATAGTGTATATATATGTTTGAGAAGTTACGCCAAGATTCATTCTTTGGCTAACTTGAAAGAGTTGAGTTTGCATTGCTTTAAACAAAAGTAAGACTTTACTTCTATCTGTTTTCCCATGTAAACTTATGTAATATGTTGATTTGAATTATATAGCATATTTTTCTACTATATCCCAAAAAAAATTATAATGAATATTGTCATAAGTATCTGGGCATTAATGCATGTTCTATGGAAAGTCTCAAAGAAGATGCAAGTTTTGTGGATGAAATTAGGCAAAAAATTGTGAGTGCCTTGGAAAAGAATTCCTGTACATAAGTTGTAGTTCTTTGTTTAATCCAAGCAAAAGCTGTGCAACTTGTGTAGCTTGATTCTAATTCTACATAATTATAGGATTCTAATTCTATATAATCCTTGTGCTACTTGTGCAACTTGATCAACTTGACATTCAAGGTTTTAGGTAACTCAACTACTCAAAGTTTTCCTCCCTCTGCCGTGGGTATTCATTTTCTTGAGGTAACAAGTGTTCAAACATTTATCTTCTTTTGGTCTCACGATATGGCCTCTTTAATTATATCCTGTGCTGTCCTGGTTGCTATGACAAAAGTGTTTATATATTTGGATATGTCTTGCCAAATTTGCTTCATTGAGTACGTTCTAGGATATATATAACTAGTGCACATTGAGTAAGCATGACTATAAGCAACTCTCTAACATTTTAGAACTCAGTTACCCAATGCCATAAAAGATGAAGTAAGATTTGATTTTTGCTAAATCCTAGGTAGGCTAAATATTATGGGTTAACTGTTCTATAAATAGAAAAAAAAAATTAAAATGATAGTTCAAATTTTTATAAGTAAATAAATTTTGAGGAAATGCAATATTTTGTTCTTGGCAATTAACTACTCTCAAGTGAAAGTACACTATACGCTGGTGTTCCATCTTTTATAAGGATAGATTTTTTGTTTAGTCAAGTGCTTTATTCTCTTTAGGGCAATATTATATAAGGTATATAAGCTATGTCCAATAAGACAAAAGTGCAAATACATGAAGTCAAAAGTCTAGTAAAAAAAAACACACACAGTGATAGAAATGCTTCAACCAACATTATATTATGCTAAAATTTAATTAGTTTTAACATAAAAATGATAAGAAAGTATGGTATTGCATAATCCAATATTGTTTATGGTGCTATTTAATTTGGGCAATATTTAGATGTGAGAAAAAAGATAGACTTGTAAGATCCGAAATTATTATATTATTGAATAGTCTTGGTCCACTTTTCTTAACCATGAATTGTGAATTATCCTATTAGTTAAGTTTAACCAAATGACATGAGCTGGCCAACTTCTCCATAATTATTACTCTATTTTCCTATTCTTGCTCCTCAAAAAATATTTGCATTTCTGTTCGCAGCATTATTCAGTATTTTTTGTTTTAAAACACTATTTCTTTGGTCTAAA
Organism: Erythrophleum ivorense; assembly: GCA_026724425.1. Classification (NCBI taxonomy): domain Eukaryota; kingdom Viridiplantae; phylum Streptophyta; class Magnoliopsida; order Fabales; family Fabaceae; genus Erythrophleum; species Erythrophleum ivorense. The sequence goes on from JAIUCV010000031.1 coordinate 898,926, forward strand.
AATAGAGAGCAGGAAAATAAAATTTTATATTGAAGATATTCATATTATTGTTTGGTGAGAAAATTGATTTATAATTAATATTTTATCCACTATTTGCCAACATCAATAATTTAGTTAATTAGATCTTTTCTCACTTAGACTTAAACTAATCCTAGCCTTTTTAATGTCTTGGATTGGAAAAGGCTAAGGTGTGATAGCTTAATTTGTTATAAATAGGTTGTAGTTAACTTCAAAAATTACTTGGTTTCAATTTTGTGATGTGAATGGCTAAACTCAATGCCTATTATATGATTATGGTTTGCATTTGATTGGAAAAATTTGAGTGAAGGCATCTCGTGTAGACTTCGTATGTAAAGTTTTGGCATCATACTACGTAACATAGAATTTGTAAGTTAGTATTAGTTAAATTGTTATTTATTCAGTAGTAATAATAAAATTAAATAACTAGTAATAATAAAATTAAAATATAATATAACTGTAAAGTATGTATTATTTCATAAGAATGCCAATTGAGTATAATTATTATGTCCAACTTATGCCTCCATCTCTGTTGGCCTCCTTTGATTATGGTAATGATGCATCATTTGAAATAGGCTTCTTGGTTCCACTACATTATCTTCAAATATGCCGAAGTGCTTCACTACTTCATATAGTAAATTTGTGGTAGACACTAGTTTAATTTCTAGAGAGTACGCTTCATATTTGAGTTGGTGACTTTGAGTTATATGTTGAAAATATTTAGTGGAAACTTTCAAAGTTAACTTTTAGATCTGTAGGTGCAAAACTCTAGGTTGTGTGTGTGTGTGTGTTTTTTTTTTTTTTCATTTTTTGGGTAATATGTGACTTATGTGTGTATTGGTTTGGTTCTGCTATTAGTAGTTGAACTAATATGCTATGGAATTGATGTTGGAATTTGAGTTGCTTCTTCTCATAGATTACTTTTGAGATTGAAAAAAAGAAAAAAGACATACTTTAGTTACTTAAGTTATGTGTTAATTTATCTTGTCAAAGGTACTTAATGTGCTAGTATTAATTTTAGTTTATTTGTTCATTAATTTAGGAGAAGGGAGAACTCTATTTTGAGAATCCTATCTTGTCATTGATCTATAGCATTACAAACAGCTTCAAACAAGCTTGGAGGGTTAGATTTTGAGTTGTTGGGCAAGGTTTATCATTAGGTCAGTATAGCTACATTTTTTACAATTTAAAATACCCCTTTAGAATTGGGTTGAAATTGTTAAGCACTGATGGAAGTAGCTTCATATGTCCTTCTTTTTTCATTTGCTTTGCAATTGCTAAGAATTGATGGAAGTAGCTTTTCATATCTTTCATTTTTCATGTGCCTTGAGATTGTTGAGAAATTGATTATGATAACTTGCTTTAACTTTATTATATGGAAATCAAATTCAGTAGTTGAAGTTAAGTAGGTATTTTTAACATAAAAAGCAATTATTATAAATCAAGTAAACTAAATTAATATCAAATAATAAATTATAAATTATATAATAAAAATTACATTAATAATAACGATAATAATAAGAGGAAGAAATTTTTTATTATAAATTAAACTTTTTAAATTGTTAAATAAATAAAAAAATAAATAGTAAATGATAACATATATATTAAAGATATATTAATGAATAACATTAATAAAAGTAATGAAAATAATATTAATTATTAAAAAGTAGATTTATTTAATTAATATTAAGTAAATAGTAATATTAAACAATAAATAGTAAATTATGTAACTAAAATTAAATAATAATAATAATAATAATAATAATAATAATAATAAGATTACTTTTTCATAAAATCAAATTATCCAGTTAATATTAAATAAAGAATAACAAGGAATAATAAATAAAATTAATTATATGATAATACTAATAATTATGTTTATTATAAATTATATTTATTCAACTAATAATTAAATGAGTAATAATAATGTAAGTAAACAACATGAAATGATTATATAAATTTATTCCATTCAAAAAAATGTATACATTAATGACATGAAATAATTATAGATACTTATTCATGCCATTATGGATTGAAGTAAGGTAGAGATGTGACTTAGCATGATAAACCATAAACAATATAATTTATAATTAAGACTATTGTTAGTGGGATGAAAGATCAATATTGTTTTTATGGTGTTGCTTCTTCTTTAGAGCTGTATCTATTATAATTTGCAGTGTCCATGCCATAAAATTCATCCCATACATGCAATATATAGGACTTGAATATAACTAATAGATCTTGTCAACCATGACCTTTGTCTATGTTCTTTAAGATTTACAAAGGAATGAGAAACAATAAAACAATAAGCTAGAGTCCACTTGAACATTGTTTCTCTTTGCGATTGCTCCCTCTAATTTATCTAATCTCTTATATTGCCACTCTATGGTAACTTTTTATCCTATTACCCATTCAACTAAGGTTTTAGTTTGTATTACCAGCAAAACTATATTATGATCTATACTCTTATTAGAACTGTAACTTTAATGAGGTTTAGGTGATAACTACAACCTGTTCCTTGTTATGGTTTGTACTAGAACCATAGTTTGGTTTTGGTTCAGATCTTAAATATAGAAATAAGCATGGCCAAGTTTAAAACTCATGACCTGATATAATTATACAATTCTTTACATGTAAAAGGCCTAACTCATAGTGATGTTGGTTAAAATGTAGGAAGTAACAAATATGGATAAAATTTGGATAAAAATCAATAATAGAGTTGACCCATCATATAGACAAGAAGTTGATGAGTTTCTTCAATGGGCCTTTAGTCAGCCAAGGGTGAATGATATGATTCGATGCCCATGCAAGGGGTGTAGGAATACCGAATGGAAGACTCGAACTGATGTAAGGGCAGATCTATTAAGGAAGGGTTTCAACTCGAGTTATGAAGTGTGGGACTCATATAGAGAAGTTCGCCCTAGTGCTTACAATCCATTACATCAAGATAGTGGTGAGGTAGGTGATGACACTGATGAAGAAGATGACATTGTTGGGATGCTTCATGATGCATACGGTCGTGTAGATTCAAATGAGGAAAACCTTGGGTCAGACAATTATGAGCCACTTAATGGCCAGGTGAGACAATCCTTTGACTTGTTGCAGGATGCTCAGACTGACCTTCATCCAGGTTGTAACAAAGTTTTAAAACTTTCTTTTATAGTCAAGTTACTCCACTTTAAGTGCCTTAACCATTGGAGCATCAAATCCATGGATTCATTGTTAAGCTCATTTAAGGATGTTCTTCTAGAGGGGGTATTAATACCTAACTCCTACTATGAAGCGAAGAAGGTTATTCAAGAACTAGGATTAGATTACACCAAGATTGATGTATGTGAGAATGACTGCATCTTATATTGGCGAGAGCACGCCAATGCTCAATCATGTCCTAAGTGTAATATGTCTCAATGGAAGTCAAATAGTCATAAAAGAAAGAAAGTCCCTCGTAAAGTGTTGCGACATTCCCCTATAAAGCCTAGGTTGCAAAGACTATACATGTCTCACCGTACAGCAAAGGATATGAGGTGGCATGATAAGGAATGCATTGATAATGGTGTTTTACGGCATCCAACTGACTCTATTGCTTGGAAATCATTTGACCAATAGCATGCAGAATTTTTTGGTGATCCAAGAAATGTTCGATTGGGCTTAGCAAGTGATGGATTCCAACCTTGGAGAAATATGAGTACTAATCATAATATTTGGCCAGTTGTGTTAGTTCCATATAATTTGCTGTCATGGCAATGCATGAAGCACCTATGCTTTATGATGACACTTCTAATTCTAGGCCCTAGAAGTCCAGGTGATGACATAGATGTCTATCTCCAATTGTTAATTGAGGAGTTACTTGAATTATGGGAGTAAGGAGTAGAGACATATGATGCCTACAAGAGATCTAATTTCAAGTTACGTGTAGCTTTATTATGGACAATTAATGACTTCCTGGCATAGGGAACCTATTAGGATGGTCTGCAAAAGGAAAGCTTGCATGCCCCTGTTGCCACAAAGAGACATATTTTATTTCATTATGAAATAAGTTATGCTACTTGGGTCATCGTCGCTTTCTACCAACCAATCATTCATAGAGGCGAAATCGAAGGGCATTTGATGGGAAAGTTGAACATAGAGTTGCACCTTCTCCTTTAACTGGTGATGAGGCACTTTGTCAATTATGAGCATTAGGTGATGTGACTCTAGGGAAAAGTCAGAAGCGAAAGTGTGACCATGCCTATAATGCATTTAATTGGAGGGAAAAAAGCATCTTCTTCTGCTTGCCTTATTGGAAAACACTTTTAATCCGACACAACCTTGATGTCATGCACATCGAGAAAAATGTTTCAGATAACATCGTGTCAACTGTTATGGGGTTCGTTGGAAAGCCAAAGGATACTGTGAAAAGTCGGTATAACTTGGTTGACATGGGAATTAGGCCAGAATTGCACCCGATAGAAAAAGGGAACAAAGTTCTAATTCCAATTGCTTGCTATGCATTGTCCCCACAAGAGAAGTTGAAAGTTTGTAACTTCCTAGCTACTTTAAAAGTGCATAATGCCTTCTCCTCAAACATTTCATGATGTGTCAATGTTCATGAACAAAAAATCTATGGATTGAAGTGCCACGACCATCATGTTTTACTACAAGATATATTCTCTATAGCATTACGTGGCTTGTTGCCTAATGAGGTATTTGAGCTTATATTAGAGTTGGGTAAATTCTTTAAGAATTTATGTTCCAAGTGCCTAACAACTGAAGCTCTTGATTGGCTTGAATCCCAAATTGCAAACACATTGTGCAAATTAGAAATGGTATTCCCACCGGCCTTCTTTGATATCATGATCCACTTGCCTATCCATTTGGCAAGAAAGGCAAAGCTTGGTGGGCCCGTACAATATAGGTAGATGTATCCCATCGAGAGGTAGCTTACTACATTATATATCTCTTTTCATAAATTTTATTAATATTATATACTAGATTATTTATTCAAATCCTCTTATGTATTTAGGTATTTATGAACATTGAAATCATATGTTCACAACAAGGCTCGACCAGAAGGTTCAATTGCGGAAGGTATTTGGCAGATGAATGTCTTACCTTTTGCTCCCGTTATTTGAAAGACATTCCCACCAAGTTCAACAGGCCTCTTAGGAATGATGATGGACTTACAAGAAAGGATAAGATATCTATCTTCAATAGAAGTGGACAGGCTAGAGGAGGTTATAAGTCGCGATTTTTATCTGGTGTGGAGTTCAATCAAGCCTATATGTATATGCTCTATAATTGTGAGAAAGTTTGGCCATTCATAGAGTATGTTCGTGGGGCTTGGTAACTCCTTTTAAATAATAATTTTTTGAAGAATTTTTTGCCTTAACTATGTCATTCATTGTAGGGAGCATAAGAAGCAGATGCAAATGCATGGATCTATGATTAAAGAGTTCCTAAAATGATTTTATGAACATGTCAGTTTCTAAACAATGCACTAAGATGTAAGAAGTATGTGATAAATTTTGGCCATAACATAATCTATCAATGGTGATAAGTGATTGTCTTTTACTATAGGTTACAAGGTTAGACACACGGGATGAGGCTAGTGATAATCTCATAAGTTTAGCAGCTGGGCCACTTAAAGTGGTTCATTGCTACTTAGCATTTACAGTGAATGGCTTTAGATTCCACACTAAAGACTATGCCTTAGGTCGAAGAATAGATAATAGCAGAATACTTGTGAGGGGTGATGATGAAGATGAGGATAAAGAATATTATGGTGTCTTAGAGGACATATATGAGTTGTCATGTATTGGGCATAAGAAAGTGTATTTGTTCAAGTGTCATTGGTGGGATGTGGGTCATTTAGGAAGAAGATACAACATTGATAAGTTTGGAATCACCAGCATGAATACTTATTATTCACTTAACTCTAATGAACCATTTGTCTTAGCATCTCAAGTAGAACAAGTGTTCTATTTGAATGATATTGTTGATACATACTAGCTCGTTATTGTCAAAACAAATCCTCGTGACCTATTCAATATGCCTGAGGCAACTGATGATGACATTGCTGGGGACTTTGAAGAAGGGCTCATCGATGAGGCATATCAACAAGATGAAATTGAACTATATGTGGTCCTTGATGATAATGTGGGAAATGACTTTGTGGTTCAATTGTAGAGGGATTATGTTGCACCAAAGACTTTAAGCCATTCAAGCGAATGCCCAAGAATAAAATTGCCAAGTGCAATTAATGCAGGAGATGAATTCATTGATGATAATCATGAAGATGTGTCCACTGATAAAGGAGATTCAGAGGATATACTTGAAGAGGATGATGAAGCTGATACTGACACAACGACTACTAACCAAGATTAATTGAAATTTTATGGTACTTAATGGTAGATTGCATCCATGCATAAGGAATGTAAACATAATAAATGATTGAAATATTAAATTTGTAGACAACATCTTATTTCATTGACTATGTTTTTTGTTTCCATTTTTGTTTCTATCATGTAATTGTTATTATCATGATATTAACATTTTAAAATTTCTCTTATAATTGTAAGCCATTTTTTGGTTAAAAGTTTTACAGTTTTACAAGTTTACATTGTTCAACTACCTTGTTCTCATCATGTACTTGTAATGATCCAAAAAATGTCAAGTGTTGGGCGTGGGAGGGGAGAAGATGAGGCGGACGAGGCTTAGGATGTGGAAGTGGATGGGGAAGGCACAACAATGCAAGTGATGTTGCATCTCCACTGTATACGAGAGGGCAACTCGAATGTGATACACTAGAAGCTCAACATTCTTCATTGCCATTAGAGTCGGTTGGTGAGGAAGAACAAGATGGTTCACCACTGACTCAACCATCACGAAATCAAAGTAGTGCAGGTGAGCAAGGGAAACAATAAGTGTTTGGTTAAACTTTTACTTTGTGTCATATATAAATATATTTATTTTTTATGTATCATCGTCTAATTGTTTTATTTTTTCTATATTGTTCAGCTTCTTGCAATATTATTAGGAAAGGTTGAGGGAAGTATAAATGTTTAGGAGTTGACCTTAAAACAAAATTTGGCAATAAGATCTTAATTACCATGTCTAGAACTATTGAATGGCCGATTGGGGATGGAGCTCAAGACTTATCTAGCTACATTGGTTGGGTCGTACATACTATAGTATCATTTAGAGATGGTGATTGGAAAGATATTGCAAACAAAGATGGAAGCACCATGTGGTTGAAAGTGAAGGTAATAAGTTATATATTTTGAATGTGTATCTTTAATTAATCTGTAAATGCCTATCTTGTGTTTGCAATTATAACTAGTTATAATTTGAATTTATTATTCTTAATGCGTAGGACAAATTTGAAGTTCGAGACTCTCAGCAGGAGGTGGTATTCAAGTCTTATTGTATGAACTCGATGCAACGACTCTTCAAAAATTGGAGGTCTTCATTGTCAAAAATATATAAGAACTACACGACTGATGAAGAGAGGCAAGCAGCAAAACCAAAGGATGTTAGCTTTGAAGATTGGGATTGGCTGATACAATACTTTAAGTTTGACAAGTTTTAGGTGTTCTTCATTGCAGCTATACTATTATTAATTACATGAAGTTTTCTGAGTTTTTATCTCTAACAACACTTTGGCTTTATATACAGGTTACAAGTAGTAGAAATAGTATAAATAGGTTAAAGCAGGTAACATTACATACATGTGGGACTCGCTTATTTGCAGAGGTTGATGAGTCTTTGGTAAGCATCTCATTGTATTTTAAGAGAAATCTATTTCTATATTTATTAATATTTTTTTCATATTAAGAAGTTTTGAATACTAATGTCTAAAAAATTTATAGAGAGACCCAGAAATAGGGGAGCCTGCAACAGCTGATCGAATATGGGAGGCACAACACACCCGTCAGACAAAAGAGGGGGAGATAGTATGGGCAGATCCGAAGTCCCAGGAGATCCATGTAATGTTCTTAAATTCATTAACTTTAAAATTTTTTTTACCTTTTTATCATTTTCCATACTTTTAATTTGTGTTCTACATTACAGTCACGCATTCAGGATCTTGTTATTCAGCAACAAACAACAGATGAGGAGGCACACATGACTGGAAATGAGATACTAGCTACTGTACTAGGAGAGAGATCGGGGTATGTGTGCGGCAAGGGGTATAGGAAGAAATCCTCAAGAAAGAGAAGCATCGACCAATTTGAAGTGAAGTCCAGAGTTTCTTCTGCAATAAAACAAGTGCGTGAAGAAATGCGCTATAAAATGGAACAAAAATTACAAGAGGAGCGAGCCCAAATACAAGTTGAAATTCATGCTTAAGTGGCTCCTTTCATGGCCTCATTCCAACAGGTATCTTATGCACTTTTATTTTTCTTTCCAATGTTGAAAAACTCAGTGTTATGTTTCTTTTAAGCAGGGAAATATACCTCCAATAAACAATGCTTCAAGTGGACTAGCTCAATAATTATGTGAGTAATTAGGGGGTTTAATGATTGAATATTCAACTAACACAAATAATGCATCTTAATTAAGTATCATTTGCTTTTGATATCACTTTTGTGCTTAAGGTTTTATTTCAAACTTTTGACATTAATTTGTTTGTGGCATAGATAGTTTTCCAAATATTATGCTTCACTAAAAATTGGAATGTGGTTTGAATTTATTACACAGGTGATTGTTTTGATGGAGAAAATCTTGGCACTTATAAAGCAAAATGAAGTGTTGAGGTTAAATGCTAGTACCCCTGTCTAGAATTATGAAGATTCAACCAATTGCCCATCCCAATTTATTGCTCTTTTCTTTTTTTTTTTTTTCAAAAATGTTGTAAAGCTATGTTTAATATTGAATAGTGCAGTGTATGAATCATTTTAAACAATTATTCATATGGCTAGCTTTACATTTATGCTTGTTGGATAGACTATTATAGTAATATATATAAGACTTGTTAGCAAAGTTTAATTTGCTTTTGTTTTGTTATGTCTTTCAAAATGTTGGATCTTATAAAATGATGTATGCTATTAGAAATTTAGAAGATTTATTTTTCACCATTTATAAGATTGTAGAATATATTTTAGCAAATAGATTGAAGAAAATAAATAAAAAATATTATAAATTTGAAAAAAAATAAATAAAATTTTTAAGCGGCAACTAAAGTCGTCGTTAATACTGTACCAAATATTGTTCATAATAGTTGATGCTAAAGATATCTTTAGTGGCGACATAGAAAAATTGATGCTCAAAGAAAAACCTCAATGTCAAAAGAATGAGTTATCGCAAATGTAGACATTAGCGACCACAAATGTCGTCACTTAATTTGTATTATTATCATCTCTAAAAATCCTATTTAACATCAATTAACAATTTTGTCGTTAAAAGTTGACATTTATCGATGATAAAGATTGTCACTAATTCTTATAGATGTCAATTGAAAGAAATTTTGTCGACTAATAATGTCATTGTAAAACAATATTTAATGTCAAGGTACATATTGTCGCTAAAAGTTCATTTAGCGACGGCAAAATATTGTTGCTACTAATTACAATGGAGGCTTATTAAAAAGCCAAATAGAATGATTTTGGTGGCGAATAAGTTGCTGCTAAAACATTTGAAACAACAAGTCGCCGCTAAAAAGATGTATTTAGCAACCATGGCTATATGCAAATATCGTCGCTAAAGGATTTTTTAGTGTTAAAAAATATATTGTCGCTGCTAAAACATTACTTTTAGCGGCCACTTCACTCACCTCTATTGTCTTATTTAGTGACCATTTTTATAAAATGCCATTTAGCAATTTTTATGATGGAATTTGTCACCGCTAAAAGTTTTTTTTTCGACGATATCATACTTAAAGAACCTTTAGTGGCAAGATTACATATATATAGAGGCGAGTTTTGTCGTCGCAAAAAGTCTTTATAGCAACAACACATTTTCAGCCACAAAATCTTTTAGTAGCGGCCGTTATTGTGATGACTTTGTGACAACTAATTTGTCGATGCTAAATATTTTTTGCAACGACTTATGGTGTTTTAGTGACCACTTTTGTTGTCACAAAAACCATATTTTTTTGTAGTAATTAGCACTGTGCCACATGGATTTTACTTGACTTTAAGATCTATTTACAACATATGGATTCTTTATTTGGTAGTAGCTATACCAATGAACATGTGTCATTTTTCGGCAAAGTTACATATTCTTCATCCATAGCTTTCATGCATTAAGACAATGCTAAAGCTTTATTAGCAGTTGAGTGCTTAGTTCTATAAGGAAAGCTTTTGATTTAGGAATACTAGATTTGGACTGTGTATCCATAAGATGGACAAAATGCATCAAGGATGTAGGACACAAGATTTGATGGGCTAACATAGATGGAGACATATTCATTGTAGAAGCATAATTGAGATTAATAAGCAAGTCAATCATGAGTTGTAAGCTATGGGTGGAAATGTTTTGATCAAATAAAGGCATGGGTTGCTGAAGGTGTTGGCATGTTTAGTATCGACTATTTGAATGTTCATAGATGGAGACATATCCATTGTAGAGGCATGAGTGAGATCAACAAGCAAGTAGTCACAAGTGGTAAGTTATAGGTGGAAGTGTTTTGATTAGATAAAGGCAAGAGTCAACTAAAGGTGTTAGCATGTTCATTACTAGTTGTCTATATGTTGGTTTGTGCATCAAGGGCTATCTCAAGTAGTGAAGGAGAGGTTGGAGTTGTATTGCACATGTTGCTAGTGGAAAGACAAGTCACATAGGGAGCATTTATATGGCATGTGTGGTAGGCACCTTTAGGAGTAGTAGAGTTGAGAGTTGTGAGTTGACGACTTGAACCACCTAAAACCATGTTGTCATGTGAAGAAAGTGAACTAACAGCTTTATTAGTGATAGGCATTATGCATTAGACATTCATATAGTCTATAAAAGGAATAGCAAAAGTAGAATAAGGTGAAGAACCAATGGGCAAATGATTTGAACAAGTGGGTAAATGAGAAGTATGTGAAAGAGATGTATAGGGAGAATTTGTTTCATCAAAGGTAACATCTCTAACAATATAATTTTTTTTATTTAGAGCCAAACGCTTATACCCTTTATGTGAGAGACTATAGCCAAGAAATATGTATTGAACTTATTTATAATCCATTTTATGTTTTCATTAGGCTAAGTCAAAGGACAATAAGAACATCCAAAGTTTTGAGATGCAAATATTGAGGTTTCTTTTAATATAATTTTCCAAAGGTTGTAAGACCTTCCAAAGCAGAGGATGGAAGGATATCTATGAGATAAACTGCTATTTGAAAGGTATTAGTTCGAAAGGAAAGTGGTAAGTAGGATTAAGCTAACAAGATGAGTCCAACTTTGGTAATGTGATGGTGTTTTCATTTAGCTAACACATTCTACTTATGAATATAAAGGCAATTATATCTATGTATCATACTATTATCAGTGAAGTATTGTGTGATTTTTTTAAAGTCACCTCCTTAATCTAACTGAAAGGCTTTGATTTTAAAATCAAATTGTAGCTCTACCATGGATTTACACTAAAGAAAAATAATATAGGCTTAAGCCTTGGTATGTAAAGGATAGATTCATGTGAATCTTGTAAATGTATCAGTAAAATATATATAATAGATATATCTCTCATTTGATGGCATTGGTGAAGGTCCCTGAATATCAGAATGCATAAGTTGTAATGGCTTCATGTATTGAGTAGTAAAGGGAGAAAATGGTCTTTTATAAGTATTGCCAAGACAACAAGACTTACAAAAATCAAAACTATTTTTATGAATATAAGGCAGATTACATTGTTTAAGAATGCTACTAACAATAGATGAAGATGGATGGCCTAGTCTATTGTTCCAAAATTTGAAAAAAGAAATGGTGCTTATTTACATTAGAAAAATTTAAAAGACTAAAATTATTAGATATTGAAAAAAACAAGTAACAAGTGCTAAACATGGCATGAGCTTAGGCACTAGATGAGATAGTTACAAACTATCTACTGCATATAGACCACCTCTAGCTTGTCCATGTAGTAAGGTCTCCTTAGTTGTTTGATCCTTTATCAAACAAAAATAAGGATAAAATTCAATAAATATAGCATTATCAAAAAAAAATTTTGAAATACTCAACAAATTTTTGGTTATGAAAGGGACATGTAGAATAGTAGAAAGTAACAGAGAGTGGATTGGAAAAGTATAGATATATAAATATACAATGTTATGTTCAATCAAACTTGTGCCATCACTAATGTAAACTTGGTCTAAGCCAAAGTAGGGAGATGCATTCTTGAGATTTGCTGCTTCGTAGGAGATATAGCTGGTGGCTCTCTAGTCAAGATACTAAGATGGATCAGCAACTACTTTAGAGGTAGCTAACAATGCTGTGGGTCATCTTTATCCTAAGACTTGGGCACATTGCTTTGATATGATGAATTTACATGATCAGGAGGGGAGAGTCTATAAAAGTTTTAATCAAATCTATACCAACATGAAGTTATGATATGGCCTATTTTTCCATAAAGCTACCATGTAACTTGATATCACTATCCATGAAATTTGGCTCATCCTTTGCCATGTTGTGTGGTGGAGTTAATGCCTTTGGTTCTTCCTCCTTGAAAAGGGCCCATTCTACTTCCATAAGCCAACTTAGTAGAAGTTGCTACTAGACTCTTCAAGTTCTTCTCAATCCATGATTCTTAGGCAAGGACCAATGATTCAGTATGAAAAATGGTATATGGATCAAGTATGGTATAGATCGAAGTGATAAAGGAATCATAATCTTTAGAGTCCCTAAAAAATGTAATATATATATGATCTTGACTAGAAATGGGATAGCCAATTGCTATTAAGGCATCTACACTTGTTTTGATCTTTAGGAGATATTCATTGACTACCATATGTCCTTTCTTGGTGTTCTTGAGAGTTGTTTTGAGTTGCTTAATATTTGCTTTAGTTTGTGAAGCAAAAAATGTGAGTATATTATCCCACACTTGAGTTGAAGTTTTGCACCCTATAGTCCTTGTGAGAATGAGTTCTATCATCAAAGAAAGCATCCACGATAATAGCAATTGATCTTAACGATGCTAGAAAACAAAATCTAGATTTTATTTGCCATTTATTCTATCTTCCTCTGAGATGTATTGCATAGGTGGTTCTATGGCTAAGTCTATGAACATTTTGAGCTCATAGCCATGAATAGCAGAACCTATTTGTTGCTTCTACAACAAGAAGTTGTTGTCATCAAGTGTCACCGAGATTAAGTGGGTAAAAGCAATGACATCCTTTTTGGTAAACATGGTGGTTGTGAGTTGTAGACTCAAAGACTTTTCCATCTTCAAGGTGGCATCTTTGATACTATATCAGAAGTGAAAAAGAGTCGAGAGGATAGGCAAGAGAGATTATTATATTTCATAATTAGAAGAAGTTGATACGTGGTATATATGATACCTCATTTGGTTACAACAAAAAGAAGCACATAGTAGAAACTATCACACTCTATAACTAACTCTTGATTACTCTAACATCCAATAATTAAAATTATTTTTACAGCTATAACAATGCTCATCTCAAATTATAAAAATTACAAGGTACAAATATAAATATTATAGAAAGCTACTTAGTTGAGTAGCCTTTATTTAATAATAATTATTTATTAAACGTGTGATACAAATTTATACTCATGTAAAAGTTTTTATCTCCTGGGTAACATAGAAAATTTAATAGTTAGCACATAGAAAAATGGCCAACTAGGGCCATCCGGGATAACCTAGATAATAAAGGTGAGATTGAAATATGAGTATTATCAAATGTTTAAATCTTTCAATTAAAAAATTACCGATTAGTTCAAAGAGAGAAATTGACTTTGTTAGGTTAACATGGGGCCAGTCAAGTATATATTAGCCTAATGAAAGAGAAAAATCAGTAATAAATTTGCCCTAGTCAATCCTACTTAATGAATAGCTCGATTTAGAAATTAACTAAACAAAGTTAACGGTCTTTTTCTACAGTCGTTTACGTTACCCGAAAGCATATAATATTGCATACTTTTTTTTTTCTTCTTTTTCCTGTGCGGTGTTCCTAATTATTTTATAATTATGTTTAAGAACTTTAATTTAAATATATAATAGTAATGAAGCCAAATTCACAGAGGTAATGCTGCAGCTTTCCGCCTTGTCAGCTTAGAGTCATGGTATCTGTTGCAACTTATAACATGCGCGGAAGTATTTGCACGCAACAGGTAATATTGAATAAGTAGAGAGCATTTTGTCACAGAGATTTAGCTAATGATAATTGCCAGCTTATTACTAAAATTAAAATTTTAACTTAAATTATACTCATCGTAATTAAGTGAATAAAATCTAATTAAAATCACAAAAAAAGACAACAATGTGTATGAACTATTTTGAGTAAATTCAGAAGTGAAAAAGCTTAAGATTATTAGTATTCCTTAAAAGTCCAATTACTTCTCTTTTACCTATTTTTAATAATATTAATTTTGTTAACCTAGGATTCCTATTAACTTATAAATATCTTCTGAATTACCTATAGATTTTTTATTTACTCAATTCCCTAATTCCTTGTAAAATTTGTTCAACCGCAAATTATGCAAGATCCTACTTTTTACTATACGTAAGATTAATAAGCATATCCCTATTTTATTAAAGAAATGTTCAATTTGTCACAAAAATATAATATATTTACACTATTCAATCTATGGCCGATTCTTGATTTCCCTTTTCGAAACACAATTAGAAAATCTAAATCAATCTAATCAATGGCTAATTAATTAGAGATAGTATGATCAAGATTGTATAAGCAAAACTGAATATTATTAATCACAAGTAAATAAAGTAAAAGATTTCTAATTCTTACTAGGGTTCATAACAATTCTAAAGACAAAAATTTAGCTGCTAATTGACATATAATCCAAAATCAAATTTAGAATCCATAAAGGGAATCAAAAATTTAAAGAGAAGAGAAAAAGTAGGTAGATCCATGTAGATTCTGCCTTCTCCACAAAGCTCTGAAAAAACCACACTCTTTTGTGCTCTCAAGGTTGTCTCTCCCACTTGGGAAAAGCTCAGAAAAGTTGTGCCTCTCAAAAGCCTCAATGCCACTTTTAAAAGATTCCTAAATCTTAATCCTAATAAAAACAAGTTTCCTAATAAGTGCATCTTGGCGTGGCAACCAAGCTAAGTTTGGTCATGGCGCTAGCCTTTTCAAACCATGGAAGAATTTCTTTTCTCTTTGAACACTACAATCAGGCTTGAGCTAGTCATGGCACTGGAGATTCATGTTTTAGTAAATACTGCTTCTTTTTGCATTCTGAAGTCTAAGTTTTGTGGGTTTAACTTCCAATTGACTTTTAGCTTCAAATATCTTTGATTTAGGGCCTTACAAAACCAACAAAACTCAATCAATTTCCAATTTAACGCAAATATTTACAAAATCTAAAATTACAATTTTCAACTAGAATAACATCCATGAACAATTTGCACCAAATCAATTTTTTCTAATTTAAAGGTCCATCGATATTCACTAAAATCCTACCAAGGATGATATGCAAAATAAGTTTAATTAAAGAGAGTTAGCAATATGCACCATTAATTTGTTAAATCAAGCTTGCTATAAAGCTACCGTGTGTCATTTAATCTATATCCTATGTGAGACAAGTTCAAGATTATAGTCTTACTTTCACATTGTTCCATATATTAGATCTAACCATAAACTAAAATGCTGCATGATTTTTGGGTTTCATAATTCAAAGCTGCTTAAATTTTTTGGGTTTCATAATACAAAGCTGCTTAAATTAATATTTTCGTCAGTCAACTTTTTTTAAAATTGAAATCGGTTCTTTAAGTTTGAATTTACCAAAACTATAATAACCCAAAAATTTAGAAAATAAAAAGTAATGGAAGGTTAAATTATAAATTCAAATTAGAAAGAACAATTCCAAATTTAAGAAAATTTGAATTAGAGAAAATAAAATTTTAGTTTAAATTAAATTAAATTTATGTGGATATATTTAAATTAATCAAATTTTAAATTATAGTTAAGCAAAATTTTGTGTTTAGAAATTTTCTTAGGGAACACTTGGGTTCAAAAAATAAATTTTTGCTAAATATCCTATCTTATTTCCTTATTTTTCCCCTTTTTCTTTCCTCTTTCCCTCTCTTAATTTCCCATTTTCTCCCTACCTTCTTTTCCTTTTTTTCCCACCCTACCCTTTATCTTTTCTCCAACTTCTCATTTTTCCTATTATTAAACAAGAAAGATCGAAACTCTGTCCTCTTCATCCCAAATCCCTTGTTTCTCCTTCTCTTGCGAAGCTTCTCATCCATTTTTCTTTGTCGTGGTTTCCTCCACTTTTTCAGGCTTGGTTCCATCATGTTGCAATAATGTTTCGCCTGGTTGGTGGCTTGTTCATCTCATTTTTCAGCATCGTTCCCCCTCATTTAGGTTATCTTTTTTAACTCTGAAATTTCAGCAACACTTCCTTCACCTTTTGCAACCATTCTTCGTCATTGTAATGTCTCCAGCCTTGTTCTGCAGCAAAACTCATTCTTTCCACTTTGGTGTCTCCATTTTCCAGCCTCTAGTGCATCGGCCATGGTTTGCCTTCGGGTTCCTCTTGGGTTGTTGTGATTTGGGTAATTTGGAAATCCTGGGTTTCATTTACCCTGGAAAAGTTACTCCCCTTCTTGGTTTGACTCTTAATTTTAGATTCATGAAATTTTCTTTTTTCTTTTTAAACCCTTTTCTACACTATTTTGTTGTGAGCTCAATTTGGAGGGATTTTGGTTATGTACGGAAATTGTCCAACTTAGTTCTTAGGGTGAGCTACCCATTAGCTCAAAACTCTCAATCCTAGCTTCCCTAAGGTAAATTCTAACTCATTAGTTGTGATTTTAATTAAATTGAAAAATCACCTAGTTAGATTAGAGTTAATGTTAGGAAAAGGAATTATTTACTTGATAGAGTACTTTAGTAAATAGGGTGGTAGAACAATATTGTAGATTAATTAACCTTTTGGTGGTGATGGTAATGTATTTGAATAGATAGTGAAGATAGAAACTTGGCATAACCCGTAAGACTAAAGAGTAGGTTAATTGAGTCAATATAGTTTCACGTAGATTAACGAGCCAAGAAGCGATGATTTTTGCATTATGGGTATTTTAGAAAGTTCTGGGGACAATCTTACATCTAATGGATTGTTGGAAGAGTTGGTAGGAGTACCAAATGTCATTATTGTATTGTGCGTAGATAACATTCCACACAATACATTTTTAATATGTGTTTCACATGCTTTGAATTTCAAATTCTGCATAATTATGAAAATCATATGTTTCTATCTTCTACCATGTTATATAAGTTCCCATCCTTTTTAACACTCAATTTTTGGTATACTTGTGCTAAATTGAGGGACAAGCTTCCACTATAATTTATTTTCTTGAATTATAATTTGCTTAATACATATATAGAGTTAATAGAAAATGATATTAGATACCATAAATATTCTATATTGGATAATTATGAAAAGTGTATTATTGATGAAATGTTGTGTAATTTACTACAACAATATAAGGATTTTTGGATAAACACGTCTGACAAAATTTAGAATTTTTTTTTTTAAATTTTCCAGCTAAACTTTAGTCAGAAACCAAATATTTGTTGGAAAATAATATTACACAGGAAAAGCTGATAAAAATTCCAAATTAAAAAATAAAAACTAATAGGAATTTACAACATGGCAGGGAAATCACCACATTTTTGTCGGAAAAAAATGAACAGTTGGTTAAGGATTTATAGTAATATATTATAAAATAATTACAATAATATATTAATATATATTAATCGCTTTTCTGTCGTTATATATCCAGCAATAGAAAAGTGGTAACTAATAATATATATATATATATATATATAATATGTATGAATTAAAAAATTTAATATAAATCGTAAAAAATTTAAATTTAAATAAATTAATAAATAATGAATATATAATAAATTAGATATAATATATTCAAAATATTTATTTAATTTAGATTATAATTATAGATAATTAATATTATTTATATTTATTATTAAATATTAAATAGTTATTTCATAAATTCATTAATATATTATTTAATAAAAATAAATAATATGATAAAAAATAAAATTTTTACTAGAAATATGGATGCTTTGGGAATATTTTTATTTTTTTTCTTATATTTTTTGCTTTTGAAAAAAAGAATTGAATTTTTTTTGAATTTAAAATAGAAAAAAAAATTATAATGAAATTTTAATTAACACGACAAAAACTAGCGCATTAGGAAAAAAAGTTAGGAAAAGAGCCGTTAAATTAAATAAAAGAACTATTGGATTGAATATTATTTCCTAAACGAGAAACCAAATTTTCTAAAAATACCACATTAAATAGAGACCAAAAAAACTATTTCTAGGGGAAATTATTGGTTTCCTAATAATATATTATTATATATATAATAATATGTATAATTTAAAAATCTAATATAAATTATAGAAAGTCTAAATTGAAATTATTTAATAAATAATAAACATATAATAAATTAGAAATAATATATTCTAAATATTTATTTAATTTAGTTTATAATTATATTATAATTTATGTTATGTACATTCATTATTAAATATAAAATAGTTATTAGTTATATTAATTATTATATTATCTAATAAATATTCAAATAAATATAAATAATATAATGAAAAAAATAATTTTTTTTATATTTTAACACTTATTTAACTGTTAAAAATAAAGATTTAATTTTTTATAAAAAAATATTTTTAATATAGTAATATATTAATTTTGTAATAATTTTTAATGCAATTATTAAAGTAATTATTAATTCTGCTTTATTATTTTATTGATTTAATTATTACTAATATAATCTATTTATATTTCTTTAATATCATTTTTTTACTAAATTTAACTATTATATTTTTTTAACATTAAAAGTTAACCGTTAGGAAAAATATTATATAAATAGTTTTTTCTTTTCTTCTCTTATTATTTATAGTTCTATTTTTCTGCATTTCACTTATTTTACTTCACACTACATTTGTAATTCTATAATAATATATTGAATTTGTATAAGAAAAGACAGTCATTTAGTTTTCTTGAAACTAAAACATTTTCTCATTAATTAAACAAAAATTTTGCAATTCACGGAACCTCTGGGACACAAAAATCTTTTAAGCATTTGATGCTTTACATTTATATTTAAAAAACTAATACTGCAAATAAAGATGATACGTAAAACTCTTGCAGTTTTCATAATAAGTTTTGCAGGTTGCAATCATATTCCAATTCCTAATATTCATTAAGATAAAAAATTTTTCAAATGTAATAAAAAATTTTCATTAGCTTTTTACTTGTTCCTCACAATCTTTCATCATATCTAAAAAAGAAAATTATTTTAATGAATACTAAGGCTTTGAATATGTGCTGCAATTTGCAATGTTTATTATAAAGAATGCAAAAATTTTTAGTATTATTTCTAATCACAATACTAGTTTCTCAAATGCAAATGCAAAGTTCTAAATGCTCAAAAGATTTTCAAGTTTCAAAGGCTCTATGAATTGCAAATTTTTATTTAACTAATAAGAAAAAGCTTTAGCTTCAAGAAAACTAAATCATTGCTTTCTTATTACAAAAGTTCAATTTATTATTACAAAATTACAAATGCATTGTAGAAGAGAAATAATTGAAATAAAGAAAAACTACGAAGAGTATGAGAAAAGAAATGAAGGAGAGAAAATACAAAACTATTTATATGCCATTTTTTCTAAGAATTAACTTTTAATGTTAGAAAAATGCAATGGCTAAATTTAGAAAAAAATTGGTATTAAAGAAATATAAAGAGATTATATAATTAGTAATTAAATCAATAAAATAATAAAACAAAGTTAATAATAATTTAATAATTACATTAAAAAATTGTTAATAAAATTAATATATTGTTATTAACAAAAATAAAATTTGGTTGGGCATAATTAAATCAATAAAATATAATATAAAGTTAATAATTATTTTCATAATTGCATTAAAAATTATTAACAAAAATAATAAAAATTTATATTATTATGTCATCTAATAAGTATATAAGTAAATATAAACAATATAATGTAAAAATAAAACTTGTTATATTTTAACACTTGTTCAAAAGATGAAGGCTTAGCAATCCTGTTTATTTTTTTTTTTCTAATAATAGACCACAATATTCATAGAGAAAATTACTATTATGTTCCTCATGATTAAAGGATAAATATGTAGGATTCATTTCAATACCTTGTTTATGAAGAGTATAAGATGCTACACAAGTATTCCAATTACAATTGATAGAATCCTTTTTTTTATATGCCTAGATAGTTAGTCTTTCTTCTTTTAGGCTTTTTGAGTCTCTTAACTTCTTAAGATTAACGATTCTCTTAATATTCTTAAAAACATTTTGCAAATATGAACTCATAAATAAGATAATTTTTTTTATAAATATTGTAATTATTAATAATTTTTTATGCATAGAATCTTCATTTAGAGATAAGTGTAAAACATACTCATATTAGAAAAATAAATATAAGAAAATTATTAAGAAAAGATTTTAGAAGAAGAAATGTTTTAAAGAGAACTTATTTGACAAAAGTACTGATATTATCATGAAACATAAATTTTGGTTCTAAGCTCACCTACACATTAACACAAACTTTGGTACTGTGGTTATATGATCAGAGACAAATACAAGTAGATAAAACAACTTTTATATATGGACTACACTCAAGCCAGACTACTTTATAAAAGTAGCTTTAACAATGTTGCACATCATGCTAAGTTTTAATAAAGCAAACTAATATATATACACATAGTACCGTGAGAAATGGCTGAAATTATATATAATATATAGTTTTCATTTAAATTATACATTATATATTTCTTTAGCAAATTTTTTTTAGTAGGAAAAGTTTCCTATAGAAATGCGGTTAGAAGCATTTCCTAGGTAGTTGGGTATTTTCCCAAATTTTTTAAAAAATTTCATTTTATTTTTTTAAATAAGTAAATGAAAATTAATTACATTCTTTTTGAATTTTGAATTTTAAAAATTTCTTATTATTTGTATTAATTAAAATAATTTATACAAAATAAATTAATTAAACAATAATATATTAAATATATATAAAATGACAATAATAAAATATAAATAGATTATATATAATTAATAATTATATTAGTAAAATAAAATTCTATAACCTATATTATATATTTCTATATCATAAAATTTTATATTTTTATAGATAATAATAAAAAATTTATTATGTGAACTATTAATAATCCATAAATTAATAATAATAATAATAATAATAATAAATTTAATTCTTATTTTTTAAAATCTGATATTATACTTTCATAAAATTATACATTATATATTTGATGAATAATTTAGTTATATATATACTTATTATATAAATATTTAATAACAAATATACATAATACAAATTATCATGCAATTATAATCTAAATTAAATAAAAATTTAAAATATATTGTATGTAATTTATTATATATTTATTATTAATTAATTAATTAAAACTTTAATTTCCTATAATTTATATTAAAATGTTTAAACCATAGATATTATTATATGCATAATAATATATTATTATATTATATATTTGTTTACATACTTTTCTATCACTAATCTAAAAACTCTCTTGGGCGCCAATATAAAAAATGAGGAAAACTACTGGCCCCCAATTTTTTTCTCTCTTTATAAATTTTAAGGTTTTACTATCTCATTTTATCTCTTATTAGTTTCCAGCAATCGACCTGCCAAATTTTTTCATTTCTCTTTTTATCAATTTAAAAGTTTGGTTGTTTCTTTTTATCTCCTTTCCATTTTTAGACATTTTTTTAAAGTTGTTTATCTTCATTCAGTTTTTGCCTATTGTTGTAGTTATTCAACTCTTGTATGTTTTACTTGGTACATTTTTTTTAATCTTTTCTTTTATTTATTGGATTTATTTCAATGTTGTCTTGTTTGTAAATTATTTATGGTTATGTTGTTTGGCTATTTTTTTAATCTATTTTCATTTTTGTTACATTGTAAGTTATTTGTGTTTTATTGAATCTTTACCCTTATTCTTCTTTTTTGTTGACTCCATCTGTTTCTTTTTTTTTTGGTAGGTGATTATTTGAAATAATGATCAAATACAAATTTCTCTGGTTGCATTTCAAAAATTTTGGTATTTGGATCTCTTTCTTTTCTGCATTAAATGTGATTTTAGGTTTGATGTATTTTTTTTTGTTTAATTTCATCTCTTTGATTTAATTTGATTTTTTGGTGAAAAATAAATAGTGAAAGAAAGATATTAAACTAATAATCTCTATAAGTTGTTGGGCTTAGAGATTGAGATAGTGCTCTTGTATGTCCACTTTCTTTACTACTTGAGGCTTAAATATAAAAGTCAAACTAATAAGTAATTACCTAAACTTTTTATAAAATAAATATTTAATGATATACTTGAATTAAAATGAAAAAGGTAATAATATTACCCTAAAAAGACCAAGATTAGCTAGCTTAGGGGGAAATTATCCCTAGAAACTCTAGAGGATGAGCGCCAAAGCTCCATTAGTCTATTGTTGGTGTCTTCTTAATTCCTGCACATCTTGTTGTAGCTCTTTGCCAGTTAGCTTATGAGGTGGAACTCCTTCCTCAAAGTGAGTAGACTGGTTGAACAACTAGGAAGGGCAAGCACTTAATCTTAAACCTCATACTTAACTAGGTTGCCATGCTTAACCTCCTACAAAGTATAAAACAAATATTATAACATAAGTCATATTGGATTAAAAATCTTCAACTATACTATTTACAAATGTTGCTTACCATCTTAACTTTCTTTTTGGCAAGGCTCTTTGATTCATTAGCGTGGTGAATCCTTTGCTTTCTCCTATTTGTTTTACTTCTCTCTATTATTTATTGGTAATTAATAAAAATGCAATTAGTATATATATAAAGAACACAATTATTATATTCATGACAAAGTTATTACCAAAGTGTTGGGGTTGAATTAGTAATCAATGACTGTCACTCATTCTTCTCTCAACATCCTATTGGTGATGATTTGCATTAGACTTTGTTCTGTTCTTGTTACTTCTATTATAGAACAAATCTTTCTTCTTCTGCCTTCACCTCTCACCCATGGTATGAATATAATGCGTCTTATGTCTATTATCAACCAAAAAGTGAGTCTATAACATAAAATACAATTGTTAATTAATATTGAAGGCATAAATGAGCTATCAAATGAAGATAATCAATGTGCTACTTGTATTTGAGGCCTATAACAATCTTCCTTCAAACTTTTGGGAACCTTCATCCAGGCCTAGTAGTTAATGGGAAAATTTACAAAGTCTATCACAACTCACCTTAAGATCACACCTAACCAGTGACCTCCTTCTCTAATTGGCTAAACAAGCTCATTTTGGCCTTTAGGCAGTGTCCAAATCCCTCAAGGAGTCAAGCATGTGCATCTAACATCTCTTTGTTCATTTGTAAAAGTAAAGTTAATAAAGTCAAACTTAGATTAACTCAATTTAATTGAACTAAAAGATTTTCTATTACTTCCCTATAATATGTAAGACTTCTAGGTCTTATTGCTCCTATGCCTCTTCATCAATGAAGAAGTCCTGCATATGCTAAGTGGGTTGAACCTAGGCCTTGGAACCTATGAACCTTGGTTGGCC
Source organism: Erythrophleum ivorense (assembly GCA_026724425.1). NCBI lineage: Eukaryota > Viridiplantae > Streptophyta > Magnoliopsida > Fabales > Fabaceae > Erythrophleum > Erythrophleum ivorense. The sequence goes on from JAIUCV010000031.1 coordinate 922,702, forward strand.
ATCGACATAAGTAGTTGGACTTGGTAAGGGATCTTTAGTGCTAGGGCTTGATATACCTTTAGTGCCAATGTGAGACAACCCTAAACTACTTTTCTTCTTAAAGAACTTTCTCATCATCAAGATTCTTACAAAAGAAGAAAGCACATACAATTTCAACACATTTGATAGATATAATCAAACATAGGCCATCAACTATAAAAAAAAAATATACAGTTTGTCAAATATAAGCATAAGAAAAAATTCAAGATATTGGACCTAGACAAGTTCAAGTTTCCTTCTTCATTTGCAAAATAGCATTTCCAATGTTGAAGTTGGAATGATTCACTTTCATAAATAGTATTCTCATTTTCTTCCCTTATATCATATGGGTTTGTGGCTTTAGATGCACAACCATACTTTAATTTTAATTTTAATTTTTTTGGTAACTCATCTTCAATATTAACATACTTGCAATGCTTTTGAAACTCAGATGTAAGGCTCTTTATCTTCATTATCACTATGTGTATCAACTGTGAAAAATTAATAGATGTGAATCACAAGTTATTAGTTATGATCGCTCTAGGATTGAATAGTGGAAAATGTAACTCCTAATGCTATTACACTTATTTTTTCCTTATCTATTACACTTATATAAATATTTACCCATCTATTACACCCTTTTCCTTAAAATCATTAATGCCCAAATATATTCACATTTCATCATAATTCATCTAATTCAATGCATTTTAAATCAATTACCTTAAAATATCTTCTTAATGAATTATTTTAAAAGTCATCCATAAAATCCTAAATATTATTATTATAATAATTTTTTTTTCTAAAAATCCTAGCATAATTTGTAACACCATAATATATTAGCCACAATTATCCATCATTTAAGTTTGATTCCATGAAATTTTAAAGAAAAAGGAGTAAAATCATGGTATTTTAAAGTATTATGTTGGGGTTTGAACGTTCATAATTCGTCTCGTGGGTCCAGTGAACCCATCAATTATATCCTCTACTCAAACTTCATCCATACAACTTATACAGAGCATAAAACAATCCATGAACTATGGATATGAGGTCAAAAACTAGAAAAATGCAAATTCTCTCATAGGTCTAAAAGTCATATTTTTGACAATAATTTTGAAAATCATAATTAAATCTAAAAAAATGAGAATCAAGCAAACCATAGCCTTCTGAAAAGCTCTGGGTGTTAGCTTTATAGTAAAAATAATTTCAAACCACAATCTTATTGTTTGGACCATGTTTGATAATAGAAAAGCCAAAGAGGTCGAACTGTCTAGAAATTTGATACAGCTTTTTGATATAAACTTCAAAAATTCATAACTAATTCTACAAAAATCTAATTGGGACAAAGTATACCAATTTGGAAAGCTACAGAGCTAGAGGAGAAAAATACATCTAGACCAGTTCAGTAACCTCTAGACCTCAAAAATTGATGGAACAAAAACTAAGTTAGTTGGCATCCCTGATACTAATTCATAACTTTAAAAAATCATTTATCCTTCTACAGACCTCCAATTGAGGTGCTTTTAATTGGTATAAGTCACTATGGATGTCTAGTTTATTCTTATAAAATTTCATAGCCATTAGACAACATTTGTCTCACAAGTGACAGAGGTAAAGCTACTGACCACTTTAACAGTACGACAACCAAATTAGTAAAATTCTCTAACTTTGGAAATTCACTAAAAATTCTCTAGTGCTTCAAATATTATGCACTTTAGCTTCTCAAAAATCTCTAAGCAAGACCTATAAGCATGCCAAATTTCGGGTCAAGAGGAGCTCATTTGGTTAGATCTTGACATAGCTCACAATTATGACAACTTTAACTCCCTACATGGGTCAAAAGTAGCTCAAATGGCCTCTTACATGTTTTAACACCTCTTGGGCAAGTTTTAAAGTATAAACATAACATACACTACAAGAAAGCAATGAATTTGTCACATAATATTCTCGCAAAAGATTTCTGTCACAACTTCTCACATAAATTATCACTAATTTTATCACAGAATAACCCTTTTCACGGACTTTTCTCATGAAAAAATATATGAGAGAGAAAATAAAGAGAATTCTGTGAGAAATACTGTAAGAATGGTGGCGCGAAAAGGCGGAAAAAATTTCTCACAGTAATTTTTTGTCAAAAAAATTGACAGAAATCCAATTGGCAATTTTTTTTTTTAATTTTGGAAGTAATTTCTCATGGAATATTTCATGGGAAGTTGCCTCAGGTGCCACGTAGACGATGTCATTAATTTCTCACAAAAATTTTTATGAGAAAACTTGCTATTTTGAAAACCCTCACCTGCTTCAATTCATTTCGTTTCTACTAGCTTTCGTTCATGCGGCGCTGCAACTTCCATTTTCACACAGATCTGGCATCTTTTGGGTGCTTTGTTTGTCTGAAACTCTCTATTATCATTCTTGGAGTTCATCCTCATGCCACAGCTCGCTGGAAAGCAGTGTTTATTGGCTTTTAATCGCTTGGAGGGAAGGTGAGTTCATTTTTTTTTCTGAGAATGTTAATGGATTGTTGTTGAGAAACTATGATTTATTTTGACCCATAACTATTAAATAGTAGTTAATGACATTTTGATATGTAAAAATTGACATTTTGTTTATTGTGTATTACTAACCCTTAATCAATCCTTTTCAAATAACTGCTTTGGCATGTTTCTGAAATATCTGAATCATAATAATTTTTCAAAAAATGGATACTTCATATTTAAGATTATTTTAATTAGTTTAATTATAAGATTTTATTTTAAAATATCCAACACTTGTTACTACTCAAAATACACATGACAAAAGCCATTAGGTTAACTTCCAATTTTGGAATGTAAATTAGTTTAAATATATGTACTGATTGTCTATATATGACTTAATTATAGTTAGTTTTTGGTATTCCTATAGTATCAGATATTCAATATTATTGTTCTTTATGTTGTGTTATGTAATTTAATTTTTTTTTTGGGTTGAAATCATGTAATCTAATTTTGAATTATAGTTAAATTTGATTTTAAAATTTTTAATGTTACAGGTACAATAAAAATTTTTCACTTATTGAAATTTCATATAATGCCAAAATTTTAAGAAAAAAACTTATAATAGTTCTTTATATTTTTATTATTAGGTTCTTTAATCAAAAAATGATATAAATATATAATTCTCTAATTAAAATATAACAAATATATAATTTTTGCTAATAACTATATAATTATTAAATTAAACTATATACTTGTCATATTTTTATTAAAAATTCATATACTTATTATATTTTGATTGAAAAATATAATAATAAATATATAAGGAATTATACTTAAATTTAATTCAAAATTTTAACATGCGCACTAACAATTCCAGTTTTTAAAGGGGAAAAAAAGCATAAACTATGATTTAATAGTTTGGATAAAATGTTAATGGATTATTGCTAAGAAATGATTTCTGCTATACAAAATGGGTATATGAAAAATGTAAGTTTTTGTTATATTTAATGTACTTTTTTTTAATTTATTATTTATGCTATATTTGTTTTTATTTTATTTATGTTATTTTTATTATTAAGTTTATTGTATTATTCTTTAAAAAAATCTATATAAATGGCATTGTTTATCGTAATGGGTATAGTAAAATGACAAAATTTTTTGTTTGCAATGTTAGTATTTTAAAATAAATTTTTTGTGTGGAGAAATCATATTTGATGGTGATAAGTTAAAAATCTTTATATTAAATTATTTTAAATTGTAAAATTATTTCAAAAGGTATAACTATTAAAATTTTTACTCTAAACTTGTAAATTATAATTTTTTATACAATTTAAATTGTTAGGTTTTGAATTACTTTAAAAAATTTTAAATTTTTTTTATTATAAATATCTTTAAATTAAAATTTGGTAACTATTAATTTTTTTAATATGGACTGATGTGATAATTTTTAGATAATTATTATGTTACTTTTGAATATACAATTATTTTTGGGATGATTATGTCTATGGAGATTGAGTCAGTTTTATTCATTTTTTTTTCTGGATTCATGAATTGAACTTTTATTTTCTATATTTAAATATTTAATTTCAATTTAATTTATTTAAAAATTGTACATAATTCAATTTATAAAATATGCCTACGTAATTTAATTTAAACAAAATTATTTTTTTAGAATTTCATTGTTATCTTATTTTTTAAGTATTTTAATTTACATTTAATTGAAAAATACAAAATCAAGAATATAAGAATTCATTATTCCTAAAAATGAGTTATTTGAAGAGGATATAAGAATTGATGAAGGTTTGTTGTCATCCTTGGAATACTAAGGCAGCATTTAAATTCTTAGACAATATACCACTAGTCAATATCATTGTTCTAATTTATGAAGTTAATTTTTGTGTTTTTATTTTTTGGTTTCATTCAAGTCTCATGGATCTTCTTGAACATCAATGTTGGATATATAATAGAACAGAGGGTAATCATCAAAGGATTACACATGAGTTCTTTACAGGCGTAGAGGAGTTTGTTCAATTTGCAAGTCATTTAGATACATTTAAACAAGAAAGGAGGTTTAGATGTCCTTACGTGAAATGTAAATATATGAGGTATCATAAGATAAATGAAATTAGGATGCACTTGTATAAGAAAGGATTTATGCTTAATTATTACTATTAGCATAACTATGGAGAAGAATGTCCACCATCAGCTTCGATTAAGACTATCATTCATATGGATTTTAATCCATATGAACAAATGATTAGGGATGCGGCTGAAGCATCATTTGAGAGATATGATATGCCTGAAGACCCAAATCCAAGTGCTGCAATATTTTATGACATGCTAAGAGCTGCATAGGCTTCATTATGGGATGGGTGTCAAAATCATACAGTGTTGTTAGTGGCTGTAAGATTGTTGAGTATCAAATCTAATTATAACATTTCAAAGGCATGTACTGATGAGATTATCACATTGATGTCTGAAATTTTACCTTCTAATCACTGAATGCCTGCCAACTTATACCAAAGCAAAAAATTAGTTTTGAAACTTGGTTGTGGTTATCAAAAGATTGACTGTTGTAGCAACGAGTGTATTTTGTACAATGGTGATGTAGCTAATGATAGGGAATGTCAATTTTGCGATGAAGCTAGATTTAAAGAGGCAAGAGTTAGAAAAGGGAGGTTTAAGGAGGTTCCCAATAAATAAATGTGGTATTTACTAATTATTCCAAGACTCTAGAGATTGTTTGCCTCTAATGCCTCAACTAAGTACATGAGATGGCATCATGAAAATTGTCGTGATGAAGGTGTGTTGTCACATCCATTGGATGGAAATGCTTGGAAGCATTTTAATCAAACTCATCCAGAATTTGCATTAGAGCTGAGGAATGTCATATTGGGTCTTTGTACTGATGGGTTCACTCCATTTAGTTTGAGTTTTAAGCCCTACTTTTATTGGCTTGTAATTGTTACCCTATATAATCTTCCACCCAGTATGTGTATGCGACGAGAATATATGTTCTTGACAATCATAATACCTGGGCCTCATAATCCAAAAAGTAAAATTGATGTTTTCTTATAACCCTTAATTACAAATTTGAAGTTGCTTTGGGGAGAGGGTGTGCAAACATATGACATTTATATGAAACAAAATTTCAAGTTTAGAGCTGCCCTTATGTGGACTATTAATGATTTCCCAACTTATGGCATGTTGAGTGATTGGCAAACTATAGGAAGATTGGGTTGTCCCATTTGCATGGATTGTTCAAAGGCATTCCGATTGAAGCATGGAGGAAAAACTTGTTATTTTGATTGTTATCGTCAATTTTTACCAATGAATCATCCATTTCGTCGAAATAAACAAAACTTCCTAAAGAATACCACAGAGACTTCACCACTACCATTGAGGTAGGAGAAGAAATGTATGAGCAAGTTTGAAGATTTCCTAAAATAACTGAATTTCCAAGCCTATCTTTGGAAGGATCCGGCTAAGATCATAATTGTACTAAACATAGTATCTTTTGGGACCTACCCTATTGGCGTGACTTGTTGAATCCACATAATATAGATGTAATGCATACAGAAAGTAATATTTTTCATAATGTGTTCAACACAGTAATGGATGTGAAAGGTAAGACAAAAGATAATGTGAAAGCAAGGTTAGATTTGGCTGTGTACTGTAAATGACCTACTTTACACATGGAGGACAAAGGGAATGGTAAAATGACAAAGCCAAAGGCAGCGTACACATTTAATATGGATCATAAATAGGTAGTATGTGAATGGATTAAATCTTTGAAGCTTCCAGATGATTATGCATCTAACTTGGGACGTTGTATTGATGTGAAGAGTTGCACTTTAATAGAGATGAAAAGTCATGATTGTCATGTGTTCATGAAGAGGCTATTACCAATTGTATCCAATGGGTTACTAGCCTCAATTTCTAATACTTTAATAGAGTTGAGTCATTTCTTTTGAGATCTCTGTGCTCCTACTTTACAAGTAAATAACCTTAATGTGATGGAGCAAAATATTCCTGTCATTTTATGTAAACTTGATAAGATTTTTCCTCCTGGTTTCTTTGATGCCATGGAACACTTACCTATTCACTTGGTGTACGAAGCAACAGTGGGTGAACCTATACAATATAAGTGGATGTATCCATTTGAGAGATTTCTGCATACGCTAAAGAGAAAGGTTAAAAATAAGGCACATGTTAAAGGATCTATTTATGAAGCATATAGACTTAAAGAAACTTCAACTTTTTGTTCTTATTACTTTGAGTCATATGTTCACTCAAGAACTAGGAGGCTCCTCGAAATGATGATGGTGGGGAGTGCAATGATCATCCTCCCATTTTAATTTTCAACTATCTTGGTCAGCTTCATGGAAGATCTACTGGTAACACTCGTTATCTTACTGATAATAAGACTAATGCTATAACGTTGTATGTTCTTCTCAATTGTCCAGAGGTTAAACCTTTTCTAAAGTAAGATTCTTTCATAACTTAGGTGCATATATAGGATTAACTTTTTATCGTAATATTTTCACTATTTAGGATTAACTTTTTTGTGGTATATTGTAGTTTGTATGTTGAGAAATTACTTTCTAGGAATTCAACCTTATCCAATGAGGCAATTGATAAGTATATTTCATTTGAATTTCATGATTGGTTCAAAACTCATATAAGTATATAATTCAATTCATGAATAATTGGTTATATAGTTATGGAACTAAACTTCTTATATTATATTTTCATAATATCTATTCTTTGATTAGGTTTTGAATCCTACAAATGGAATACAAGATGCTTTATTAGTTTCATTGGCTTGGGGTCCTTTGAGACTTGTACATACATGGGATCAATGGTTTGTTAATGGGTATAAGTTTTATACAGCCTCTTAGGCAAAAGGAAGGAAGACAAACAATAGTGGGGTATGTGTAAAAGGAAATAGCCATGGTGAAATTGAATTTTCATATCATGGTGTGTTAAAGGAGATTATACAGTTAGAATTTGTTAGCCTACCAATTAAGTGATTGATAGTCTTCAACTGTGATTGGTATAATCCTACCAACCAAGGAACTCGAGTTTGCTCTAAATATGGTATTATAGAAGTCAAGGCTAAGGGAATGTACAAGGGTAATGACCCTTTTATCCTTGCCCAACAAGCTAATCAAGTATACTTGACACCATATCCAAAATTGATATCCAACAAAAATGGTTGGCTTGTTGTGATTAGAACGAAAGCAAGAAATAAGATTGAAGCCCCTGGTTATGATAATGTAAATGCACCATTTCAAGATGAAAGCAACGGTTCACCTCAATTAGTTGATGCTGACATTAATGAGCAAGATCTAAGAGACAATATAGGTCAAAGTGAAGAAGTGGATGGTGTACATGTTGACTCTTTTATTGATGCAACTGGTGAAATTGAAGAAGAAAATGATGAAGTTTTAGAAGAGAAACTATTAGATATTGACTCATTTGATACTCAAGAGGATCATCTTACTGATTATTCCTTAATAAGTGATTGACAGTGTTTGGTAATAACTTGTTATTATTATTTAACATTTATTTAACTCACTTAACTTATTTTCTAATGTTGGTAATGATAATGCTTTGCTTATTTTTCCCTTCAGATGTCAAATAGAGGTCGTAATAAGGGTGGAGGATCTGCTGCACCAAAAAAAGGAAAAGGAAAGTTTGTACGATAGTCTGAGCCGATTCACATACCATTACTTGCTGTACAGTCATCATCTCCACACTTATCTCCACATGTTGGGACCCCTCCTAGATCAGCATTTGCATCATCTTCTTTTTTGTCTCCACACATTCAAACACCACCTAATTCCTCAACCTTCATTGGTTTAGAGATACCTTCTACACATATTTTGAGTACAGATGCAGTTGACTCATCTTCTCATCCCATTAGATATGAGCCAGGGACGAGGTTGAGTGATGGACGACTAGTTATTAGACCTCGTGGAGTTGATGAGTAAGAATTCTTTAAACGCAACTTTTTTTGTACTGTAGTTATTCTATTATTTTTACTTTTATTGTATCATTTTTTTCATTTGCAGGTTTTATCCACATATCCCACCTATCACCATTTTGTGTTAGATTATTCATAGTAAGTTTGAGCATGGTTGGCTAACATTTATTAAAGTACCTGATATTGTGAAGAATTTATGGTTTGCAGAGTTTAAAGTAAGCTAATTTTATAACCTTGTAAGTTATAATACATATAGTTGATGTGTTACTCTGATTATTTATAATATTAGCTTTGCTTATTTTTAATACAGGGATTGTGTGCTTGGGATCCATTTACTGAGCGATGAATTTACAAGATATAGAGGAAGAAGTGTAGCACTATTATGCGTATATCCTTTAAAGACATTGGTACTGGAAAAACCAAAGGTGATTGGTTATCTCTAACAACTCGAACTGAGTTAGATGAGTATTGGCAAAGTGATGAATTCAAAGCCAAGTCTACACTTACTAAGAAAAACAGGGCTGCAGATACTAGAGGATGCCTACATAGAAGAGGGCGTGTTCCATTTTCAGAGCATAAGAGAAGGATGGTAAATATTCTTTATTTGCGATGGTTTTTTTGAATTTTTATTTCTTTTTAAATATTGTAATTCTTATGTATTTTAACTAAGTGTTGTAGGAAATAGAGTTGGGTAGAGAGGTTCAGATCCCAAAAGTATTCAAGAGGATCTAACACAATGAGAAGAAGGGAGGTGGGATTGGTAAAAAAGCCTATGACACTTATGTAAGTCCTTTAACTTGTTTGTTAATAAGATTGTTACTATAATTTGTTTATATACTTAATATTCATTTGTTCTTTGTTATTATAGAGCCAGTATAAGCAGATGAAGCAAACTCAAGAGTCAGGATCAAATGATACTAATTCTTCTATATGGCTCAAAGTTATTGGTGGAAAGAACAAAAGAGGTCATGCTTATGGGTTTGGGTCAGAGGCTGGTCTTCTTACTTTTGGTGGCACACAGCACTTTGGATATGGCCCTGGTGAGCTTTCACAAATGAGAGCGCACTTAGAGGCCTCATTTGAAAAGAAATTAGAAGAGAAACTATTAAAACAAGTCCAAATTTATGAGACAAGTCTTGCCAAGATGCAAAAGGCACACGAAGACAAAATGAAAGCTTTCATGAAACAAATTATGGCTTACATGAGTATAGGACCTAAAAGAGGTGACACTTCGTATGATGAACGAACCCATGATAATGATGGTGACAATGGTGGTGGTGGTGATGATGATGATTTTGATGATGCAGATGATGATGATAAACAGTGATCCTAGCATTCTTATTCATGTCACATTATGAAAGTATGATATGCAAACTTGTAATGCTAAATACATATTTGTCTTAAGTTTAATGTACTTTCAGATATTTCCAATACAAAAATTACAAGCTTATGGTTTTGTTATTATTAAGGTTTTGTTATTGGTTAGTTGGACATAAGCACTGTGCTTTTTGACTGTTTGAATAAGTTGTAATTATTCAAACAGAGGTAAAGGTATAAAAGTAGGGTTAATGACCAATTTTTCCAATTTTCTCATAGAATTTTTCCATAAGAAAGCTGAAAATACGAAATTTTTTATTTTTCTCACGAAAAAAAAAATTGTTTCTCGCAGTATTTTTTGCGGATTTTTTCTGTTAACATGCTAGAAACACGTAATATTTTCATAATTCTCACGGTATATTCTGTGAGAAATTTTCTCACTAATTTTCTCTCAAAATTTATCTGTCAAAAATAATTTAAAAATCCCCTTTTTCTCACAATTTTTTTCCATGAGAAAACTTCTTGTTTTTCTTATGGAATTTTTCTACGAGAAACCTTTTCTCACAGATTTTTACTGCGAGAAAATCCACGAATTTGACATCACCTTTCTCTCTCATTTTGTTCTCATGGAATTAGTTTACAAGAAATCTTTATCACGAAAATTTTTCGTGAGAAGTTATATTTCCTACGACTAGTTTTTTCACGGTGAGTATTGAGTGAAAATTTCCGTGACAAAAGCTTTTCTCACGGAAATTATTGTGTTTTCTCACGGGAAAATATTGCAAGAAATTATCTATTTTCTTGTAGTGATATAAGAATTGCCCAAGTGGTCCAAACCATCACACATCTCAAACTCACTATGCTATAGGCAAGAATACACACCTAGGAATAGGCTACCAAGTACTCAAAACTTACATTCTCATTGCTTTGGTTCCACAAATGGTTCACTGGCTTTTCTTCCACTTACTTTGTATTTCCTAGCTTTCCACACATTAATCATGAGTTTCATGCTTGTTCTAGGTTAGAACTTCCTTCCTCTCATAGGTTTATTCTTGGTCAAAACACTCAAGAAGAAGCAAGGGGAGAAGATGCAACAAAATGAAAAGAAGTTACCTTAAATCAAGCTCTTTCCAAAAGGTTCTTCCTTGCTTAAATCTTCTCCTTAAATCCTTATACTTCCCCCTCTGAATTAAGCCCAAAACATAACCATATAAGCACCCAAAACTATGGAAAAAGAGAGCAAAGAGAGAGAAATTAATTTTTTAAAGGAAATGAGAGTATAGTTATAAGAATATGATGTAGAGTCAGAAATCCTTTCCCTTATGAAAAGATCTAGTATATGCTCTATAGAAATAGTACAGAGAAAAACAAGCAGACACAGTAAACTAGTAATGTAAGTTCCCTAGCAAAAAGAATTCCTAGAAGAGTTTAGTCTCAAAGGAAGTAAATGAAGCCAGGAAGAAGGGAAAGAAAAACTCAGGTATCAAGAAAATGAGAAAGTTAGAGGAGGCTTTATCCCAAGAAAATGAATTTTTCATTTTGGTATCATTTATTATTCATTTGGTCAAAATTATTTTTATGTCATTCGAGGGTCAAATGAGGTCCAATGGTCCTGCAATTTTATATGAAGAAACTAAACATTCACAGTGACCTATAACCACTAGAAGCACCTCATTTGGAGGTGTGTAGAGAGAGATATGCAATTTTGAAGTTAGAACTTACTGTTAGTAATGCAGCAAGACCCTCAATATTGTTCCATCAATTTTCGATAGTTTAATGTCATTTTCTGGGTCTAGAGTATTTTTCCCTTAAAGTAGACATTTGTAGCTTTCCAGATTAATATGGTTTACTTGATTTGGATTTTTATGGAATTAGTTATGAATTTTTGAAGCTTATATCAGTAAATTGTATCAGCAAACAGGGCAGCCGGACCTTTCATGCTTTTCAGTTGTCAAACATGGTCCAACTGGGTTTTTCATGCCTGGAATTATTTTTAGCCTATAGTAGACATCCTAAGCTTTTGAAAAGTTATCATTTACCTTAATTCGATTGTTCTATAATTAATTATGATTTTTCAAAAGTTGGTGGCAGAAATTTGAATTTTGAACCCAAGGCAAAAATTTCATTTTTCAAATGTGGGGCTCTAAATCCAAAATGTATAAGGTGTTTCATGTTGTTCATGACTTATTTAGATGGAATATGAGTAGGAAATGATATTGGGGAGCCCACAAGGTCTTCAAGGAAAAATTTTAATAGCTAAAATGCTACACATACTATAATGAACCATAGTTTTGATCCATTTTCTTCTTGCAACCTATGTATGAAGCATGAATGGAATACGATATTTGGAAGAGTAAGGCTAGGATGATATGGTGTTACATTTTTGGCATTAAAGCAAGGATTTAGACACTTTTTGCTCAGCATTTGGTTTTTGAATTGCCAAAACAGTATTAAGAGGGGAATCCCAATATAGAATGATATAAAAGGAAACACACTAATAGCACAAGTTCAGTATGCATAGAATGAGTCCCTTATAATATAATTTCATGAAATGAAAAGAGGAACTAGTATATGATCTCTATCCTATGAGAGATGTTAAGCACACCTGATGTGTGAAATACCCTGGTGCTAAAAGCACTTGAAAGTAAAACATGGGCATAGGCAGAAATTGCAAGATATGAGAGGAAGATAGAATGAATATAGATAAAGTATAGTAAGTCAGTGTAACACTCCAAAATTTATTAAAGTGCTAATCATGGATTTGGATTAATTAGAAATAATTAATATGGAATAATCGGGTAAGTTAAGCGAATGGAAATTTTAGAGAGAAAAATTATTAATATGAGTTTGAGATTTAATTGGGATAGAAACTTCATCTAGGCTTAAATTAATGTAAGAGATCATGATAAGAGGCTAATGGAGGCCCAATAAGTTAGGTGCAGACCCAATCTGATTCAATGTGATAAAGGCCCAAGATCTACCTTTTATAGGCTCTTATAATTAGCCTAACAACCTTTGTGCAGACCTAAATCTTTTGAGCTCTTAAAACTTGGCCTAACCCAATTAAAACCTAACAGCCCAACACATGAAAGCTAGCCCAACAAAGCTTAAATCTGAAGCCCATTTAGAGTTGGATCTTTGGAGCAGCCCATAACCCATAGAAAACCCAACTTAAACCCTAAAAACTAACCTAGCCACCCCTCATTCTGCAGAACCACAAGGAACACACACAAAATTTAGAGGTCCAAAGGTAAGGCTAGGGTTCTTGGCATAAATCTATCATTTCCAACTTCTAGAGCAAGATTCAGCTAAGGTAATAGTTATATAACTTAATCCTCTTATCTTTCTCTTTCATTTGACCTGATTAATGTTCCAACTGGGGCACTTTCATCTACACCCAAAATCTGAAACTTTCCATTTGGTGTTTTCATGGTAAAATTTCGTAGGTTGAGGCTAGGGCTGACATTAGATAAGTATAAACTCTTCTTTTTGAGATATTTTTGCTAGTTTGAAACCTTAATGATTGAATTATAGTATGGGTATAATTTTTAATGAATTTGCTTAGGATTTAGGGTGATATATTAAAGTTTTTGGTAGAGGACACCTTCATTCTGAATTTTGGAAATTAGTAGTGGCTGGGAAGATTTTTGTACCAGTGGTGGCTTTTGCAAATTTATCTACAAGTGAGGTAACTGGGGTTCATGTTAATTCCATGCATATGTCTGTTTAATTTTGTATCTGCTGCAAGATTATGATTTTGAATGCTAAATGAATTGGTTAGCTATTTATTATATGTGATTAGACCTTGTGAGTCAATGGTAGAGCTGTGGTGCAGCTACCACCCATGCATGTGCTTCAATTGGGCACCGAGTTATGATCAAACCCTAGATGCACTGAGCCCTGGTTGTGCTTATTGGGGAATGGGTGCCATGGACGGGCCTCTCCTGATGTTATTGGCCTTTAACATATGGAAATATGATTGTTAGTATGGGATGGTAATTATAGTAACCTAACCATTTCCTTTGTTGATATGACTGATATGATTCTGATATTAATTTTAATTCATACATATATGTTAATTAAATTAGATATTATGAATGAAAAATTCCTTGGTTACTGAGATTCGTATCTCACCCCATTTCATGAGATCATACTTTCAAATGAAGGCTCTTCGGGTAAGGATAAGGAAAAGTAAGTGGATGAAAATCCATGAGCTCCAACCATATGGGGAGAAGGCTACACTTAGACTGGTTTATTTAGAATAGATGCTAAATTTTGTATTATTTTTGTATATCATCATCATGTAATCATGTTGCCAAGTGTAAGCTCTTATATTTTGATTACTTAGGTTGTATCTATTGAGGAGTTAGGCCTCATCTTAGCTTGGTATTGGATGTATGAACTTATAACACCTGATGTATAAATTTTAATGAATTTATGGTATGGTATACTATTGGAAATATAATTATGTGATGCATTAGGTGTTGATATGAACCATTGATGTATGAAACCTCTAACGAAATGTGTATCGAATGTTAATTGTTGATAGTGCATGAATTCTTGCTGTCATTAATCTATGAATTTGCTGGCATGTGGTAGTTGGACGAGTAGGAATTAGTACTTAAGTTTTGAATTGGTAATGGTAAAATAGCTGGGTAAATAAGGTAGATAAATACCATTAAAGTCATATAAAATGAGGGGAAGTGGTCTTAAGGTGTTCCTAAGAAGAGAATTGGAGTGCATAGGATGAAATTTGGGAGATGTAGTTACAGTAGGGAGTCACGCCACGGCTAGGAAGGCCTCGCCACGACCTGAAGAGTGACAGTGGTGAAGAACGTCGCAGCTTAGTGCAAAAAAAAGTGCCCAGGAGGGTGGCAGAAAGAAACCTCACCGTGGCACAATTGGTCTTGCTGTGGCTCTAGTTAAGGAAACTAGGTAAGGAGTGTCCAGTAGCAAGCCTCACCGTAGCGCAAGCATTTTCCGCCGAGCTTAGAATTGTGGAATTCAAACAGTAGTCCTAGGAGACATTTCTGTTGCAATGCCACGTAGGCTAGTCATGGTAAAATTTGTATGAATTGCCCAATGATTCCCGAGAGTAACTTAGCCATGGCATGAAAGGTCAAGGTCGCGACACAAAGTGAAAAATGTAGCTTTTGAACTCTAGAACACAACTTAGCCGCGGCGGGAAGGTTTCAAGTCATGGCATAGGTCCTCAAACTCCTACCTTTAGCCTAGAAACCCCAATTTCTTTAATGGTAATGCTAGGAAATGATATAGGGACATTTAGGGGAGGTTTTTGTGTGTTGAAACTGATGGATGGATGAATCACAAACCCCTAATGATAGTACAATTTCTTTTATGCATTCTTACGCTTGTGGTTGTTTAGTGATGACCCTAACATCAAGGTTCAAATTTTCCTATATTTTCATAATGTAATAAATTGTAACGACTCCAAACCTTGATCATTAATTATTAATTGTGTAGTTAACCATAATTACCATGGTTAGAAGATAGGGTTGTCACAGTCAGCAAAAGTAAAGAAAGAAAGAAAGAAAGCTTGAACGAAAAGGTTAAAAGTGGGAAAATCAAGGATCCTATAAAAAGTAATGAGTAAATGTTAGAGTACTTTTGAATATTAGTATGATGGGATCACAGAGAGGTAGATGCTACAAAACCCACTTCACATGAAAAGCATAGTAGATATCTGAGTTTAGCCTAAGAGGTTACAAGTAGTAGTTGCTGGGTTAGATACAGTGATCTTAGACTTTGATGTCTCCCAGAGACGGAACCCAATAGATCCTAGTTCAGTATAATGGGTCGCAATAGACCCCTAGTAGGGCTCTCAGAGGCCGCAGTAGATCCCATAGAGTTACAGAGAGCCCACAATTACAATACAACAGTTCTTTGGAGAGATAAAGGCCTAAAATAGTTTTTATAGAACAGATAGTCTTAGAGACTAGCACAGTTTTAGACAATTTTTGTCTCGAAGACTAGAGATACTCCTAAGTCTAGTAGACTATTGCCACAGAAATATTTAGGCTACACTCAGATATTGAGACCACTGACTAGACCTGTGGGTGAAATGTGCATAACATGTGGGATAGGGAAAGAAAGAAAGTGGCTTTCCAAAGTTATAACTAGATGAACCATTACCCAATAGATATTACACCTGACCAAGGGATAGAGAGATCCTTATATACTAGAGTCATATATTAGCAAGGGGTCAGGTGCATCCCTTTATGATAGGGTAAGTAGTAGATCATATCTCTAGCAGTTGAAACTGTGAGAAAGTTGGCGTCCCATGAGAATTTAGTAGTAGTCAATGGCAATTGCTCTTCAAAGCCAGTATAAAAAGGGTCAAGTAATATAAGTTAGTTACTTAGTTGAGGAATTAAATAATGCTCACGTTTAAATGAGTAAAGGGTAGAAAAGTCCAGGCTTAAAGAGGTAAATATGATAGTAAGTAGAGGAACTAGGACTACTAAGAACAAGATCTCCTTAAAAGATTCATACTCCCAGTAAGTGATTAAGATGTGAGGCCTATAATAGAAAGAAATATGAATTGTGAGCTAGTGATGAGCTAGTGAGGAAAGAGTAAAATTAAATAGTAGACGGTATGCTGAAGTAAGATAAGTAAGCAGATGGAAATCCTCAAATGGCTATTAATGAAAGTTGATGAGACCTTATAAGCCATTAGGAGATAATAAGGGAGAATTAATGGTAAGTAAGTTATGTCCCAAGACATGTAAGAAAGTCTACTGAGCAGAAAAGTCAACCCCTATGAGTGGGTTACGACTAATCAGGTAGGAAATGATAAGCTCTCCTGAGAAATAGGCTAAAGTTATAAGAGTATAGTTATAAGAAAGTAATGTAAAGTCAGAAATCCTCACTCTCCCAAATATTGTATTCCATTCATGCTTCATACATAGGTTGCAAGAAGAAAATGGATTAAAATCATGGCTCATTATAGCATGTGTAGCATTTTAGCTATTAAATTTTTTTCCCGTAGACTTTTTGGGCTCCCCAATATTATCTCCTACTCATATTCCATCTAAATAAGTCATGAACATGATGAAACACCTCATACATTTCAGATTTGGAGCGCCACATTTGAAAAATGAAGTTTTTGCCTCGGGTTCAAAATTTAAATTCCTACTACCAATGTTGGAAAATCATAATTTATAGAAAAATAAAATTGAGAAAAATGATAGCTTTCTAGAAATATCAAGATGTCTACTATAGGATAAAAATAATTCCAAGCATGAAAAACCTAGCTAGACCACGTTTGACAACTGAAAAGCATGAAAGGTCTGGCTACCCTATTTGCTAATATAGTTTACTAATATGAATTTCAAAAATTCCTGATTAATTAAAAAAAATAAAAATCAAGTAAACATTACCAATCTAAAAAGATACAAATGTGTATTTTAAAGGAAAAATAGCTCTAGAGCCAGAAAATGACATTAAACTATCGAAAATCAATGGAACAAACTGAGGCTCCTGCTACGTTGCTGACAATAAGTTCCAACTTCAAGAAAGCATATCTCTCTCTACACACCTCCAAATGAGGTAATTCTAGTATAGGTCACTGTGAATGCCTAGTTTCTTTATATAAAATTTCAAGACCATTGGACCTCATTTGGCGCTCGAATGATACAAAAACAATTCTGACCAAATAAATAGTAACTGATACCAAAATACAAAATTTGCTAAATTTTGAAAAATCATAATAAATTCTATAGACCTCTAATTAATGCAATTCTTAGACTAGTAGAAATCTCGATATGAGATCTTTATGTTTGTAAAATATTAGCCTCTAATTCGTTCATTTAGTCACTTTGTGATATAGAGTTGTAAAATGACACTTTTAAGCCTTTATATGTGTCATTTGGGTACCAAGTGCTCTTTTAATATCATCATGACCATTTGAGCATGTGGAAAAGCATAAAAACAACCCTCTAAACATGCTCAAAGGGTCAAAATACTCATACATTACAAATTCACTCTCCCACTTGCCCTCATACAAGAGATTCTACATGTCTATCTTTGCATATCAATGTCAAAAACATTCATTCTCATTCATATACCCTTAGTTTCCATACATACATCACATATACATGTATCTACATATGTCTAAGGGGTTATACATAATTTAAATCATTACATTATATCACTTGACATCCATATTGCTATAATACAAGCATTTTACAACTTCTTTACCAACCTCCATGTCTTCAAGTGGGGTTGCTCCCAAATTCCTTGCTATTTTGCTCCACCTAGACATGTTAGTTAATGGAGAGGGAGTGAGACTCAAAGAATCTCAATAATCTTATACACTTTCAATCATACATGATGGATGCATTATCATGCAATGGATGCTATGCATGGTCTATGAGCTACATGTGCATATCAAGAGCATAATTTTCATTTCATAAAGTCCTAATTATATCAAAGGAGACTCTCAAGACCTTGGTTAGCCTCACCCACTTCTCTTGGGACTTTTGGACTTGCCTCACCCATTTCTCTTGAGACTTTTGGCTTGTCTCACCCATGTTAAGGGACTTTTGGCTCATCCTCATCTATGTTAAAGGACTTTTGGCATCACCAAGTCTATTCAAGTCTTATTCATACATAAAGTCAATTTAATACACATAAGTAGCACCACATATATTCTTACTAGCTAAACATGCTTTTCATAGTTCAAACACACACACACAAGCATCTCAAGCAGAAAAAATCCACACACGTACATGAGAAAGGTTAGAGGGTTACCTTTTAATGAATCACAATGCTATTCTCTTAGAATTCCCTTCCCCTTCTCGGTTACACTCTTGCAAGGAAGTAGGACTCATTTCCCTTAGCCTATAAATACAAACAGAGCATAACTAAGTCATTGAAATAAAACTTACCTCCTTGCAACTCAAGACTAGGCTACTTGACTCACAGACCCCATCATGGTTCCATAGTGCACACAGTGAGGCAACACATGGAGTTCTTGCTCTTAGCCCCCATTTCTTAATCATTCTAGATTCTTGACATAATTTAAACTCTTGGGAGCTATCACAACTCAATCCCAAAGGTGCTAGACTCATAATGCTTCTTTGGATACTCATGGAAGTGGTCTTACTTTCCTTGGTAGGAGTTGCATATGGGAAGTTCTTTAGGGGTCTTAGGAACTCATATAAACATTTACATAGGCTTAAAAACTCTTAGATAAGTTCAAATTTTAGCCTATTTCCACTAACCCCTACTTTTCTATCTTGCAAATTTTCATGGTTCTTCCTTAGTTCTCTTTACATATACTTGTTTCCCACACTTTAGATCATAAGATTCATGCTTGGTTTTGCCCAGAACAACTCCCTCATGACTACTCCCATGAAGGGAGAAAATCACCCATACATGAAGAAGAAGGAAGAAGCATGGATGCTAATGTTCTTACCTTGAGTTCAAGCTCTTCTTACATGCTATTCCTTTCCCTTTGGCTCTCTTCCTCCAAGTCAAACTTCTCCCCTCTGGTCTGAGCTCAAAATAGAACTAAAAGCTTCCATAAATTCATAAGAAGGAAGAGGAAAAGGAGGAGGATGGGTTTGCTAAAGAAAGAAGTATGAAACACTACACTTTCCTTACCCTTTTTCTTGGATTTTTCTCTTCTTCTTCCTTCTTCCTTGGACGCCCTCCTCAACTAGTCTTTCTCTCTCCTTTTTAGCAAGTTAAAAGTTGATCTAGAGGTGAGAGAGAGTTTTGGAAGTTTTAAGAAGTGATTTCCCTTTTCACACTTTTTTAGACTAAATCTCGCTATAATAGGAAACAACCCTTTCTACGGCAAACACTTATCAGTTCCAGGTGCTCCTGTGCTCGTTATGGCTGGCACTATTATGAGAAACTCTCTGGATTTTGTATTAGCCTTGAACTTGCTATAGTTAATTGGCTTCTCGCTATGGCGAACAATTATACTCGCTATAGCGAACAATATTCTTGTTATAGCTAACAAGTATACTCGTTATAACTAACAAACTTAGAAAAATTCCAGTAACCTTTAGTTCTCATGTCTACAAAAACTCAGATGTTACATAATTAAATTAAGAAAAATTCTTAGATGTTACATTTCCACCCTTCTTAAAAGAAATTTGTCCTCAAAATTTCTAAAAACAATCAAGCAAGATCTTCACTAATTATTCCAACTTTTCAGATCTCACATTATTACTTTGTGAAAGAAGACATTAGGTGAAGCTTGATTGAATTTCTTAATTCCTTTTCTTTCTTTAATCATTATAGTTTATGTTGTTAATCTTTCTAGTTGTTATGGTATTAAAAAAAAAATTATGAGTGACAAATGGCTAAAAATTCTATAAATTTTTAAATAGAAGACATTAACAAATGGCTCTTTTGTCTTCTTGTTGGGGCTTAACATTAGTAGCTAATTAATTCTTTAGTTTTGTTCATATTCATCTTGGTGGGAATAGAGAAATTTCATACAAAAAATAGTTCTTAAATAATTTTCTAAATGTTTGAGCTTTGAAAACAACATTATAGTTTTTAACTAGAACATTTGATTATGGGAACTAACTATTAGCATATCTAAAATTCCTTGTCTCCAAATCTTTGTTTGGACATAGTCCTTCAATTTAAATTATTAAATTAATTAATAACTAATAAATTCAATAAAAATTAAGGCATTTTCTTTTATCAATCTCATCATCTCAATTTAACATCCATAATAAGAAAATAAAAAACCAAAATCAAAATATGAAAAATCCAAATTAGTAGCATCTCAATTTGAAATCTTAACTCAATCTCAGCTTATAAGAGGAAGGGATTGTAATAATACTTGGAACAGGCCATGCTTTTATCCTTGGATAGCAATGGTGGAATGGGTGTTGCATCTTCATCCCTAAATGATGGGATGGAAGCTAATTAACATGCAAGCAATGCTTCATCTACAAAAAATGATGTCAACAAAGAACGATGACATTTGGTAAACAATGGAGGTAGACAAAGGGTCAGGACTATGGGAGATCAAAGTCTAGCTTGTGATAATGGAGGAGATGTTAAGGATTAGGGCAATTATAAAATGTCCTAATTGCAAATTTTAAAAACCATGGTTAAGACATAAAGTTTAACCATATGGTTTTTGAAAAACCAAGGTTAAGGCATAATGTATTAATTGCATTTTATTAAAAACTATGGTAAGACCTTGAGTCTTAACCATGATTTATAAAAATTATAGTTAAACTTTATATCTTAACTACAACTTTTGAAAACTATGGTTATACCTTGTATCTTAGCAATGGTTTTTTTGTAAACCATGATTAAGATAGTAGCCTTAACTACAATTACATAAATCATGGTTAAGACTTGACATTGTCACAGTTTTTGTAATTGTGGTTAAGATACCATGACAAGAAACCCATTTTTTAGTAGTGGCTTGTGTGTCATTTGGAGATTGAAGGAGCAACACTTATATTTTATAGGATGATAAGGTGCCAAATACAATTCAAGAGACTCTATCATGCCCTAATAAGGAAAATCAGATAAAAGCAATGGGAAAAGAGATGGATTTGATGAGGATAAAGCTTGTCTTAGACTTGGTTGATTTTCCATCTAGTAGAAAGGAAATTAGGAACAAATGGGATTTCAAGATAAAAAGAAAGGTTGATGGATCAATTGAAAGATATAAGGCATGCTTTGTTACTAAGGGTATATACAACATAAGGGAATAAGTTATGAAAACATTTTTTTTTTTGCATTTGTGATTTAATTCCAATAGACTAAACCTAGTTATAGCTGCAAATTTGGACTTGGAATTACATCAAATATATGTAAAAATCGCATTTTAAAATGGAGAACTGGATGAAAAAAATCTTTCTAGAAGAACTCTTAAGTTTCAATGTGAAAATAAGGGATCATAAATTGCAGAGTCTCCAAAGGTCTATTTATGAACCAAAACAATTATCTAGATAGTGGATTTAAGATTTCATCAACTAGTAACTTCACATGAGTTTCAAATGGTCAATGAAGACCATTGTGTTTACACTAATAGATTTAAAGGAAATGTCATAATGTTATCCCTTTATGTAAATGATATACTATTAATTTGCTAGAATAGTCTAGATTCTATTGTAGTCATCAACAAATGGTTGTGCTCAAATTTTTAGATGAAGGATATGGGTGAAGTAGAGTATATCTTTGGTGTTAAACTCTTAAAGAATTGCTTGGATAAGTTAATTTCTTTTTCATAAGAGAATTATATTAAGAAAATTCTTGAGTAATTCAGTATGAAAGATTGCAAAGCCATTAATACACTTGTAGTAAAAGTTAATAGCTTAAGTCATAAGATGTGTCCTCAAATTGAATTTGAAAAAAAATTTATGGAAAGAGTCTTTTATTCTGGCGTTGTTAGCAGTTTAATGTATGCAATGATATGTACAAGATTAGATATTTGTTATGTGGTTGGACTTATGAGTTAGTACCATAAAATTTAAGTCAATAGCAGTGGAAAGCTACCAAATCCAAATTAATAGTATTGAAAGGTATTACTGACTATGTGTTGTGTTATTAAGGAAGTGATTTATGCTTAATGTGATACTTTGATGTGAATTGTGCTGGAGATCTAAATTTATTGATAGCATTATAGAAAGCTATCAACTTTTGGTTATACTTTCTTGTTAAATAATGGTGTCATATCTTGGGGCAACATGAGGCTAACATAGATAGCATTATCCACCTAGAAGCAGAGTTTGTTGTATGTTCTATAGTAGTACAAAAGGCTATGTGGCTAAAGAGGTTCAATGAACACTTGGGGATTACTTATGGGACATGAAGTCAAGTGCTGATCTTTTGTGATAGTTAATCAACCATAGCCTACACGAAAGACCTTAAATATTATAGTAAGACTAAGTACATAGGCACAAGATATAATTTTGTTAGAGATGTGGTAGCATAAAAGAGTGTTGCACTGTAATATATCTCTATGCTAAGATGTTAATTTATCCCTTGACAAAACCTATAACTAAAGATGTGTATGTGGAACATATAAAGTCTCTTCGTATGCATAGGACATAAAGCATCACACCTAATATATAGCTTGATTGTTGAATAAATACATGTGTTTATTATTCTTAATATTATGCAATGAGCATAGATAACACATACATAGTGTGATAGTATGTCATACAATAGGTTGATAAGGTTGGCTTTCTCATATGCGTAAACACTTTTAACACTCATAGAGAGTGAGCAAAGATAAAACATTTGTGTTAGCTATGTGAGACAGTAAAGCTCTAATTTGGCAAAGAAAGACCACAAAAAATAAACATGTTACCTCAACAAAAAGAAAAGGAAGGTATAGATAAAATTTGAAAATATAATTAAATGGATTAACTTATGCATTCCCACCTTCCATGATATTTGTAGCTAGGTGCAAAGTATTTCCTAGGTGCCATTAGAGGTGGGTGGAATGGTACAATTTAGATTAGGCATTGTGTGTGTCTAGACTAAGATCTTGCAATGTTAATAAAAAAATCAAATCGATATATGTTCTTATGAAATAAAAGAAATACCTTCACATGCATTTCATAGTGCATGTGTTTAATGATCACAATTGGGAAAAAAGATAATTATCTAAAACATATACAACTATGCTAGTGCCTGAGACATGCCTATTATGAGTATGTTCTGATAACATCATAAGCATAGATACTATGCATGCAAGAAGGCAATCTAAGATCAAACTCGAGAGGGATTAAATTTGCAATGAGTACAGTGTATATAGGTAAATGTAGGACATTTAAGGCACACAAGTGAATATATAATATATATATGAAGGTTGTAGTCTTTTTATGCTGGTCCTATAATAGGATTTCTATTATAAAAGCTCTCAAATATTGTATCTTAGTAGTTGTAGCAAAGCACCTTGTGTGAAAGTTCAAGAAGAATAGAAAGTTTTCTATTATTCAGCCCATCATGTGCAAGTGAAAGATATTAGAACACAAGATGCTCATGATCCAACCCAATAACCCAATTTAATTAGTTAGTTAATTAATAAAAAATTGATTAATTACTAGAAAATTAATTAACTCATTAATTTTTGAGTTTAAAATGCTTATGGTCAATTTTTAAAAGAATGGTGGGTTGCAGTGTGGGTTAACTGAATAGAGAAAATTATAATAAAATTCTATCATACTTCTTCCTTATACAGAGAGCACAAAACAGAGAGAATAGAGACTCTCTTTGACAGAACCCATACTTCTCAGTATGTTGAATTTTGGTGCATCTGCTGTGAAAACAAACTGAGATTCTATTGGAGACTTCGATTAGAATCGATATGGATAGAGGGCTTGAAGATTCTTCTGCTATACAAGTACGTACCCGAGTGCTTCACATACTCTTCTTTTCCATTTTTTTCATGTATGTATTTCATCCATGTGTTTTGACTTAAATCACCTTTTATTAATTTGTGGAAAACTTTTTTTAGGCTAAATCCGCTAGCCATAATTGACATTTGATCGAACTTGAAGGTAATATCATCTTTTCTTAACATTTTGATATTGTTTATTGTTAGTATAATTGAGGTGAATTTTATTTATGTATTTTATCTATTTGTATTGGCTAATCACTTTTTTATTACTCTGTATAACAACTTTTGTAGATTATTTCTCATCTGAGATCTTAAATCGAGTCTGAAGGAAATATGATCTTATTTACCAATTAATGCAGTAATATTGTGCATGTCGGTTTCAAAATAGAGCATACTTTCCCAAGTTGAAATTAAAAAGAAAAAAAAATTGCATTCACCCAGATTCACAAACTTAATTATTAGAATATATTTAATCAATTTCTTTTGGCCATTTGATATGATTCTTTCCAAAATAATAATACTAAGTATTCAAAATTTTTCGGTCAACAATACAACCGTGTTCATTCAATTGAACACGTATTCAGTTCTCCCATTAATTGACCAAGTATTTAATTTTTTGACTTTGACCTTTGTTTCACTATGAGTTTTTTTTTTTTGGGGTATAAGTTTGATTATCGGTCGTAAAATTGCACAAATTGCGATTTCTCAATATTTGTCACTGGTCAAAGTTTATTAATCATATTACTATTAAAATAATTTAAAATATGATGATAATTTTACTGGTGTTAATGTCCCTGACCTATTTGTAATTGTTGATGAATTTACTGACGGAATTAATTTATATTATATCTATCATATTCTAAAATTTAAAATTCCAATATTTATGTTCCAAATAATTTCTTGTATATATATTACACATATGAGTTAAATTATTTTATTAGTTCCTATAATTTAACTTAAATTTTTATTTAATATTTTATAATTTAAAAAATTATAATCAATTTGTTGTAAAGATTTGATTTGGGAACAGAGGCTTTTTTATAAGCTCAATGAAAGTTGTTTCTTGATTGTTCGTCTCAATCCTTTCTTACTCTAGCTGAACATTAGGCCACCGCTGTTAATCTTCTTATTCCTATACATTGAAGCAAATCTGTGTCTTCAGATGATTTCTTCTTCTCCGTTGTCAAGGAAGGATATTTTTTATAAGACTTCAATGGAAGGGAATGATCTTTACGCTTAATTGCAAAGAGAACTCTTAATCAACGAAGAGATCAAAGAAATTCCAAGGTAC
Organism: Erythrophleum ivorense; assembly: GCA_026724425.1. NCBI lineage: Eukaryota > Viridiplantae > Streptophyta > Magnoliopsida > Fabales > Fabaceae > Erythrophleum > Erythrophleum ivorense. The sequence continues at coordinate 948,147 of JAIUCV010000031.1, forward strand.
TGGTTGCTACATAAAAAATTTAAGAAAAGGGAATGTAGATTTTTAAAATAAAAAAAAATGATCGTCTAATTTAAATATCTCTCAGAAAAAAAAGTTATAATTCACTCAAAATTTTAACTCTAACTCTGTTCTAAACACTCACGTTTTTGAAGGATTGTTGGTTCTAAAACTTTGGAATTAATATATACGGATTAAAACTTTTTAGTTTTCAAGTTAGTTTTTCTATTACAGAAAAAGCGTATCCTTTTTTATTTTTCTTTTTGGAGATTTCAAAGTAAAAAATTAATATTAAAAAATGGATTTATAAGGCAAAGACATGACAATTATTTTGCTTCATTTGTTTTGCTTTGGAAATACAGACACACACACACACATATATTACGGGTAAGGTATTCTTGGACTTCGACAGGCTATTTCAATTTATCGAAACAAATACATGCTTCTTGTCGCCGTTACTTGTACATGGCAAATTATCGCTTCATTCTGGCTATTGCAAAGCTTGCATACATCATCAAATGTGATATGTTTGGCTTTAGTGTCTTGACTTGTTATGGAAAAGCATCCAAGTGATCTAATTTTCTATATACAAACATCTAGTGTTCAAAACATCAACTTTGAAGAGATTTTAGACCACATCTATGACCATCTGCAGAGGAACAAAAGTTAAAGAAATTGGCTTTCATTGGGAATCTAGCTCTTTCTTGTTTACAAGCAAACCCTCTATCCATGCGAAGGATAGATCAGATAATTTAAATGGATAGTGCTCATGAGTGAAGTATGTTTACTTGTTCTCTCTATGGGCTTGCTATAAACAAGTGCCTGGAGCACATGCTATGTTATTAAGCGACACACAGTTTTTTTTCCCCTTTTTCAACATGACCCAATGGCAGAGAACATATTCCAAAGTCTTCAAGGCCTACTTAAAGGGTTGCTATCTGTAAACCGTGTTCCTTTTAACATTAGTAAATAGGTGAAACATGTAATCCTTATTAATAATTTTCTACATAAATAAAATGCCTCATCTTCCTACTAAAAACAAAAAAACGTTAAACAAACAACTTGGAGAATCTTTATATATTCTTAAGGAGGACAAATACTTGCCTGCAAAGTCCCTATTTCTACCTTTGGCTTTGTTGGCTATTGCTTTTAGTCTAAGGATAGTGCTAATTTTTTAATGTCTATAAACCAAACCGTATCCTTTAAGTTGGATTGACTTGTGGAAATTTATGACTAACTAGACCCTCTTCGTTTGGTTATTGTTGATCTAGCATATCTCTACCTCTCTTTGATTGCCGTTTTCTTACGTCAAGCATGATAGTGCTATTGTTTTTGCTGTAAAGATAGGGCTGATCTTTTTATATTTTTAAAACCAAACCGTATCATTTAAGTTGGATTGACTTGTGGAAATTCATGGCTAATGCTGATCTAATTTTAGACTAATGCTAATCTAACAAAGTCTCTTTGCGCCCCAGTTGCAACATGGTCAATGCCAAGGTCTTCCTACTAATAGGATATAAAAAGGAACTCTTCATTGCAAAACAAGCAAATTTGAACAATGGCGCAGCATAAAATTTTTGTGTTCCTCGTAGTTCCAGCAACCTTGGTTTTGTGGGCACTATGCCAAGTCACTTTAGGACTTACAGAAATTGAAGCTCTGCTCAATTGGAAACAAAGTCTCCCAAATCAACCAATTTTGGATTCATGGGTCTCTCCAGCACACACCAACTCCAGTGTAGCTCAAACCCCATGTTCATGGCATGGAATCAAATGTGATTCTTCAGGAAGTGTGATTGAAATAAACTTAAATCACACTAGTCTTAAAGGTACCCTTCAAAACTTGCACTTCTCTGCCTTCCCAAATCTTCTTTTTCTTAATCTCAAATTTAATGAACTTAGTGGCCCTATACCAGAAAGCATTGGAGTACTCTCAAAACTCCAATTGCTTGACCTTAATCATAATCATCTCAATGGTACTATACCTCTTTCTCTTGCTAATCTGACTCAACTTTATGAGCTTGATCTTTCACAGAACAATCTAACAGGAATATTAGACCCTCACCTATTCCCTAATGGCACTAATCAATCGAAGATTGGGTTGATTGGAATAAAAAATCTCTCTCTTCAGGACACCCTCCTTGGTGGTAGAATTCCAAATGAAATAGGGAATATAAAAAACTTGACTACTCTATCTCTAGATGGAAATAGCTTTTATGGGTTCATTCCACCATCTCTGGGTAATTGTACACATTTAAGCATTCTCACATTATCTGAAAACAACCTCTCAGGCATTATCCCCCCCAGTATTGGTAGATTGACCAATCTTATTGAAGTGCGCTTCCATGTAAACAACTTACATGGTCATTTGCCACAAGAATTTGGAAACCTTTCATCTTTGATTATCCTTCTTCTATCTCAAAATAACTTCACTGGCCAGTTACCACCGCAAGTGTGCAAAGGTGGTAAGCTTGTCAATTTCACTGCAGCCTATAATAGTTTTGTTGGTCCAATCCCAATAAGCCTAAGAAATTGCCCTTCTTTATTTAGAGTTCGACTTGAACATAACCAATTGACAGGTTATGTAGACCAAGTTTTTGGAGTTTATCCTAATCTTACTTCCATTGACATAAGCTACAATAGAGTGGAAGGTGAGCTCTCTGCAAATTGGGGTGCCTGCCAAAGCTTGCAATCTATTATCATGGCTAGAAATTTAATAGGGGGAAATATTCATGGTGAGATCTTTCAATTGAAACAATTACAAAAGCTTGACCTGTCCTCAAATCGAATATCCGGTGAGATTCCTCCACAAATTGGAAGTGCCTCCAACTTGTACCTTTTAAAGTTGAGTATCAACAATCTTTCTGGTATGATACCAGCAAGCATTGGAAAGCTTTCTAATTTGCAGTCTTTAGACCTATCAATGAATAGGCTATGGGGACCTATCCCTTACCAAATAGGGGATTGCTACAAATTGCTAAATTTAAATTTGAGCAACAATGGCTTCAAGGGCAAAGTCCCATACCAAATTGGAAACCTTGCAGCCTTACAAGATTTTTTGGACTTGAGTTATAATTCACTTTATGGAGAAATCCCTGCAGATTTAAGTAAGCTCAACAATTTAATAAGCCTAAATATGTCTCATAATAATCTATCAGGTCCTATCCCTGATTCTCTAAGTAGTATGTTGAGCTTGTCAAGCATTAACCTCTCTTACAACAATTTAGAGGGTCCTGTACCAAATAGTGGCATATTTAATTCGTCTTATCCATTGGATTTGAGTGACAACAAAGATATATGTGGGAGGATCCAAGGATTGAGACCTTGCAATGTCTCAATTATAAAAGCACATAGTGGAAGTAACAAAGAGAAAGTTGTGATAGCTATTGTTGCTTCTTTAGTAAGTGCATTGCTTGTTTCATCGATGATAACTATTATTTTTGTCATTCGATATAAGATAAACTCTGTCAGCAAGAGTGAAAATCTACTCTCAATATGTCCTTTTGATGGTAGAATTGTGTATAACGACATAATTGAAGCAACTGAGAACTTCAACAACAAGTATTGCATTGGGGAGGGAGCTTTTGGAAAAGTTTACAAAATGGAAATGCCAGGGGATGAAGTGTTTGCTATAAAAAAGTTTATATGTGAAGTAGACAACTTAGACATTGAGAGTATAAAAGCCTTTAAGAGTGAGATCCAAGTCTTAACAGAAACACGCCATCCGAACATTGTGAAGCTGTATGGATTTTGCTCACAAGGTTTGCATGCATTTCTAGTTTACGAGTACATGGAAAGAGGGAGCTTAGCTAATATGCTTAAAAATGATAAGGAAGCACTAGAGTTGGATTGGCCTAAGAGGGTTGATATTGTCAAGCATGTAGCACAAGCTTTATCTTATATGCATGATTGTAATCCACCAATTATTCACAGGGACATATCAAGTAACAATATTTTATTGTCTGGAAGTCTTGAAGCCCATGTCTCAGACTTTGGCACAGCAAGGATCTTGAAGCCTAATTCATCAATTTGGACAACTTTTGCTGGCACATATGGTTATGCTGCTCCAGGTGAACTTTTAATATGACCTATCTAACTTTATTCAAAACTTTGGAGTTCGTAAAAAAAAATATGCTAAAACTTTTGATAGAAAAGTCAATGTGCTTAATTTGTTTAACTATGAATATTATTTTTCAATTGACTAAAATAAACATTTGCTTCTTATTGATATTGGTATATTATCACTTCATTTTGGTTGATGCAGAGCTTGCATACACAATGGCAGTGACTAAGAAAATTGATGTATATAGCTTTGGTGTTTTAGCTATAGAGGTGCTTATGGGAAAGCATCCAGGTGATTTAATTTCCCATATACACACGTCAGGTGTTCAAAACATCAACTTCAAAGAGATTTTAGATCCTCGTTTATCAACAAGAAAGCTACAAAATTCAAAGGAATTGGCTTTGATTACACATCTAGCTTTTTCATGTTTACGAATAAATCCTCAATCTCGACCAACCATGCGAAGCATTGCCCATATGATTGAAATGGAGACTACTCATGAGACATGATTGAAATATATTTGCTTGGTTTCTTTATCAATAAACAAGTGCTTGAAGCACATGTTATATTACATATATAAATGCTTATTTGCCATACATATACAAACTTCTCTTAATTGTAGCGAATTTATTAAGTAAAGATTATAGCAATAAATTATGTATTAATGTGGTTGTATGCAATTTGCTTCTTTCTCAATGAATCTTAAGGGTTCACCCTCCAGATAAGCCAGGTGCACCTAAGGGGGGAAAAAGGGAAATTCTCTCAGATGCTAGCACCATGATTGATTTGAGCCTCAGTATGTGAGGACGAAATATACCATATTAACTACTAGACCAACTCGTTGAGGTTGATATTTCTTCTAATGCTTAAGATATGAGGTGTCTTTTAGACATTACCAAAATAACAATAATTCTCTTAAATGTTGGTCCAAAACTTGACACCCACGTAATCAAAATAGAAGGCACACTTCCATAACCATCCAATCAAGTGTTTGAATTCTAGTATATTACATATAACAAATATATACTTAAAGATTTGTACAAATATTTTCATTATTTTCCAAAAGATGCAACCAAAAATAATTGTCTTAAAACACAAGTTTTTTAGCTTAGAGATTTGCTCAATAATCTAGATTGAGTTCCATTGATAAGAAAGTTGTGTTTGATTCCAGTTGGTTATAGCATCTAATTACAGATTGTTTTCGTTTGAAGCTCAAGTGGTTTATGTAACTTTTAAAATTTTTTCTTTCGACAAATGCTTCAACTGCTTCAAGCTCAAATGCTTTAACTATCCTACTCTCTATAGCCTATTCAAGCCTACATTAGGTCACAGGGTCTAATGCCACTAATCACATGATCGGTAACAAGTCTTATCTTACAAACTTTGTAGCTTGTCCTAACAAATTAATGGTAAAAATCATCAATGGCACATTTTTCAAAGGTTAAAGGCATGGGTTTAGTTATTTTATTTGTTGAATTGTCATTTACTAATGTGCTTTATGTGCCTAAGCTAGCCTACAATTTACTTTCTATCAACAAGTTAGCCAAGGATCAAGGTTATATGACTAAATTTTAGCATGATTCTTGTTTCTTCTAGGACTTGGCATCAAGTAAGATGATTAGGGCATGCTAAGGAGTGTGTAGGGCTCTACATCCTTCAACTTGGTAGTGGTCATGACAAGCAATGCGTTTTAGAAATTAAGATTAATAATAAGATCATGCTTTGGCCCTTTTGGTTAATTGATCCTAACTTTGGGTATTTAAAAAAGTTATTTCCCAAATAATTCAATAAAAATATTGGTTCTTTACATTGTGAAGTGTGTCAAAAATACAAGAATATCAAACATCACTACTCCCCATGACCATACCAATCTTCTTATCCTTTTACTCTTATTCACAATGTTGTGCATGGTCCTTCAAGGATACCTAGCATTTCTAAGGCTGAATGGTTTGTTACTCTTATTGATGACAACATAAGACTTACTTGGGTGTATCTTATGCATGAAAAATCTAAAGTTCCCTAAATCATTAAAGATTTTAGCCATATGATTTAAACCCAATTCCATACTTAGATAAAAGTGCTTTAATCTAATAATGGTTGAGAATATACCAACTTTGATCTTCAAAAGTTTCTTAAACAACATGAGAGAGTTCATCAAACCACTTAAGTGAATACCTCTCAATAAAATGGGATAGCTAAACAAAAGAACACTTACCTTCTATAGGCCATTAGAGCCTTTCTCATTTCTTCTAATGTTGCTATACACTTCTAGGGTGAAACCATTCTCACTGCTACCTACTTGATTAATTGGATGCCCTCAAAGACCCTGAACTTTCAAACCCCTTTCCAACACTTCCATTTATCCTACCTTAACACTTTTCTCTTATCTTCCTTACCATTTAAGGCCTTTGGTTGTACTATGTTTGTTTACACTCCCTATGGTAGTGAACCTGGACCTAAATCCCATAAATTATTTTTCTAGGCTATTCTTCTACAAGAAAGGTTACAATTGTTATTTTCTCACTACTAGATAGTTCTATATTACCCTTGATGTCACCTTCTTTAAGCATCAAGCATATTATCCAAAAACCACCATTCATAGGGAGATTCAAGAGAGTGAATGGAGTTTTTTGGACTTAAAAATTGATGAAAATAGCAGAATTAGTGGCAGTCCTTTACTTGAAAACAACCAAAATTATCAAAGTGATTATCACCTTGTTTTAGGAAACCAATTTGTGACTCTTCTTAACACATCTAATTATGGCCTTGCTTATAATAGCCTAGGTATAGATGAATTAGAACCTAAATTGAAAAAGGAAGAAAAGGAACTTCAAGTCTACATTAGAAGGAAGAAGACAAAAGTGCATAAGCATTGCACAATCTTAAGCCACATCCAAGAATCCTCCTTGAGATCAAGTTTGTCTACCTCTCATGACTCTACCATGGATAATGGTCTGGATTTACCTATTGCTTTAAGAAGTGTCATACGCTATAATTAACTTCCTATTTGCAATATTGTATGTTATGACAAACTCTCATCTAAATATAAGGCATTTTTCACTTATATCTCTTTTGAAAAAATTCTACAAAGTAAAGATCTGCCTATTGCAAATGGGTGTTTACTATCAGATACAACTTTGATGAGACTATTAATGTAACACCATAACTTCTAGCTCATCTCATGCCTTTTTATAGCTCAAGTTCATGAATCATGTGGGTTACCAATGAAAAAGGCAATAAAAATAATGAATATTTTCGGGTTGCATCGTATATAAAAATTCCATTTAGTGTCATGTAGATCGTGTGAGGTCATACCATATATTCTCAAATTTAATTACATGAATACAACTCATTTTCATCATAAAATGTGGCCCACAATTTATGGAATTCAAAGGGAAACTCAAAATACTCATGTATATTTTCGACTAGAATTTGGCTCTTTTCTGACCAAACTTTGAAAATTCATAGTGAATTTTAGAAAAATAAAAATCATGCATTCTTGGTCATTATGGAAATCTACGAATGTCTAATTCATAATAAAAATATGTCTAGATCATAACATCCATCACAGAAAAAGTTTGACATTCGAAATAATCCAGAGGTCAAACTGCCCACTGGTGCTATCACAGATGTTTGTAACAAACTTTGAAAATGTCCAATTAATTTCAAAAAATTAAAATCTATACAAATAATACCAATCTAGAAATTTGTGAATGTTAGCTAGAAGGGAAAAATAACTTCATACCAATTCAGATAGCCCAGACCTTGGAATTCAATGAAATAGTAACTGAGGTCGGGTAAAACTCTTGATACTGGATAGATTCTTTAAAAATTCATATCTCCCTCTCTAGACATCCAAACGAGGTTCTTTTAATTGGAACAAGTAATTAGAAATGTCTAGTTTCTCTGTATAAAATTCCATGGCAATTGGACATCATTTGAGCTCTGTGTGATAGATTTCATTTTCTAACCAAATGAATAGTGCATCGACCAAAATTAGAAAATTTACCAACTTTAAAAATTCTTCAAATATTCTATAGACCTCCAAAAATTATATTCTTTAGCTTGCCAAAAATATTTCAACAATCTCTAATTGCATGTCAAATTTTAGATTAAGAAGAGCTCATTTGGCTAAAAAGTGACATAGGGTTCCATTATGGTCATTTTTGGCTCCATATGGGATACCAAAATGTCCAAATGGTTTTCCTTAGGTTTTGGCACCTTTTGGGCAAGTCTAAAAGTATGATTAGGACTTGTGTGAGCTGCCTAAATGGTTCCAAATCTCATGCATCTCATTTTGTCCACTTCATCCACACATATGCACACTTACATCAACTTTCCAAGAAATATAACTTGGCATGACATATCCAAATTACATTCTAGGGTTCACACATCATATCCATTCATTTATACATCACATATAAGCATAATTACACATGTCTAAGAGGTCATAGACAATATACATCATTGGATTACATCATTTGATATATCTATGGTCTTAAAGAACTAAAAACTATACATTTTACTGTCATCCTCTCATCCTCAAAGTGGTTGGCTTCCATTACCTTGTCCACTTGGTCCACCTAATATGTGAGATCATTGAAGAGGAGGGAATAAGATTCAAAGAATCCTAATAGCTTATCTCCCATCCAATCATACATAATATATGCAAAACAAGTCTTGAAAATGTGTAATGTCCCACATCGGGTAGGAGACCCTGAGGCTAAGGCCTTATAAGTGGGAGCGAAGCTCTCCCCACCAGTGATGCGTTTTCTTAAGGGAGGAACAAAACCCCACCACGTGGGAAATGAGAGTACCACAGGGTGCCGTAACGGGGACAATATCGCTGGAGGCTCTGTGGGGAATTGGTATCAGAGCTGGCCTAGCCGCATGTGCAACCCGATGACAGGTTAGCCCCAAGGGGGGTGGAATGTAATGTCCCACATCGGGTAGGAGACCCAGGGGCTAAGGCCTTATAAGTGGGAGCGAAGCTCTCCCCACCAGCGATGCGTTTTCCTAAGGGAGGAACAAAACCCCGCCACGTGGAAAATGAGAGTATCACGGGGTGCCGTGACGGGGACAATATCGTTGGAGGCTCTGTGGGGAATTGGTATCAGAGCTGGCCTAGCCACATGTGCAACTCGAGGACGGGTTGGCCCCAAGGGGGGTGGAATGTAATGTCCCACATCAGGTAAGAGATTCCCCACAAAGCCTCCAGCGATATTGTCCCCGTTACGGCACCCCATGGTACTCTCATTTCCCACGTGGTGGGGTTTTGTTCCTCCCTTAGGAAAACACGTCGCTGGTGGGGAGAGCTTCGCTCCCACTTATAAGGCCTTAGCCCCAGGGTCTCCTACCCGATATGGGACATTACATTCCAGTGATATTGTCCCCGTTACGGCACCCCGTGGTACTCTCATTTCCCACGTGGTGAGGTTTTGTTCCTCCCTTAAGAAAACGTGTCGCTGGTGGAGAGAGCTTCGCTCCCACTTATAAGGCCTTAGCCCTAGGGTCTCCTACCCGATGTAGGACATTACATTCTATCCCCCTTGGGGCCAACCCGTCCTCGGGTTGCACATGCGGCTAGGCCAGCTCTGATACCAATTCCCCATAGAGCCTCCAGGGATATTGTCCCCATTACCGCACCCCATGGTACTCTCATTTCTCACGTGGTGGGGTTTTGTTCCTCCCTTAGGAAAATGCGTCGCTGGTGGGGAGAGCTTTGCTCCCACTTATAAGGCCTTAGCCCCAGGGTCTTCTACTTGATGTGGGACATTACATTTCACCCCCTTAGGGCCAACCTGTCTTCGGGTTGCACATGCGGCTAGGCCAGCTCTGATACTAATTCCCCACAGAGCCTCCAGCGATATTGTCCCCATTACGGCACCCCGTGGTGCTCTCATTTTCCACGTGGTGCGGTTTTGTTCCTCCCTTAGGAAAACGCATTGCTGGTGGGGAGAGCTTCGCTCCCACTTATAAGGCCTTAGCCCCAGGGTCTCCTACCCGATGTGGTGATAAAAGTTTCCGCTAAAAGCCTTTTTTTTTTGGGTTGTGGATTTAAGCATTTTATACAATGCATCAATGATTAAACTGATAGTTGGGTGGAGGACAACTATGAAATTGAACTCTCAACTTTAAGTTACTTTAGGGATATTTTTTCTCCCACTAATGGTGTATCTCTAGAAGAAACCTTAGAGATCTTGAATGATTTTGAAATTCCCATAGTCACTAATGAACATGGCAACCTTCTTCTCGTGGAGTTAACTAACTTTGAAATTCCAAAAGCATTTTTCCATATTACGGCAGATAGTGCTTCTAGCTTAGGTAGCTTTCACGGCTAGTTTTTCCAACATTATTGACACATGATTAATGGAGATGTCATCAATATTGTTAAAGCATTTCAGGATAGATGATTTTTACTGAAAAGAAAAAACAAAACCTTTATTGTACTCTTACCTAAGTGTGATTACACCCAATCATGGAAAGACTATAGATCAATCAGCCTTTAGAACATGGTATATAAAGTCATTTCCAAAGTATTATGCGATAGATTGAATGGTATTTTGGACTCCCATATTGCTTCTAATCAAAGTTCTTTCATCAAGGGAAGACTCCTAACAATATCATTTTAGCTTCTAATGTCATGAATCAAATTCAACTACCTAAACATTTTAAGCATAAATGGTGTGCTCTAAAATAGACATTCCCAAAGCCTATGTGTTGCTTTTTTTCTTTAAAAGCATAGGCATAAGTATACATATTGCAACAATAATAGAGTGATGAATAAAAAGTATCATTTCCACAAAAATTTGTTTCTAAGATAATTGCTAAGTATTAAATCTTAATATAAATCAAGCTAATAATAAAAAGGTGATAGAAAATTAAACTAAACTAAAGTTATAATAATAACAAAATAAATGAGACACCATTATAGATAAAATTGGAAAGCAAAAGGATCCAGGTTAAGATTTGCCCTGGTATTACATATGAACTAATTACCTTTATTTATCTTGCTTTTAATGTTATTAATAGCCTACAACTCTAATTTACCTAGAAGAATCTTCCAAATTTCTTATAGGCATTCGCTTAAATAATCTATAATTCCTTATGCAATTGATTTATGTACTTAATCAAGAATAAGTCTTAATATGACTATATGTGTAACATCTGGTCCTTTGAAAATAAGTGAAAATGTGAAAAACATAATATACAGTTTCTCTGTAAACGTACGAAATTCACTGGATACAGAAGGAAGTCCCCCGAATAGAGTGATTTGAGGTCCAATATGTAACATCATACTATGTTAACTGTGATTATCCATCACAAGGCTTGATTCCATATAATTCCCAAAGAAAAAAGACCAAAACTGTGATATTTTAATACATTATGTCAGGGTTCAAATGTTCATACCTCGCACCCGTGGGTCCCATGAATCCATTAATTACATTCTTTACTCAAAATCCATTCATACAACTCATACATAGCATACAAAAATCCATGAACCATAGATATGAAGCCAAAAACTAGAAAAGTGCAATTTCTCAAATGGGTCCAAAAGTCAAATTTTTGGCTCCAACTTTGGAAAATCATAACTAATTCTAGAAAAATGGGAATCAAGAAAACATAACTTTTTGGAAATTCTTGGATGTCAAATTCACATTAAAAATAATTTCAAGTCATAAAAATAGCATCTGGGTCATTTTGACATGAAAAAGTGTACAAGGGTCTGGCTGTCCCTGGTATTGATACAAATTTCTGATATAAAATTTAAAAATTCATCACTAATTCCACCAAAATCCAATATGGAAAAGCTATACTAATTTGGAAAGCTACAGATGTTAACTAGAGGGAAAAAATAAGTTCAAATCATTTTAGTAGCCTTAGACCTCAAAAACTGATGGAACAATAATAGAGGTCGGCTGGCATCCCTGATGCTAACATAGAACTTTAGAAAATTATTTCTCCTTCTACAGACCTCTATTTGAGGTGCTTCTAGTTGGTATAGGTCACTGTGAATGTCTAGTTTCTATCCATAAAGGTTCATGGCAATTGGACACCATTTGGCCCATGAATGACAGATCAAATTTTGGACCAATTGCACAGTATATTAACCAAAATCAAAAAATTCTCCAACTTCAAAAATTCACCAAATATTTCATAGTCCTCTAAATATTTTGTACTTTATCTTTCCAAAAATATTTTAGCAAGGTTTAGATTCATGCAAAATTTTAGATCAAGAGGAGCTCATTTAGACAAAAAGTGATATACCCCACCAATATAGTCACTTTTGCTTCTCATTATGCAACTCTTTAGTCCAAATAGCTTCTTTTAGTATTTGGCACCTCTTGGACAAGTTTAAAAGCACTAATATATCACATATGAATTGTCCAAGTGGTCCAAACAATCATGCATCTCAAACTCACTATGCTACACATAAGAATACAAATCTAGGAATGGGCTACTAAGTACATAAAATTTGCATTCTCATTGCTTTAGTTCCAAAAATGGTTCATACATCACATATACATGCTTTTACACTTGTTCATCTATTTACATGTCAAAAATAATACATACATATACATATTGACATTTTTTTATATCAAAAAAATCAAAACAAGCTATACAACTAGCTAAGCATGCTCAACTAGGCTCCTTGACTTGCACCTTAGTCTCCTTAAGCTCCACCTAACATGTTAAGATAGAAGAGGGAAGGGGGTGAGATTCATAGAATCTTAATAGCCCATACACTCATTCAAACAAACAATCAAGGCATATAAACATGTCAAAGCATGCAAGTAGGCATCCAACCATTCAAAATCATTCAACACATGATTTACATGCCATGAAAATCATATTAATGCCAAGAATAAGTTCTAGGGGCTTTTAGTCTAGCCTCACCTTTGGTCTAGGGACTTTTGACTTGGCCTCACTCATCCATGAGACTTTTAGCCTTGTTTCACCCATTCTTAGGGACTTTTGGCTCTACCTCACCCATCACAAAGGACTTTTAGCACCATCTTACCCTTTGAGAGCAATTTTCACAATCCACAACATAAGCATATTAGTACCAATGCATCAAGGCAATATCAAATAGCATGTCTCACAATACAAGTGCACACACAAGTATACAATAACCATCATACATATAAAAATGCAACAAGAAAGAGTGAAGAGCTACCTTACAAGTCAACACAAGCCTTTCCTTTTGATTTCTCTTTTCCCTTCTTGGTCTCACAACCACAACTAGATAAAGCCGATTCTCTTGGGCCTAGACACAACAAGTAGTATGCAATTATCCTCTTGAAATTTAAACAAATACTTACAAAGTCTAGGGGATTCTTACATCGAAACAAAATTTACAAAGTGTTTAAGAATCCCTAGTTTCTCCTTCTTGAATTTCACTAGCTCTTTTTCTAATTCCTTTGCATTTTCTAACTTCCCACACTCTAATTCAAGGGTTTCCTACTTGTTCTAGGTTAGAAAAAAGCCATATTACTCAGTAAACCATGGAAAGGGAGCTTAGAAGGAGAAGAATAAAGTTTTAAGAAGAAGAAACATGAAAATCTTTAAGGATTCTTACCTTTCTTCCTTCTTCCTTAGCTTCTCTTGGTCTTTCTCTCTCTTTCTCTAACAATTTTCTCTGTTTTGGTTGAAGCATAATCGGTTAGAAGAAAAGGAGAAGGTCTAGACTCTTTAAGAAGAAAAATTATCCTTTTTTATGCTTTTTCGGACTAACCCTTGCTATAGTGAAAAATAACCCTTGCTACGGTGAGCACATATCAGTCCCAAGCCCTTGTGCTCGCTACGGGGTAGACTATTGCGAGAAACCCCCTGATTTTTGTATGATACACCCGTACTCGCTATAGCTAAATGTATTTTCACTATAGCAAATTGATATATTTGCTATAGCTAGTTGGCTTCTTGCTATAGTGAACAAGTACATTCGTTATAACCAACAGGGGTCTTGGCTATAGCCAGCAAACTTAGAAAATTTTAAAAATTTTGGTTGTTATACAATAAAATTAGATTAATATTCTAAACCTCAAATAATGAATTTAGGAAGTTAGAGATGCCCTAAAACCAAAGCCAGAATAGCCAGACAAAATTTTATGAAAATACAATAAAACGTAATGGTATTTTCATAAATTTTGGGTGATTTTTGGAATATTTACAAGAGGGCTTTTTAAATGAAAAATTTAAGCTCTCTGGGGTTATCAGAGGCCCTGAAAACTATAGGAAGTCTAGAATAGTTAAAACCCCTCCGGTATACGTTTTCTAATGGCAATGAGCCCAGACTTTAACCTTTTCATTCAGGAAGGTTTTAACTCCAAATTGAGTGATTCCAAACGTATTTTATAAGATTGAGAACCTAAATTTTATGATAAAAAATACAGTTCTTGAAAAGAAGCTAAAATGAAACTGAAACAAAAATGCCACGAATGCGAGACGTAAGCATCATTTTTGTTGAACAATTTTATTTCCTTTGTATGTATATGTGGTGTCCCCTTTACTGGCCTCTCATAATCCACCCTTTTACTACCTGAAACAAAGCTTAAGACCAAGGGAGAGAGGCACACAAGAGAAGGAAAAAAGGGAGAAGAAAAGCCATGCAAAAGGTATGGAAATATTGGTTTTTCAAGCACTTTTCTTCATTAAACTTGTTCTCCTCCTTCTCCTCCTCCTTTTTATAGTTTTATTAAAGTGTTTGGTTTTGTTTTGAGCGTAGACCATGTAATGAACATAATTTTCATAAAATGATAAAATAAGTTGTATAAAAGCAAGTTCTCTAAAATGAGTTAGATAATGTCCCAAAACATTTAGGTAGAGTCTTAGACTCCTAAAAATGATAATTCTAGGCTCAGACAAAGAAAAACAGAGTTAGGATGGTGAAACAATTTGTGACAAAAACTTATGAAACATAATGACATTTTCATAAATAAATGCAACTTTTAGAAAAAAACTTAGGAGGACTTTCTAAATGGAAAAATTGAGTTGCCCAATATTCTTAGAGGCTCAAAAACTATAGGAAGCTTAAGGACTGGTAAAGCCTTTCCAGTGTATGTTTTCCAACGTCGGTGAGCCCGAACTTTGACGAATTTGTTAGGAAAGTTTTTAGCTCCAAATTGAGTGATTCCAAAAGTATTTTATTAAATTGGGAACCTAAATTTGATAATAAAAAATATAGTTCTAAAAAAGGAGCTAAAAAGAAGTCGAAACAAAATTGACATTAGGAGGAAATTGGAATTTTTTAAAAAGCTAGCTTCTTGAATGTTCCAAAAACTTATTGCCTTTTTTCCCACCTTCTTAAGCATGCTTCCTCTACCCAAATTACAAAAAAAAAATAGCAGTTCCTTGAGGTGCACTAAGAGATGAAGAAAAAGACAAGAAAGATAAGGAAATCTAAGGAATTTCATACTCCACCTTCCTCCAATCTTGTTCCTCTTTTTTCCTCCTCTCTTTCCATGGTTTATTTGAGATGAATGGTTTTGTTTTGGTCTAGAAATTAAGGGAGGAGTTCAAATTCCTTGTGGTGGAATAAACAAAGAAGAAAGAACTTAGAAAACATACTTGAATCTAAGGTAAATTCTCACTATGGTTGCTTCCTTCTCTTGCTTCTTCTTAGTGTATATTTCGGCCTAAACTAGAACTATATAGGGGGAGGATTTTCTACCTAAAAACAAGAGAGGAACTAGGGTTTTAGACCATGAGGAAGAGGTATATGGCAAGAAATTAAAAGAAAACCCTATGAAAAACAAGATAGAAAAGTGTAGGCTTCTTTAGGGTTTTGTAAAATCTGATTTTGTATAAGTAATTTCTTGGCTATTTGAATGTTTCCTTGACTCCTAAGACCCTTAGAAACCTCCCTAAGTGGCTCTCCTATCAAGGAAAATTTTGGAACTCCAAGAAGCCCTTCTATGGTGCTAATTTTGGCCAAGCTAGGTTTAAGGGGCTAGGGAGTGTTTTAATTTGTTCTCGCGTTGGTTTAGGACTTTATATGATATTAGAAGATGGGAGAAACTATTAGGAAAATTTTATGAGCCATGAATTAGGAGATGGGACAAAGTTGTCCATAATAGTGCTTTATGAAGCAACTTAGTTTCCAATTGTGCAAGTGAATGTGTGAGGGCTCCAAGGACCTTAAATGAGTCCAAGAATGATAATTCTAGAACTTGAAATGTGATAGTTACTTCACTAGGCCAATTATAGAACCATTATACCATTTATGGAACCAAGTGTATATTTAAGAGTGAGTTTAGTGTCTTGGCTTGCTTCAAGTGTGTAATTGTGTGTTGTTTATGGTGTCTAGGCTAAGAGAACATCCACCTACCTAAGTGTCCTTGTGAGGCCGAGAAAGGGAGGGAGTAAAGCAAATGAAGCTTGTGTGACACCTTAACCTCTAGCTCATACCCGACGTGCCCTCTAGCCCATATAGGCGGTGCGGAACTCATAAGGGAGACACTTTCTCAAACTTATGCTTACTCTCTATATGGCACTATGTGTGGGTAGAGCTCCACTTAGAAGTAATATGGACCGGTTGAGCTCTCTCTAGTCATCCGCATGCTCCATTACCCTATTGAGACTTATTGCAATCCCAAACATATGCTTTAAGCTCATGGAAAGCAAAAAGGGATTGGAGACATGCATTTTCGCTATGGGCAGATCTTGCTCCTTTTCTGGGCTAACTTTGGAAATTCATAACTAAATGCAGAAAAATTGTATCTGCATGATCTGGGTCATTCAAGAAAGTTTGAGACGTCTACTTCATACTAAAAATACTTAGAAGTCTCAATCTCTCACTCATTCGGCGTTTGACATCGAACTAGTTCACTGGTCAGAGGGGGCTTCTTTGCTGTCACAGTTTACTGATATGGACTTTGAAAATGTCTAACTAATTCCACAAAAATCCAATGCTCATAAACTCTATCTCTATGAAAAGATGTGGATGTTAGATAGAGGATAAAAATATCTCCAGATCAGTCCACCAAGCCAATTCCCCGGAAACCGATGAAACAGTACCTCGGGTCTGGTTGGGGGTCTGATTCTGGGCAGGAACTTCGAAATTGCATAACTTCCTCTCTGGACCTCTAAATGAGGTGCTTCCAGTTCCTACAAGTCACGGTGACCATCTAGTTTCTGTGTATAAAATTTCGTAGCCATTGGACTACGTTTGCCCCTCGAATGACATGATTTCTAAACTGACCAAATGAACAGTGATTTTCTGAAATCCGAATTTCTGATGTCAACTTTGGATGCTCATAGAAAATGCTATAGACCTCTAAATGACATGAACTCTAGCTTCCCAAAAAGCTCTAAACATAATCTAGCTACATGTCAAATCTCATAGCTAGAAGAGGTCATATGGCTCTTCTATGACATCATGTGCAAAAAGGCCCTTTCTTGGCCAAAAGTGTGGCTAATGGGGTCCAATCTTAAGTTTTCTACTTCTATGACTCTTTGAGCACATGAGAAAGCATCTATAGGAGCTATCAATCATGCCTCAAGTGTCTAATAACTCAGATTGGGGAAACTCACTACCCCATGCCCACTTATGCACCCTTATATAATAGACTATCATTGGTTCTTTCACATTCAAGCATAGCTTTTCACTCATCATAAATCTCATTCTCATACATTCATCATTAATACATACATTGTCTTACAACATTTGTACATGCTACATCATATACATCATTTACATCTCATGTACAATTCTCATATACAATGTACTTTACACTTTTCTTCATCTCTATCCCTAGCCTCATGCTTGTTGGTGGTTGCTCCCATCTCTTATCTCACTTGGGCCACCTGGCATGGTTGGATGGTGGAGAGGGGGGTGAGATTCGGAGAATCTCAGTAGTTCAACTCTCATTCAAACATACATATATTGCATGCCACAAGTCTCACTATGCATGTATGGCATGTTAGCATATAAAACATGATGAAAAACATTTAAAACATGTGAAATGGCCATGGATAACATTCAAGAGTTCGTTGAGTACTTGGATCGGCCTCACCCTTTCCCTTATGGCTTTTGGATTTGCCTTCCCATACTTTAGAGGTACTTAGACTCACCCTTACTCTTTGGGAGTCAACCTCATTTTGGGAGACATGGCTCAACCAACTTAGGGCTTCGGCTCATCCTCACCTCGGCTATAGGGTTATTGGCTTTTCCATTTCCTCAAGCAAACCAATCAAGCATTTAAAACATCATCTCAATCATATCACATAATCATGCTAACACACTTCTCATAGCTCATATCATTCATACACACAAGCAAGACAATGTAAACACACAATTATGCATGAGAGAAAGTGGAGAGAACTACCTTTATTGGCTATTTACTACTTGCTCTGTCAATGGTCTCCTCCCTTGTTGGTTTCACAACAACTTCTAGATGGGAGAGTTTCTCTTGAGCCTAACCACACAAAAGCATGGAATTAATACCTTATACTCAATTCTTAAGCTAAGGATCACTTCTAATCAGCTCTACTGAGCTTCTCACTCTAGGTCTTTTCTTCTCACTAGGGTCCATGAGCTATCCCTCTCTTTTCTCAACTCTTAATAAGGGGAAAAGCAAGAAAGAGAAGACTAGCTACTTCTAATCTCTCTCAAGAATGGTTTCCCACTCTCTCTCCTCTGAACCAGACTCAAACCTAACCATTTCTATCATCTGAACCGTAGGAAAGAGGGGAAAAGGGGAGAAGGGCCACTTACTAAGAGGAAACCATGAAAATTCATACCTTTCTTGTGCTTTCCTCTTCTCTTCGGTTTCTCACTCTCTCCTCCGCCCTTTTCTCTCTCCTAAGACGAGTTGGAGTCGGTTAGAAGAAGAAAGAAGAGATTTGGAAGCTTTTAAAAGTCAAATTCTCTTTTTCTCACTTTTCTGGACCGCTCTCGCTATAGCTAGTTAGTGACCTCGCTACGGCGAGCTCGTGTCTGTTCCAGACCTCTGCCTTCGCTATGGCGTCGCTACGGCGAGATCATGTTTGTTCCAGACCTCTGCCTTCGCTATAGCGCCGCTATGGCGAGCAACTCTCTGGTCTCTATATGGAATGCCATACTCGCTATAACTAGGAACAATTTCGCTACGACGAGCACCTCACTGGTCTCTATATGGAATGCTGCACTCGCTATAGCTAGGAACATACTCGCTACGGCGAAGAGGCATTCTCGCTATGGCGATTCCATACCTCGCTATGGCGAGAAGACTTAGAAAATTCTCAGCTCTTCGAAAATTTTCCAGCTTCTCTTTTCCCTTTCCTTTTCTCATTTCTTTTCTATTTTCTTTTTTTTTCTTTTTCTTGGCTGTTACATTCTACCCTCCTTATAAAAATTTCGTCCCCGAAATTTAAACAACATACCTCATGGGAAGAGTTCTGGATGTTTCTTCCTCATATCCTCCTCCAATTCCCATGTGGCTTCTTCGGGTGACAAACCCTTCCAAACCACTTTCACCAACGGTATCGTCTTATGCCGTAACTGCTTGAGTCTAGCATCCACGATCCGTTCTGGCGATACTATATAAGATAGATTCTCCTGTAACTGCACATTCTCATATTCTATGACATGGGAGGGGTCGGGCTGGTACGTTTTTCAGTTGGGAAACATGGAAGACATTATGAACTTGGCTTATATTTGGAGGAAGAGCTAGTCTGTATGCCACAGGTCCTACTTTATCTAGAATCTGGAAAGGACCTATGTACTTGGGACTGAGCTTCTTACTTTTAATGGATCGACCTATACCTGTAAATGGAGATACTTTAATGAAAACATGGTCTCCAACTTCAAACTCTAACGGCCGCCTACGCTTATCTGCATAGCTTTTCTGTCTACTCTGGGCCGTCAAAAGTTTCCTTCTGATGGTTTCTATCTGTCTAGAGGTCTGATCCACCAATTCTGGGCCTATAAGGCTCCGCTCTCCTAGCTCAACCCAACACATTGGGGACCTACACTTCCTTCCATACAATGCCTCATACGGTGCCATCTGTATACTAGCATGATAACTATTATTGTAGGCAAACTCTGCTAGAGGAAAGTATGTATCCTAGTTCCCTTTCATTTCTAACACACATGCCCTCAACATGTCTTCTAGGGTTTGGATGGTTCTTTCTGTCTGTCCATCCGTCTGAGGGTGGTAGGCTGTGCTGAATCTAAGTCTGGTACCTAGAGCATCTTGTAATGATCTCCAGAAATTCGATGTGAATCTGGGATCTCTATCTGACACTATGCTCTTAGGCACACCATGCAGTCTAACTATCTCCCTGATGTACAGCTGGGCTAACTTGTCTAGGGTATAAGTGGCTTTCATAGGTAAGAAGTGCGCTGACTTTGTTAACCTATCCACTATTACCCATATTGCTTCATAGCTCGATAATGTCCTGGGCAAACCCATGACAAAATCCATAGCTATGCTATCCCACTTCCACTCTGGGATATCTAGAGGCTGAAGTAACCCTGCTGGTTTCTGATGCTCTATTTTCACTCTCTGGCATACTAAACATCGGGAGACATAGTCTGCTATGTCTGCTTTCATCCTGGGCCACCAGAACATTCTTTTCAAATCCTGGTACATCTTATTACTACCCGGATGAATAGTGTACTTACTCTTATGTGCCTCATCTAGTATCTTCTCTTTGATCTCAGTGTTCCTAGGCACATACAGCCTATCCCTGTACCTCACTATATCATCCTCAGACAGATTGAACTCTTGAACATTACCTTGGGTCATCTGGGCTCTAACTTTCTTTGCATGATCATCTAACTGCTGAGCCTTTCTTATCTGATCTCTCAGGTCACTTTCTATTCGGGTTTCACTCATTACTAACTTTCCCGAACACACCCTGCAGGAGAGACTCATGTCTCTGAACCTCTCTATCAATTCCTGCTCTCGGATCATCATACAGGCCACGTGTATGGATTTTCTACTTAGGGCATCAGCTACCACGTTAGCCTTACCTGGATGGTATTTCAGTGTAAACTCATAATCTTTCAGAAATTCTAACCATCTTCTTTGCCTCATATTCAACTCTTTCTGCTCAAAGAGGTACTTAAGACTCTTGTGGTCACTATACACTTCTATTGCCACCCCATATAAGTAGTGTCTCCATATCTTTAGAGCGAATACCACTGTAGCTAACTCTAGGTCATGTGTGGGGTAGTTTTCCTCATGAGATTTTAACTGTCTAGAAGCATAAGCTACCACTCGGCCTTTCTGCATAAGCACGCATCCTAACCCTTTCTTAGAGGCATCACTGTATACTATAAACATTTCTCTAGGGTTGGGAAGTACTAAAACTGGTGCCGTGGTCAACTTGTGCTTCAACTCTTGAAAACTACACTCACATTTCTCATTCCACACAAACGACACACTCTTTCTAGTAAGCCGGGTCAATGGCATTGCTATTTGAGAAAAGCCTTGAATGAACCTTCTATAGTACCCTGCTAAACCTAGAAAGCTCCTGATCTCTGTCACTGTCCTAGGTCTTTCCCACTGCAATACTGCCTCTACTTTATGGGGATCTACTGCGACCCCTGCCTGGGAGATCACATGACCCAGAAACTGAACTTCAGTGAGCCAGAAATCACATTTACTAAGTTTAGCGTACAACTGTCTTTCTCTTAAGGTCTCCAAGACTAATCTCAACTGCTGCTCATGTTCCTCTCCACTTTTTGAGTAGATAAGGATATCATCTATGAAGACTACTACAAACTTATCTAGATATGGCCTGAAAACTCTATTCATGTAATCCATAAAAACTGCAGGTGCATTCATTAACCCGAAGGGCATAACTAGGAATTCATAATGCCCATATCTGGTTCTAAAAGCTGTCTTGGGAATATCATTCGCTTTTACTCTGAGATGGTGATATTCCGACCTGAGGTCTATCTTAGAGAACACTGACGCTCCTGCTAACTGATCTAGGAGGTCATCTATGCGAGGGAGAGGGTACTTGTTCTTAATGGTAATCTTATTGAGTTCCCTGTAGTCTATACATAACCTAAGGCTCCCGTCCTTCTTCTTTACAAATAGAACTGGGGCTCCCCATGGTGAGACACTAGGTCTGATGAAACCCTTTTCTAAGAGTTCCTCTATCTGCTTCTTAAGCTCTGCTAACTCTGTGGGGGCCATTCTATAAGGGGCCTTAGACACTGGACTTGCCCCAGGTACGATTTCTATGGGAAATTCGACCTCTCTCTCTGGGGGCAATCCACTCATCTCTTTAGGGAATACTTCTGGGAATTCCCTCACTACTGGGATCTCATCTATACCCTCTTCTACCTCAGCCTGAACTGAAAAGAAGACCAGATATCCCTGACACCCATGCCCTAGAGATCTCTCTGCTTGGGAAGTGGTCATGACAGACAGCTCAGCCCTAGTACTAGGCACAGTCCCACATTCAGGTAACGTAACACATCCGTGGCTACAATCTAGTGTGGCGTTATTTACAGACATCCAATTCATGCCTATTATCACATCGATGTCTATAAGGGGTATGCATATCAAATCAAGGGTGGTCAGGCAATGATTAAACTGGATCACACAATTCAAGCAAACATGGGAAGTGATGGCTCGGTTTCCAGTGGGGGTAGATACATGCAACTCATATGGCAATGTATGCATACACAGACCCGACCTCTTAACACAGTCATATGATATGAAAGAATGGCTAGCGCCCGAATCAAATAAGGCAGTTACGGAAAAATCATTTATCTTAATAGTACCTTGAATCAGACTCGGGGATTGACTAGCCTCTTGCTGTGATAGGGCAAAAACTCTACCCTGGGTCTGCGGTCTGGGAGGTGGAGCCATCTCTCTCTGCTGTGTGATCGGTATTGGGGCCTGTGGGGGAGCTTGCATACAATCTCTGGCTATATGCCCCGGCCTGCCACATCGATAGCACACGTTCTGCCCCGCATAACACGGCCTGGTACCGTGATTCCTGCCACACTGGGGACATGTGAGAGGTGGAGCGCTGCCTCTACTAGACTGAGCTTTCCTCTTCTTCCCTCTCTGGTTCCATTGACTCTTTCCTCCTCTACGGCTTGTCACTGCCGGCTGGGAACCATCTCTAGACCTCTTAGGCTCAGGGAGGGGAAGTAATGGTCTGGCGCTGGAGGTAGGTTGCATCATCCTGAGATTCGTCTCTGTTACTCTGCATACTTCTACCAGGGTATGGAAGTGCCTGATTCTCTGGGGCACTACCCTGTCTCTAATCTCAGGGAGCAAACCCTTCTCTAGCCTATCTGCCCTCCATTTCTCATCATCATGTCTCTGGAGGTATGAGGAATATCTAGAGAGCTCGATAAACTTGGCTACATATTGGTCCACTGACATCCCCGGTATCTGTCTCAGCAGAATAAACTCTGACTCCTTCTCATCTCTTATGGAGTCGGGGAAATACTTCTCGTGGAATGCCTCGAGGAATGCCTCCCACGTGATCGGGACGTTCCTCGCTCTCAGTATCGGTTCAGTACCCTTCCACCAATATATTGCTTCTTTTCTTAACTGGAAAGCCGCCATCTTGGCTCTCTGCTCAGAGGTACACTCCATAACCTCGAAAATCTGCTCTAGTTCAATAATCCAGGCCTCGGCTCTATCTGCACTCATCTCACCATCGAAGGTGGGAGGCCCGAACTTTCTGAACTGAGTAACTACTTTTCTGGTCGAGGGCTGCTGCTCAGCAGGAGGCATCTGAGTTGGTGGAACTGGGGCTACAGCCTGCATGTGTGGCTGTGCATCTGTAGGAGTCGCCCCTGAATGCTCAAGACGATCAGAGTGTGGAACTGGCTGAGGAGGGGGAGGTGTAGGACCTTGGCTATCTCTCTCAGCAAACCGTTCTTGTAGCTGCATAATAACAGCTTGCTACTGATCCAAGCGAGCCACTATACTCTGTAAGGCTCCAGCAACTGGATCGCTAGGCCCGGCCTCATCTGCCTGAGCCGCTCTGGAAGGCCTACCTCTTCCTCTACCTCTACCTCTGCCTCTGCTTTGGCGAGTGTCTACCATCTTTCTGAAACATATAGCATGGCTTAGCATACATAAAAGGGACACATGCCACTTTCATACACTCAATCATCCATAGCAAAACTCATAAACATCTTGGCAACTCTCAGCATATGCTACAACTCACAATGAAAGCTTGAACCTTACTGCTCTCATACTACATCTCATAATGAAAGCCTGAAACTTTTGCTCTGATATTCTAACTTATCATGAGAGCCTGAAACTTTTGCTCTGATACCACCAAATGTGACACCTTAACCTCTAGCTCATACCCGACGTGCCCTCTAGCCCATATAGGCGGTGCGGAACTCATAAGGGAGACACTTTCTCAAACTTATGCTTACTCTCTATATGGCACTATGTGTGGGTAGAGCTCCACTTAGAAGTAATATGGACCGGTTGAGCTCTCTCTAGTCATCCGCATGCTCCATTACCCTATTGAGACTTATTGCAATCCCAAACATATGCTTTAAGCTCATGGAAAGCAAAAAGGGATTGGAGACATGCATTTTCGCTATGGGCAGATCTTGCTCCTTTTCTGGGCTAACTTTGGAAATTCATAACTAAATGCAGAAAAATCGTATCTGCATGATCTGGGTCATTCTAGAAATTTTGAGACGTCTACTTCATGCTAAAAATACTTAGAAGTCTCAATCTCTCACTCATTCGGCGTTTGACATCGAACTAGTTCACTGGTCAGAGGGGGCTTCTTTGCTGTCATAGTTTACTGATATAGAATTTGAAAATGTCTAACTAATTCCACAAAAATCCAATGCTCATAAACTCTATCTCTATGAAAAGATGTGGATGTTAGCTAGAGGATAAAAATATCTCCAGATCAGTCCACCAAGCCAATTCCCCGGAAACCGATGAAACAGTACCTCGGGTCTGGTTGGGGGTCTGATTCTGGGCAGGAACTTCGAAATTGCATAACTTCCTCTCTGGACCTCTAAATGAGGTGCTTCCAGTTCCTACAAGTCACGGTGACCATCTAGTTTCTTTGTATAAAATTTCGTAGCCATTGGACTACGTTTGCCCCTCGGATGACATGATTTTTAAACTGACCAAATGAACAGTGATTTTCTGAAATCCGAATTTCTGATGTCAACTTTGAATGCTCATAGAAAATGCTATAAACCTCTAAATGACATGAACTCTAGCTTCCCAGAAAGCTCTAAACATAATCTAGCTACATGTCAAATCTCATAGCTAGAAGAGGTCATATGGCTCTTCTATGACATCATGTGCAAAAAAGCCCTTTCTTGGCCAAAAGTGTGGCTAATGGGGTCCAATCTTAAGTTTTCTACTTCTATGACTCTTTGAGCACATGAGAAAGCATCTATAGGAGCTATCAATCATGCCTCAAGTGTCTAATAACTCAGATTGGGGAAACTCACTACCCCATGCCCACTTATGCACCCTTATATAATAGACTATCATTGGTTCTTTCGCATTCAAGCATAGCTTTTCACTCATCATAAATCTCATTCTCATACATTCATCATTAATACATACATTGTCTTACAACATTTGTACATGCTACATCATATACATCATTTACATCTCATGTACAATTCTCATATACAATGTGCTTTACACTTTTCTTCATCTCTATCCCTAGCCTCATGCTTGTTGGTGGTTGCTCCCATCTCTTATCTCACTTGGGCCACCTGGCATGGTTGGATGGTGGAGAGGGGGGTGAGATTCGGAGAATCTCAGTAGTTCAACTCTCATTCAAGCATACATATATTGCATGCCACAAGTCTCACTATGCATGTATGGCATGTTAGCATATAAAACATGATGAAAAACATTTAAAACATGTGAAATGGCCATGGATAACATTCAAGAGTTCGTTGAGTACTTGGATCGGCCTCACCCTTTCCCTTATGGCTTTTGGATTTGCCTTCCCATACTTTAGAGGTACTTAGACTCACCCTTACTCTTTGGGAGTCAACCTCATTTTGGGAGACATGGCTCAACCAACTTAAGGCTTCGGCTCATCCTCACCTCGGCTATAGGGTTATTGGCTTTTCCATTTCCTCAAGCAAACCAATCAAGCATTTAAAACATCATCTCAATCATATCACATAATCATGCTAACACACTTCTCATAGCTCATATCATTCATACACACAAGCAAGACAATGTAAACACACAATTATGCATGAGAGAAAGTGGAGAGAACTACCTTTATTGGCTATTTACTACTTGCTCTGTCAATGGTCTCCTCCCTTGTTGGTTTCACAACAACTTCTAGATGGGAGAGTTTCTCTTGAGCCTAACCACACAAAAGCATGGAATTAATACCTTATACTCAATTCTTAAGCTAAGGATCACTTCTAATCAGCTCTACTGAGCTTCTCACTCTAGGTCTTTTCTTCTCACTAGGGTCCATGAGCTAACCCTCTCTTTTCTCAACTCTTAATAAAGGGGAAAAGCAAGAAAGAGAAGACTAGCTACTTCTAATCTCTCTCAAGAATGGTTTCCCACTCTCTCTCCTCTGAACCAGACTCAAACCTAACCATTTCTATCATCTGAACCGTAGGAAAGAGGGGAGAAGGGGAGAAGGGCCACTTACTAAGAGGAAACCATGAAAATTCATACCTTTCTTGTGCTTTCCTCTTCTCTTCGGTTTCTCACTCTCTTCTCCGCCCTTTTCTCTCTTCTAAGACGAGTTGGAGTCGGTTAGAAGAAGAAAGAAGAGATTTGGAAGCTTTTAAAAGTTAAATTCTCTTTTTCTCGCTTTTCTGGACCGCTCTCGCTATAGCGAGTTAGTGACCTCGCTACGGCGAGCTCGTGTCTGTTCCAGACCTCTACCTTCGCTATGGCGTCGCTACGGCGAGATCGTGTTTGTTCCAGACCTCTGCCTTCGCTATAGCGCCGCTATGGCGAGCAACTCTCTGGTCTCTATATGGAATGCCATACTCGCTATAGCTAGGAACAATTTCGCTACGACGAGCACCTCACTGGTCTCTATATGGAATGCTGCACTCGCTATAGCTAGGAACATACTCGCTATGGCGAAGAGGCATTCTCGCTATGGCGATTCCATACCTCGCTATGGCGAGAAGACTTAGAAAATTCTCAGCTCTTCGAAAATTTTCCAGCTTCTCTTTTCCCTTTCCTTTTCTCATTTCTTTTCTATTTTCTTTTTCTTTTCTTTTTCTTGGCTGTTACAGCTTGCATCCATTGAAAGGTAACTCTCCACCTCATTCTTCTTGTATTCTTATGTGCATATATATGTCTTTGTGTGTTTGTGTAGGCTTTTGTGATTTGAGAACATGCCACTTGATGCCTTGATATTACATTGATACTAATGTGTTTCTTTGAATGGCTTTGGTTATAGAAATGGCTCATAAGGGTGAGGTGATGCCAAAAGTCCCTTAATGAAGGTGAAGAGATACCAAAAGTCTCATGACATGGGTGAGACAAGGCCAAAAGTCTTTTAGAAGGGTGAGGCCAAGTCAAAATTCCATAGGCCAAGAGCGAGAAAAATCTAAAAGTCCTAGAAATAGGATGAGGCACAACTAAAAGTCTCTAGAGCATGATCTTGGCTTGAATGTGAATAAGTGGCATGGAAATTGTGACTTTGCATACTTTAAGGTTGCCAAACCATCCATACATATGCTTTGATGTGTATATGCCTTAAATGTGTGTGCGAATAGGTGTGTGAGCAATTGAGATTCTAGGAATCTCACTCCCCTTCCCTCCATTATCTTGAAATGCCTAGATGATGTCTAAGAAGCGAGGAAGGCAAGTCAAGAGCATTGAAAAGTCATACTTTGTCCATTATGTAACTTGTTATATATTTGAATACCAAAGTTACTTTGTACATATTATTTTTGAAATGTAAGCTTATGAACAAATATAAAATGATGTATGAATATGATATAGACTTATGTGACACCAAATCCATAGAATTATGCAAATTGGCCCTTGGATGGCTTGTATGTAACTATGCATTTATAGATGTTGAATGGTCAAATTAAGATGCATGGGGTTTGAAACCACTTGGGTAGTTCATACAAGTCATATTTATATTTTTAAACTTACTTAAGAGGTGCCAAGCATTAAAGAAGGCCAAATGGACAAAGTTGGTACCTCATATGGAGCAAAAATGATCATTTTGGTAAGTTGTATCACTTTTTGTCCAAATGAGCTCTTCTTAGTCTAAATTTTGGCGTGCATCTAAAGCTTGTTGAGATCTTTTTGGAAATTTAAAGTTGCTATTATTTGGAAGTCTACAGAATATTTGGTGAATTTTTGAAGTTGACAAAGATTCTAGTTTTGGCCACTAGTACTATTCATGCAGTCCAAAATTTGTTCTTTGTCATTCATAGGGAAAATGATATCCAATTGCCACGAAATTTTACAAGAAAACAATCGACCTTCTCAATGATTTGTCCCAATTAGAAGCACCTCATTTGTATGTCTAGAGAGAGAGATATTAATTTTTGAAGTTGTTGTCTAGTACCAGGTGACCAGTTAAACTAGTGTTACTCTTTGATTGATTTTTATGCTCTAAACATCCTTGGATTGGCATGGAGTTATTTTTTCCCTCTAACTAACATTCGTAGCCCTCCATATTGGTATCATTTGCATGGATTAGATTTTTGTTAGAATTAATTAGACATTTTTGAAAGTTATGATAGTAAACTATATCAGTATCAAGTTGTAGTCAGACCTTTATGGCTATTTCATTATCAAATATTATTTAGATGGGATTTTCGTGAATAGGGCTTAAAGTTGACATCTAGAGCTTTCTAGAATACTATGTTTTATGTGATTTCAATATTTCTACATATAGTTATGATTTTTTAAAGTTGCCCCTGAAATTTATCCTATACAGCCACGATGAGTAAAGGAAATTTTAGGGTTTTGGACCCTTGATCTATGGTTTATGTGGAATTGAGATGTTTATGACTTATATGGATGGAAAATAATTGGAGAACATTGTTGATGGGTTCTTGAAGTCCTAAAGACACGAAATGAAAAATTTATTCGCTACACAACACAATTTAATTCATTATTTTAATATATTTTCTTGAGATTTCTTGGATGAATTATATAACCTCTCTTGCAATAAGGGGTTCAATGTTAGAAATAATATGATATTATAGAACAAAAAGGATAAGTTTGAATTCCTAGAGGAGGAAAGCTAGAAATCAAGGTTAATTGATTGCTTCTCATGCTTTTCCTCCCTTGTTCTTGAATGTGTGTTTCAGCCAGGATATGGACAACTAGGAGGGAATTGTTTTTGAATCTAACCAAGAGTGAATCTTAGGATGAATTGTATAACCTCTCTTGCAATAAGGGGTTCAACGTTAGAAATAATATAATATTATAGACCAAAAGGGAGAAGTTCGAATTCCTAGAGGAGGACGAAAACAAAGGAGAGAGCATTCAAGGAAAGCTAGGAATCAAGGTTAATTGGTTGCTTCTCATGCTTCTCCTCCCTTGTTCTTGAATGTGTGTGTTTCAGCCAGGATATGGACAACAAGGAGGGAATTGTTTTTTAATCTAACCAAGAGTGAATCTTAGAAATTAGGGTGTGAGAAGCTAGAATGTGCAAAGAAAACAAAGAAAGAACTATAAAGTTGTAAGATAGTAAAGTTAGGGGTTTGTGAACATAGGTTAAAATCTGATTTTATCCAAGAGTTTCCAAGCCTATGTGAATGTTTGTATGAGTTTCTAAGACTCTTAAAGAGCTTCGCACATGCACCTCCCATCAAGAAAAGGAAGACAACTCCATGGACTTCTCCCTTGAAGGGTGTCTCGGCTAAGGAGGAAAGAATCACTAAAGGAGTGTTTTAATTTCTTCTAAGCTTAGTTTTACATCATATATGATGGGAAAGTATGATAGGAAGCCTTGGAAAAATTTTAGAAAAGCTAGAAAATAGAGGTATAGGTTCTATGTTGTAGCATAATAAAGCAACACATAGCTAAGCTCCTTAAAAGAATTGTGTGATAGCTCCAAGGAGTCTAAATGGAGTCAAGAGTCATAGATTAAGGGAGAAAATGGGGCCAAGGTTATGACTTCCCAAGGTTGCTTCATTAGGTGCCTTATGAAATTGTAATTGAACCATATGAATGCCTAAGTCATTCTAGTGTGTGTGTGGCTCTAGTGAATGTTCCAAGAGTATAATTGGATCCTATTTCATATGTTTAGGACAAGAGAATCAAGCTTCACCTCCTTGTAGCTGTTTGGCCAAGGGAGAGGAAGAATTTTCAAAGAGAAAAGGGTGCTCTTATATGCAAGGCAACTCTGTCTCCTTTCTCTCATGCATCTTGGGATGTTTTCTTGTCTTTGAATGTGTATGTGTATATTTAAGCTATGAAAAATGTTTCTAGTATGTATGTACATGCCATTGCACTATGTTACTTTGTTTATGTGCTTGAAAAATGTTTTTAGGAATGTGTCTGGCTTACTTGAGTGTGGTGAAACCAAATGTCCTTTAGCTAAGGTGATGATGAGCCAAAAGTCCTTAAGAATGGGTGAGGCAAAGCCAAAAGTCTATAGAAAGAGTGCGGCCTAGTCAAAAGTCCCTTGAAAATAGGTAAGGCAAGTCCAAAAGTCCTAAAAAGAATGGGTGAGGATAAATCATTGTCTTGGCAAACATATATATGATTTATGTAACCTTTTGAATGAAAGAAATATTCCATGTATGTTCATAATTTTCAAGATAGCCATGCATTCATTTTTAGACTTGAATTTTCATCCATTACGTGTGCTTGAAAGAGAGAAGAGCTATTAGGATTCCTAGAATCTCACTCTTCCTTCCCCATTATCTAAAATTTCTAGGTGGATCAAGGGAGCAAGGAAATGGGAGCCACCACACTTGAAGACACGAAGATTGGCAATGAAGTTGTAAAATGCTTGTATTATAGTTATATGGTTGTCCAATGATGTATCTCCATGATGTATATGATGTATAAACTCTTGAACATGTGTAACTATATGAATATGTGATGTATATATGAGAATTGGAAGCAAATGTATGATGTTGCATGGTTTTGACATTGCATTCCAGAATGAGCATGTATGTGTCTTATGTATAGCATTAAGTGGAAGAGTGAGTTTGTGAGATCTGGGTTTTTGGCCCTTTTGTACAAGTTTAGTAGGCCATTTTCATGTTTTTCCACGTGCTCAAGCTATAACACCATGCATTTCTAGCCTTGCCTTAGTCACCTCTAAGTCTCATACCATGAATTACACTAGAAAATGGGAAAATAATATTAAAATATTACATTTTTTTGCATTGCGCTATACATAAATTTTTCTCTCGGAGTCTCGTGGGCCATATGGACTCATACATTATAGTCTCATATTTAATCACATGAATACAACTCATTTTCATCATCAAAAGTGGCCCACAACTCGTGGAAACCAAAGGGAAGCCTAAAACTCATACTTGTATTTTCGGCCAGAATGTTACCATTTCTGTCGCAAATTTTGGAAAATCATAACTAATTCTAAACAAATAAAATTCATACAATATTAGTCAGTATAGAAAGCTACACATGTCTACTTCATGCTAAAAATATGCTCAGACCATAACATCCAACACAGAGGATGTTTGAGATTGAAAAAGTTTCAAAGGTCAAACTGTCCACTAGTACTGTCACAAAATTCTGCAGCAAATTTCAAAAATGTCCAATTAATTTCAAAAAAATCAAATTTATACAAACAATATCAATATGGAAAGCTATAGATGTTAGCTAGAAGAGAAAAATAACTTCAGACTAGGTCAATCACATCTAGGCATCGAAAATCAATCAAATAGTACCTGAGGTCTGTTGGAGTTTCTAATACTGGATAGAATATTTAAAAATTCATATCTCTCTCTCTAGACATCCAAATGAGGTTCTTCTAGTTATCACATGTCACTATGAATGTCTAGTTTCTCTATATAAAATTTCGTGGCCATTGGACATCAATTGGACTCTGTGTGATAGATTTCATTTTCAGACCAGAGTAAACAGTACCATTACTAAAACCAAAATTTTTGCCAACTTTGGAAATTCCTCAAATATTTGGTAGGCCTCTGAAAATTTCATACCTTAGCTTTCCAAAAATCTCTCAACAAGCTCTATATGTATGCTAAATCTCAAATCAGGAAGAGCTTATTTGGATAAAAAGTGACATAAGGTTCTAAAATAGCAAATTTATGCCCCATATAAGGTACCAAAATGTCCAAATAGCTTCTCTCAATGTTTAGCACCTCTTGGGCAACTCTAAAAGTATGAATATGACTTGTTTGAACTCCCCAAGTGGTCCCAAACCTCATGCATCTCAATTTGGCCATGCCACTTCCACATATACACTAGTGCATCAAACTTTCAAAAAGCAAAAATGGTCATTTCATACTCATTTTACATTCTAGTATTCACATGCCATAATCTCTCATTCATACATGATACATTAACATATTTATATATATTCATGACCTCATAGAACATATACAACCATGGATTACAAAATTTGCCATTCATATGGCTTTAAATTAGCCAATTCTAGGCACTTTAATGTCCTACTCTCTTTTCCCAAGGGGTTGGCTTCCATTACCTTGCTTTCTTGGTCCACCTAGCATGTTAAAATATTGGAGAGGAGGGGATGAGATTCAAAGAATACCAATAGCTCATCTCCCATTCAATCATACATAATAGATGCAAACAAGTCTCATAAATGCATGTATGGTCATATTGACATGTGCAAACATTCAAGAAGCATTTTCATCATTTGAGAATGTCATACATAGCATACAAAGGCTTGCCAAGTAAGTGGATTGGACTCACCCAATTTCTTGTAGATACTGGACTTGCCTCACCCATTCTTTAAGAGATTCTTGGACTCAACCATACTCTCAAGAGTCCATCTTGCTTTTAAGAGACTCTTTGCTTTGTCTCAACTAATCTCAAGGATTTTTGACTCATCCTAACCGTGACTAAGGGTTTTTGGGCTCACCACACTCAAGTAAACCCAAGTACACATCAAAAACATCATATAAGAGCATATTGTAACATCATGGCATCATGGAATTAAAGTTATGCTAGAACACTTCTCATGGCTTAAAAATACACATACATACATTCAAGACAAGCTAAGCACACATCCATGCATGAGAGAAGGTAGAGAGAGCTACCTTGTACACAATTACACACTTTTTCTCTTGAATCCAAGCTCCCCTATTTTGGCCACACACACACAAAAGTGTGGGGATGGTTTCTCTTGCCCTAAACACAATTTATGGAAGCCAATTAGATTCATAGAATTAATTCTAAGGCCACACAACTCACTTAGACACTAACTTGCTCTATAAACCTCATTATGGTTCCATAATTGCACCTAATGAAATAACACCACTCAAATAAATTATAGGCTCCATTCTTTCGTTTCAAATATGATTCTTGACTCCTTTCAAGCCTCTTGGAGTCATCACACAATTAAAATCAAGAGCCTAACTACATGTTACTTCTTTAGGTCATAATATGGAACATAAAGCACTAACGCACTTTCCGTAGTTTCTAAATTTCTCCCAAGGCTTCCCTTCATATTCACTCATCATATATGACTCAAAAATGGGTTTAGAAAAATTTAAAACTTTCCTAGCTACACAAACCCCTTTAGGCCAAGGCTATGTCTCTTTGTAGCCTCCATGGAGTTTGCTTTGTTTTCTACATGGAAGATGCATATGGGGAGACTCCTAGGGATCTTAGGAACTCATTTAAATATTCATTTAAGTCTAGGAATAATTATATCAAATCATATTTTCAAGAGAACCCATGAAACCCTAGGTTTGCTAGCTTAAAAATCCATGGCTTTTTCTTGAATATCTTTGCATATTCTTACTCTCCTCCCTTAAATTCATAGAATTCACCCTTGGTTCCTCTCAAAATTCTAACCTTCTAGCATCTACATTCATGGGGCAAAATATGGAGAAGAAGGGGGGAGGAGTAGCTATCATGGGATGCAAGATTTACCTTGTTTTCTTATTTTTTCTCACTTGAATCTTGTGTTCTTTGAGCTCCTCTTTTCAAATCCAAAATTTCCCCTCAATTTCTCCTTTAAAATAGATCCATATAATTCATTATAATCATAAGAAATAAAGAAGAATGAAGGAGAAGAGGTTTGGAAGAGAAAAAGCATAAAAAACTACTAATTTTTCATACCTTAAGCCTTTGAGTTCTCCTCCTCTTTGCCTTCCTCTTGTGTGCCACTCTCCCTAAGGTTTTCCTCTAGTTTTGGGTAGAACTTAGTCTTGCAACATGAAGGGAGAAGAAGGGCACATCATATATATTGGTTGGAGGAAGTTACACTTTTCAAAAATTTTCATTTTGCCCTCCGTTCTTGGCATTTTTGTTTCTCCTTCATTTAGCTCCTTTTTTAGAACCGTCTTTTCCATTATGAAATTTAGGTTCCCAATTTAGTAAAATGCCTTTGGAATCACTCAAATCGGAGCTAAAACCTTCATGAATGAATTTGTCAAAGTTCTGGTACATCGACATTAGAAAATATCCACTGGAGGAGATTTAGCTGTCTTGGGCCTTCCTATGACTTTTAGGGTCTTTGAGAACCCTGGAGAACTCAAAACTTTCATTTAAATAGCCCTCCTGTGTGAATTCCAAAATTTGCTCAAAATTATGAAAATTCCATTACATTTCGTAAGAAATTGTTTCTTCATTCTAGATCTATTTTTCTTTCCGTCTAAGCCTGGGATTCTCATTTTTAGAAGTTTAGAATGCTTCTCAAATTTTTTGGGACCTTAACTATCTCATTTCGGGAGACTTCCTTTTGTATCTGGTGAATTTCATTCATTTACGGAGAAATTGTATATTATGTTTTTCATGTTTTCTCTTATTTTCAAAGAACTGGATGTTGCACAAGTTGCCCTAGAATTGATAGAAGCCAAATTGGACCATTTATGACCCTTAAAGAGACCAAAAAGTGCCATTTTGCCTCCCCATAGCACAAACTGACCAAATGCACGAATTTTTCCATGAAATTTGGCATGCAAGTAGATCTCATTTAAAGCTTTCTGGAAAGCTAAAGACCAAATTATTTGGAGCTCTAGAGAATTAATTATGAATTTTCAAAATTGCTAATTTTTTGCTAAATTGATACGGTTACTATTCATATGGTCAATTTCTATTCCTATGTCATCTAATGCTCATGAAATTTTACATTCATAAACTAGGCATTATGAGCCTTTTGTGGCACTTGAGAGCACCTCATTTGGAGGTTTGAGCAGGAATATATAAATTTTTGAAGTTATGGGACAGTATCAATAATGCAGTAGGACCTTGGTTACTATTCCATCAATTTTTAGTAGCTAACAGTTCTATTTTGCTTTGGACTTATTTTTAACCTCAAATTAACATCTATAGCTTTCCAGAATGGTATAATGTGCTTGATTTTGATTTGTCTAGATTTAATTATGATTTTTCAAAATTGGCATTAGTAAGGCAGCAGAACCCGAGGATGAACATGAATTTTGATGTATGAATGCTATGAGCTCAGGATTCTTGTCCTATTTTATGATGGTTTTGAGTTATATGAGTATATTTTAATTAGAGAATGATATTAGTAAGCTCATATGAGCCACGAAACATGAGATGAAAATTTTAAGCACTATATAATGCAATTTAATCTATTATTTTAATGGATTTTTCCTTATTCTCCAATATAATCAAGCACATGTATGCCACGGATGATCTAGAGAGGCTAGAATGATATGGTGTTACAATATGAGGAAGTAGGTATATTCCTATCTTATAAGTAAATCAATCCACTCAATGTTACAAGTTTCATAAACCCACACTACCCAATCCATAGTCTAATCCTAAAATCCTTGTCCCAAGTTCATTTAGGTTATGTAAGTCATCTAATGGTTTCCACACATTTAGAAGCATGAAGTCTAAGATTAGGTAATTAAATCACACCATTAATTACAAATAAGCAAAGTAATTACAAAATATTACACACTAAATTTCATCATAATCCCAAATCAACAAGTTTAATCATAATTACAAGAAATAACAACATTAATAATAGAGCATAAACCAAATGGGTAAAGAAATATAAGAAAAAGAAAGGAAAGAAAAGAAAAAATGATTTAATTAGTGAATTTTCCTTAAACCCAAGCTTTCCCCATAATAAATGAAGCTACAAACCCTTACTTTTCCTTTCTAAAATGTTCAAAATGACAACCTCTGCTAAAGAAATGTTGAAATCATTCTTAAAACCCTAAAAAAAGCCAGCTAAAAATGGAGCATTTTGTGCTTTTTCCAAAATGTGCAACAACAATGCTCAAAAGTGGTGTGGCATTGGTGTATTTTTTATCAACAGCAATCAACGATGAGGCGACATGAAATTTTTATGCCACAATGCATTTTGATTCTATTTCATTGGGTGCTATAGTGCTGCATTTTTTTTTATAATAATGCTTTGAGCACCATCTTTTTTTTTCCTTCTTAACTTTTTTTCCCCTTTTTTTCAACCTTTTTCAACAAATCTTTTCAAATCTTATTACTTCGCATTCTAAAACTTTTAAACATGTGTCGTTGTAATTTTAACCCTATAAAAATATAAAATTCATCTAATTACTATTTATAATCTACTAATAAAAATAATTTAACAACTTAAAAATAGAAATGAAAACACAAAACACAACTTATACTTAACTAAAACAAAAAAATGAACTCAAAACTTAAGAAATAAAATCAAAACTTGCTCAATATTAATTTAGCTAAAATTTATTAATTTTATATACTAAAAACATAGAATAAATTATGTATTAATATGATAAATCCCTTAAAATATTAAGAAAAATATGATAATTTAAGGACTTATCATACCTCTAAACTTAATTACTTATTCTCAAGTAAAGCCATGTTAAACAACAAAATTCCTATCTATTCAAGCTTTCATATCTAGTAATGATAAATGGATGCCTTCAACTATTGCACTAAGAAGTATAATTAACAAGAAAAAGAAAGTAATGCATACAAGCTTTAAAATTCAAGAATTAATAACAAATTTTCCCAATTAATGATATGTGTATGTGAAGAACCATACTATAGTCTAATTGTAAGTTTTAGAATAATTTATATAAATCAAACTACATAATAAGCCTCTTTCTTAGGAGTTTTATATGCTTGCTCTTCTATCCTTTCTTTACTAATATAGGCCATTCTACAACCTATTAATCAATAGGTCTTTTAAGAGTATAATAGAGCTTATGGTTATAGTTATTATGAGAAAAAAGTATACAAAAAATTATGAGCAAGATTCAAGAGAATAATCATTAATCACAACAACAAAAGATAGAATTCTCCCTCTTTCTCTTATTTTCCTTTCTTTTTTATATTCCACCTCATTTTCTTTTCTTCTTTTCTTTCTTTTCACTTTTACACACCCAATTTAGTTCATTTTGATCCATCAATTTTTTTTTAGGGTTAATACTTTAACCACCTTTCTTTTTGTTTTTTCACTTCCTCCTTCTAATTAACATATTTTTCATGTTTCTCAAGAAATAAAGAACCATACTATCAATATTCCTATATTTCTAATTTGTAAGTCTCTCATGAGGAAACAATAATTATTCATATTAAACTCATATTATACTTTATTTGCTTTAAAGTTTCCTTTTCATACAATGTCAAAGGTTAATTATCCTCTTTGAAAAGGTAAGAACATTGTTTTTCTACTTAAAGGTAATCAATTTGGTTGAAAAGAAGTTTTATGAAATTATATGCATATTTCAGTTAAAGCTCAAAGAAGTACTAATGATATTTGACGATTGTGTCACGCAATCTTAAATAAAACTAGGTAGTGAAATAAATTTTATAGGTAATGGTGCAACATAGGTCATTCCTAATGAGTTTTTGCCTCAATTTGTTTGTGAAAGAGTATTCCAAGTATTACTAATTGAAAATTTTTTTTAGGGGATTTTGAATTACTAAAATTTAATTAAGCTAAAATTGAGAGGACAAGAATAAAAAACCTAAGACTAATTGAAGTGAACTGACGATTGTGTCGCGCAATCTTAAATAAAACTAGAAAGCAAAATAAATTTTATAGTTAATGGTGCAATCCTAGGTCATCTCCCTTGGAGTTTATACCTCAATTTGTTTATGGAAGGGGTATTCTAAGTATTGCTACTTGAAACTTATTTTTGGGGGTTGAAGTACTAGAATTTAATTGAACTAAATTTAATTGACAAAATTCAAAAGAATTTAAAGCTAAATGAGATGAACAATTAAGAGAATATGGTAGCTAGCTTTGCATTGGACTCCCTAGAATTCAATTATCCTTGCCCTTGGTTTAGTTTGCCAAATTTGGAATTAATTCCTTGCTCTTTAGTGTATTCCCTATAAAGATTCTTGAATAACCATCCAAGGTTCAATTTATTAATTATACAAGGAATTTGCAACCACAAGAAACCTTGAATAACTAATTAATTGAATTAAGAACAAGAACACACTTTAACCAATTTTAATTGATTAATAGAATCTACTGCATAATTTACTTAAGATACTAATTAACCAATTAGATTAATTAATTCCTCGAACAATTAATTGCACAAAAATTCTAATTAATTAATCCAACAACCATTGCATCAATTAACCCAAGATCAAGAGGAATTTAAAAGTAATTTGCACAGCACTAATTCTGGAATTTTTATAAATATATGATGATCGCAA
Source organism: Erythrophleum ivorense (assembly GCA_026724425.1). Lineage (NCBI taxonomy): Eukaryota > Viridiplantae > Streptophyta > Magnoliopsida > Fabales > Fabaceae > Erythrophleum > Erythrophleum ivorense. The sequence goes on from JAIUCV010000031.1 coordinate 986,916, forward strand.
TTAAGATTCCAAAACTTAATTATATTCAACAAACCATTCCAATAATTTTCAACAATTAAATTCATAAATCAATCAACTAAACCTAGTCAAATTAATAAAAGATTTAATGCTAGAATTTAAAAGATATAACAAGGAATATTTATCCAATTTTATGAGAAAATATGGGGCTCAAATCTTCATCTGGGAGTTTCCAAACTTCAGCCAGCCACCATGGGTGATTTAAGCTGCCATTGAGATTTTAATTGGAGGAGAGTTGATGGATTGAGTTGCAGCCATGGATGGTTGATGAAAGAATGCTCCAAGAGTCTCGTTCTCCACGCCTCTCCTATTATGTTCTTCCTCTCTTCACATATAGTACGCTTTTTCTATTCTCTTCCTGCGTTCTTCACGTTCTAGTTCGCTCCCTGGAATGAGTGAAGGAATCTATATATATAGGTGAGGATTTCCTAAGATATGGAGGCGTGAATGAGTTGGAGTCTGGACGATAAATCAGAGGCGTGAATAGGTTGGATTCTGGATGATGGAATCGTGTGAATCCCCCTCGGAGTATGCTTCTGGATGGTTTAAATATGCTCCCGTTCACGTGATTTTTTTAATTGACTCCACGTCAACTTTGCATGCAAGAATAAACCATTAAATCTGCTGCTCGTGCTGCTTCATTCTCTTCCTCACGTGCTGCCTCTCCTCGTCAGCTTCTCCTTTGTTTCAGCCACCTGAGTCTTCTCCTGGATGCTTTGTTTAAACCATCAACTGGAGCATTTGCTCTGTTTCTGCATTAACATATTATGCTCTGATCTGCCTTCTATTTTCGCTGCTTCATCATTCTTTCTCCATTTCAAAACAGTAGCTTCTTGCTTCTCAACCAAAACTTACATTCTTCCACGTTCCTCACGTGCTCAGCTTGTTGCTTGCTTGCTCTGTTCTGTGCTTCTTCTCTTTGATTCATCACTTCTATTCTTCTCCTCGTTCAGCTCGTGGCTTGCTTGCTTTTCTCTTCTTAATCACGTATGAATGTGTAAGCCATGTGTGAGATGGAGCTGTGAGCTTTGTTTTGTTGCTACAATGCGTTGTTTCTCTTCATGCTCTGTTTTCTACGTAAAAACTGTAGCAAACATATTCTGCACCACATTGAAACTGCAGCTCCTTCCATTTGCTCGAGTTTGTTTTGTACTTGCAGCTCCTCTAGCTCCCTTGGCTATTGCAGTCCCTCTCTGCCCAGGTTTTCCTTTTCTCGGACAGTCCAGCGAAGGAGAAGGTGAAGGATGAATGGAACAGCAGCCAGAAAGAAGCGTCCTTCTCCTCTGCAGCTCTTCACTCAGCTCGTGTAGCTTCATTCAGCCCATGCTCCTTTGAAATTTGATCATGCAACTTGTTCTTTTCTCCTCCTACAGCCAGAGCTCCCTCGCGCTTCTTCACGTTGCTACGTTCTTCATGCATGATTCTTCTTTTTAAGCTCAAGTGTGCAGCTTCATCTCATGCATATATATATATATATATATACTTTTCAATATTCAGATTTTATTTGCCCATAATCTGCATAAAAACAAAGGAGAAAAATTCACTAAAATACTTTATGCGTTTAAAATCATCATTTTTCAATTAAATTCAATTAAAATTTTCAATTCATTTGCCCAAAAGAAAATTCTGCACAAAATTAAAAAGTGTTTTAAAGATTACAAATATTTAATCATCAAAGAATTTTGGAGAATAAAATCTTAGCAATTTAAATCCAAAAATTCTCCTAATTAATTCAAAATTATATTATTTTCCAAAATTAACCACAAATTCAAATATTGTATAATAAATCCATTTAAGCTCAAATTAATCATTAAAAACAATAATAAATGTGGATAAAATATATGAAAATTAGCACTTATCATGAACAATTAAGAAAATAAGGTAGCTAGCCTTTAGATGGACTTTCTAGAATTCAATTATCCTTGCTCCCTTTATAGTGTACCAAATTTGGATTTAAATTCTTGTTCACTAGTATATTTTCCATAAAAACTCTTGAATGACCATCCAAGATTCAATTCACCAATTATTTAAGGATTTTGCAACTACAAGAAACCTTAAAAAATTAATCAATTGAATTAAGAACAAGAACATACTATAACCAATCTTAATCACTCAATAAAATCATGCTGCATAACCCACTTAAGATGCTAATTAACCAATTAGATTAATGAATTCTTTAAACAATTAATTGCATACAAATTCCAGCCACTTAATCTAACAACCATTGTATCAATTGGCCTATAATCAAGAGGAAATTAAGAGTAAATTGCATAACCAATAAATTTGGACTTTTTACAAATATGTAATGATCACAATTAACATTCCAAATATCAAATTATACTCAATCCATAATCCAATTTAATCCAGCAAATTCCAGCAATAAAATTCCTAAATTAATAGACTAAACCTAGTCAAATTAATAAAAGAGTTAATGCTGAAATTAAAATAGTAAGGAGGAAGAAATTTTTATCCAATTTGGTGAGGAAATGTGGAGCTCAAATCTACATTTGGAAGTTTCCAATCTTTAGCTAGCCACCAAGGATGATTCAAGCTGCCATGGAGAAATTAAACGGAAGAAAATCAATGATGAGAACTTCAGCCATGGAGAAATTGATGAATCAACTTTCTCGTCTACATTCTGGAGTCTCAGTGTCTTTTCTCCATCATGTTCTCGCATTGATCTCCTGCTTATTTGATGATTACCTCAGCGTCTTTTTTAATGAGTCACGTGCCCCTCTTATTCTCCCTCATTCATTTGTCTCGTTAGCCTCTTTTTGTGCTACCTCCTTTTATTTATTTATTTATTTTTGTATTATGATTATATGCTGCCTCTCACATGGTTTCTTATCCCACGTCAACCATGTATTGGCATGTGAATTCTTTTCTACTGTCTCACAACTTCATCCACATTTTAAACCCGTAGCTTCATCTTCTTTCCAATGTTATCTACATTCTGCTCTTTGTTCTACTATTCACTTGTTCTGACCATTGCTTTCTTCTTCTTTACGTGCAATTCCATGTGTTCTGCATGTATTTTTCTTCTTATACCACGTAGTTTCTTCATCCTTTTCAAAACAGAACTATCATGTTTCTCATCTCATGTAGCAACTGCATGGAGAAACCCGTAGCTGTTGCTGTGTGTGTATAATCTATGCCCAAGCTCCTTTCCAACTTTCTTCCCACATAAACATCTCACATGTTTTGCACCTTAATGAATCATATGCTGCCACCCATGTGTTTGTTTATTTTATTTCCTTTTACATGCAGAGCCTTCCTTGTCCCATAAACCCGTGGAAAGTTCGTGATCCTTCTCCTCCTCTTCTGCATGTGACTGGTTCTACGTTCCATGTATGCTTCTTAAGAGTTTCCCACGTTAACTCCTTCTTAAGGTTCTTTCTTTCTCCCCTTTCCCTGCTTTTTTTCCATTCACCAAAGCTCAACACGTGCTGCTTTCATCATGTTTTTCCTGCCCCTGTTCCAACCACGTTGCTTCTTCTTTTCTTTATATGAGTGTGGGCCCTAACTTGTCATGTTAAAGTGTTAATGTTGAGTGAAGGGCTAGTTGAGTATGCTTCTTCGTCCATTTGCTCGAGTTTCTCACGTAGCTTTAATCCCTTGCATGCTTTGTTTTGCTCATGTTTCTTCTTGTGTCTTCCAGCCCCACATTCTACCTGAGTTTCATTTCTCCCACATCATCAAACCTGTGGCATTGTATAGACTTGCTTCATCTCCCAGCCAAAACCTACGTGTTACTTCATGTAAGTGTGTAGGCTGCATGCAAATTTTTATGGCTGTGTGACCTGATACTTGCTACGTGGAGGAGTATGTTCTGTCCCATAAGTGGAGAAATCCCTTAGCAACTTCTTGTTTTGCTTCATCCTTCCATCATACTCGTGGCTTTGTGTTTGATAACTTATGCCTTCCAAAGAGCCTTCCACATGCCATCAATTCATCTTCATTTTAAATCTTTTTCCATTAAAATCTACACAAGAAAAATAAAATAAAATGAAGTAGAATGAAACAAAACAAAATATTAAGAAAGGAGAATTCACAAAGGAAATGTTTCAGTGGAAGTTGTGCATTAAAATTCAAAAACATTACAAATAAATTTCTAAAGTGCAAGTAGTGGCCAATAAACTCAATTATCATCTAATAAAATGCAATAAGCCATATTCCATTATTAAAGTGCCGAAATTAGGAGAATTAAAATGTATAAAAATTATGCTTATTAATATACTTCAAAAAAATTAGGTTTAAAGGCTTAGATATCACTAATAAATGTCTAAATGACATATAAAGCCTAAGATTTCACCTCAAAAGACTATAAAGCAAGTTCTAAAGTTGTAAATTTAAGATTAATCATATAGTTTAACTCACGTACATTACTTAAAACTAACAAGTATCCTACATATGATATAAGTGCACCAAAAAAAGTGTCGATGAGTAAGGAAAATATTGTCATTAATAATCAATTTTATCTATAAATTGCATTAACAAACATTTTCTATCATTTATATACTATCTAGCAATTAAGTTCCTCAATGGCATTTGATATAAACCAAAAAATAATTATAAGATAGACAGGCAAAACTTAAGTTCCAAAATTTTGAAAAATAGAGAGTTTTTAAATAAAATTTTGCATAAAAATATAAATAATTAAAAATAACAAAATTCATATTTTCAATTAAGATTCCCTTCCCCCAACTTAAAATGAACATTATCCTTAATATATAAAACATGACACAACATAAAAAAAGTAAAGGATCAAGAAAACTCCTTTGATATGTTTTGCTCTTTGTCCACTTCAAGATCCTCCAAACTAAATGACAATAACAACAAAGCACCTTATTATGGAATGATTCTTTCAATCTCAACCTAACAAAATAACTAAAATTAATATTGTACAACTTAACTAGTATAGCATCAGAATATTATTAAACAAGGCAAGTGTAGATTTTTGCTAAAAAAAAATTGTAATAACATTCTGGTAAAATCCACCCAACAAACATCCAAATAACCTTATGAAAATTTTTTTGGAACATCTTAGCATTATAATCGAGCTAAATTTGCATGTTAACAGTGTCTTGACATATTCTATTTGGTCATTCCCATATCATTTACTTTCAAATGTAATGCAAATGCAACCGTAGCAAAACTTTAGTAATAGTTTATAGGTTTTCTATTTGTCAAATGAGCCTATAGGGGTCAAAATTACAATTTCATTCCATTTCTCTGTAAAACTTTCATATACATATTTGTTGGCCTTACATGATCGGAATCCAAGTCCCATTTGCATGCTTATTTTAACATAAAAGGGTGCTAAATTAAAATATATATATAATTTTGGCTACACAACTCTAATTTATGTAAATTAGGTCCTATAAAAAGTTTATGATTTTGAATTTTGTACTATAAAAATTTTAAGTGAAAATAAACCCATTGGCCTCCTCAAAAGGCCCAACAATTGAGGGTTGGATAGTATGAATAACTTTTTGGAGCCAACTTTAAAAATTTATCAAATATTCTATAGAGCTTAGAAAAATACTAACGTTAGCTTGTTAGAAACCTCTATATATCCTCTAAGCATCCACCAAATTTCAGCTCCAAACTAGGTCACAAAAAATATCTAGGGTAAGGTTGTAATTTATGACTCATTTGAATCAAATTTTAGTTTTAAAATAGTCCATTTAGCCCTAATATGAAATTTTTTGCTTTGAGCAAATTTTAATCCATTTATACTTCATTTTTATAAAGTACAATACAAGAAATATGGCTAGCTTAAAAATCACTATCCCACACCCAAGGAAGCATATGGTACTCATGGTACATAACATAGGAAATTATGTTCCATTTACAAATTTTGGTATCAAATAGCATATATATACATGGTCCCAAACTTGTACATGGAAAGCTAATACAACTCATCATCCTATACACTATAGTTTACTACTAATTTGTTCCAAACTATACATCAACAATTATATATGCATCAAAAGCTTCCTACTAGATGCCCTAATGCCCTAAGTCTTCTCTAGTTCTTTCTCTTTGCTTGTAGTACCTGCCATGGTTAATGGAAGGTAAAAGGAGTAAGATTCTTGGGAGAATCTCAATAGCCAATCTTATATCAAATCAATGCACACAATGAATGTTCATGAGAAAATGCAAGCATGTAGGTCATATGGATCAAATAACTCATATAAAAATTAGCAGGAAAACTCTAATACTCATCTAGTCAAAGAAGAACTACTATACTCAATTATCTACCATTTTATATTTAGAGCCAAGCTCACTCATAAATGCATAAAAATTCATACTAAACCAAGCCAATTCAAAACATAACTCATACAATCATTGTCATACCATCAAAGAATGTGCACCCATTTTATAGCATATTTCTTATATAACAACAATTTCTCACATTGAAAACTTTTGGCAGTAGATATTATCGTTATTAAAGGCCCAACATCCCTAAATGTACATAATAACATAACTTCATCACAGAAATCCCTAAATTCATGCCAACCAAGTTTGTTAGACTTGGAATATCACAAAAAGAAGCTCAATTTTGGATTTCATTACATATGCTTCAAAACACCAATTTTGCACATAATATATATCAAATTTTGAAAATTCATATCTTGAGTAATACAACTCCAATTCACACAAATTAGGTGTCTATGGAAAATTTAGGATGTGAAATATATGCTATAAAAAATTGAAATGAAAATGAATCTATTGGCCCACTAAAATCCATGGATCTCAAAGGCTGCTACATTAAATAATCATAAATAGACCTTGAATTTCAAAAATGCATATCTTTAGTTACACAATTCTAATTTATGCAAACTCAGTGGTTATGAAAAGCTTATAATGCCAGCTATATGATTGTAAAATTTTATGAGTATTAGAATTCATTTGACTTCTCAAATACATAAAATATTAGAACTAACTAAATAAATAGTGCATAAGATTTTTTACATTTTTCAGCCAATTTGAAAAATTCATAATAAATTATATAGAGCTTCAAAATTTGTGTTCTTTAACTTTGTGGAAAGCTCTAAATGATCTCTAAATATTTGTAATTTTATCCAAAAATTCATTTATTTGAACTACTATGGTTCAGGTACAAAATATGTCTTTAAATGGACTAACTTTGCTTCCAAATGGTTTATTTTGAAGCACACCATGCTATGTCATCATAGTTTGAGTAAGTTTTAAATGATAAATACAACTTATATGACTGGTTCATCATGCCTCAAATGTCATGTAACTCAAAATCACACTCCCACTTGCCATTACATACCTGCATTTCATGGCTCATACATGGTCAAATTGTATAATCTTTCATAATTACATTAAAAAATGATATATACATTATAACCCTATGCTTTTAAATGTATGGGAAAGGTTACATCTCAAAATATTCATGTACATCCCAATATTTGCAACAAAATACACTAAAACTTAAACTATTGTCAAAATATGGCATCTCATGCTTTTTGGTCTCTAACTTTGCTTCTTTGATGATTGTCTAGCTATGGTTAGGAAAAATATAGAAAGGAATGAGATTCTAAGAGTCCCAATAGCTCATTCATCATTCAAGCACACTTAGATAGCACATTTAATGTCAAAGAAGTAAACATGCATATTAAATAATCAATTATCAAACATAATCATATATAAGGGATTGTATGGCTTCATCAACATAAAAACAAACTCTAGGGACTTTTGGTCTAGTCTCACCCAACTATTAGGAACTTTTGGTTTGGTCTCACCCACTTTTAGGGTCTTTTGACTTAGACTTACTCATGATTAAGACTTTTGGCTTTGTCTTTATAATAACCAAAATTTCTAAAATTTTTCTAAGTCGACTGGCTATAGCTCGGCTATAGTGAATGTACCTATTCGCTATAGCAAGAATCTAGTTAGCTATAGTGAGAATGCTTCTAGCTATAGTGAGTTCAGGCATCCCATACAAAAACTAGGGAGTTCCTTACAATAGCATATGCCGTAGCGAGAATAGGGGCCTGGGACTGATACGTGCTCGTCGTAGCAAGGGTTACTTTCTGCTATAGCAAGGGTTGGTTCGGAAAAATGTGAAAAAGGAGAATTTTTCTTCTTAAAGAGTCTAGATCCTCTCCTTTTCTTTTAACCAACTTGTACTTCAACCAAAATAGAGAAAAAGGGCTAGAAAGAGAGAGAAACTAAGAGAAGCTAAGAGAAAAGGAAGAAAACTAAGGAAGAAAGATAAGAATCTTTAAAAATTTTCATGCTTCTTCTTCTTGAGGCTTTATCCTTCTCCTTCTAAGCCCCCTTTTTCATGGGTTGCTAAGTAATATAGCTCTATTCTAACCTAGAACAAGTATGAAACCCTTGAATTATAGTGTGAGAAGTTAAGAAATGCAAAGGAATTAGAAGAAGAGCTAGTGAAATTTAAGAGGAAGAAATTAGGGATTCTTAAATATCTTGTAGAGTTTGCCTTGATGTAAGAACCCCCTAGCCTTGTGAGTGTTTATTTGAGTTATAAGAGAGTAATTGCATGCTATTTGTTGTGTCTAGGCCCAAGAGATCAAGCTCTATCTAGTTGTGATTGTGAGACCAAGAAGGGAGAAGAGAAGTTGAAAGAAAAGGCTTGTGTTGGCTTGTAAGGTAGCTCTTCACTCTTTCTTGATGCGTTCTTGGATGTATGATGTTCATTGTATGCTTGTGTATGTGCTTGTATTATGAGACATGCCATTTAATATTACCTTGATGCATTGGTGCTTATATTTTGGGTCATTATGGATACTATTCATACTGGTAGTTTTGAATTCTGTGTCACTTGATGGCCAAATGGTGTCCAATGCTTATGAAATTTTATATGCATAGACTAGAGGTCATAAGCTTTCTGTGGCCACTAAAATCACCTCATTTGGAGGTCTAAACAGTGAGTTATGCAATTTGAAGTTAACTATCAGTATCTATTGCGCCCCATGAGTCTGGTTACTGTTCCATAGGGTCCAGCTGACTAAACGTATCTGTTTCATTCTGGAATTATTTTTACTATCAATTTAACATTTTTAGCTTTCCAAAATGACCAAATTTGTGTGATTTCAATTTTTATAGAATTAGTTATGAATTTCAGAAATTTGTATCAGTAAACTAAACAACAGCCCAAGCAACCAGTGACTCTGTAGCTTTTTGGATGTAAAACGTCTTGTGTGATAAATTTTATGACCTGGGAATATTTTTAGTGTGAATTAGACATCATAATATTTCCATAATGATGATGATTGCATGATTTCAAATTTTTTAGATTTAGTTATAATTTTCCAATGTTGGGTAAGAAAATGGAGCAAAACTAGCAGAAAATGTGCTTGTTTATTTTGAGCTCCATTTCGGTTTCCATGGGTTGTAGGCATGTTTTTGTGATACAAATGAGTTGTAATAATGAAATTAAATATGAGAAAGTATTGTATAAGCTCACACAGTCCACGTGACACCAAATTGAATTTTTTTGATATAGTGCAACGCGGAAAAAGTTTATTATTTTCATCCCCTTTTCATATGATCTTGTGGGATTGATAATACAAAGCTTATAAATGGCATCAAATGAGCTAGAAGTTATGGTGTTACATTTATGGGTATTAGAACAAAGTTCCAGGCTCTCTCAGATTGGATTTGGCTTGAGGATGTAGTAATAAGGCTATGTAAAAGGCTTGAATGGATAGGTAGAGCCTTGTATAAGGATTGTTGGGTGTATGAGTATAGTTTGTGGCTTTATTCATGATGAGTATGTTGTAGAATGGTCTTGGAATAGTTAGTGGACACCAGGACAGGATGGCCTCTAGAGTAGCTTGAGCAAAGCTAAGCTTGAGCGGAACTAAGGGGTCCGACGACTAGAACTTGATGAGATATGTTAGCTCGCCGGGATCAATGGCAAGCCCTAGACATAAACGATGATAAATGATTTCATTGATATAAATAGGCTTGCTAGAGAGATTATGTGAGGCCTAATTCTCCCTAGTAGTCACATTCAGGCCATTCCGAGATGTCCTGCTTAATGCAGAGACAAGTAGTGATACAGCGCAGTATGAGATGAGACTGCAACTACACAAGACTAGTTTAGAGGGGAATGAGAAAGAGAATTATCCCCTAGGCACAATACCCAAATGTCTAAATAATCCCTCAGGCCAGAGGTTTAAGTTACAAGCTACACCCTAGAGCTCGACGGCTCTGAGATGAACCCTCTAACTTGATGAGGCAGTGAGACTCGGGTTGGTAGCTAAAGATGAAAATTCAATCCCTAGAAAAGTAAGCTAATCAGAGGCTGTTAGCCGCGACCAATTATTCCAGATAGTAGTGAGACAATCCAGAGAGTTTCTCGCCGCGGCCAATTAAGAAGTTAGCCATGGTGAATGATGTGTTAGTCGTGGCAAATAGCATCATGAATGCCTTATTGGTCATATTTAGGCCAACTTAAGAAAGGAGTTGATAAGGGGTCAGACAACCCACAGAGAGCGAGAACCCCTGGTATAAGTAGAGGACAAGAGTAATAAATGATTACAGAAGATTAGTAAGAAATCCGTGGGCCTAATAAATGAGATTGAGGAAAGAGCTCAACATAGAGAAAGTTACTCAGGGATGATGAGGTTGTTGAGAGCCGCTTTTAAGGCGTTGACTCCAACCTAAGATGCTACCTTGTGAGACACTGAATGATAGAATGCTAGTGTAGCCTTGAAATAATGTGAGATAAGGCTACTAGCAGTGAAGCACATAGTGAGTGACCTAGAAAGGTGTACCTCATAGGTAACACCTAGAAGTAAGTATGAGTAGCCAATAATAGAGACTCAGAAAAGAATGAGAATAGTTAGTAAGCTACAGGTCCGATGAGATGGCTAGTCCAGGCTGAGCGTAAAGCCTAGGGGAGATAACCAGTAGCATCGTTCCAGGTGAGATATGTAAATGAAAGGCTTAATGAAAGTTCTCCCTAGATCGAGAAAGAAAAGATGAGACATCCTGATGTCGGGGAAACCACCCAGTAATGGTTAGTAAATTTCCCTAGATAGACCCCCCTGAGTCATAAAGGAAAGTAAGGAAGAGCTAAGAAACAGAAAAGATGCCCCCGCTCTAGTCATGATTAAATGAGTAAACTAAGCCTAGAAAGATAAACAGATAGGGGTTTGATAGTTAGTCAGACGAACTCCTTAATATGAGAATGATATAGGGTTAAAGCACGTGAATGATTAGAGCACTTAGTAGAGCATGAGTTCTCAGTAAGATAGAATCCGAACATTGAGAGTACATGTTCTGGATTGGGTTAGTAAAACCCTAAAAATAATATATTGTGCTCCTGAGGATGAGATTAAAGAGGCTAAACAAAAAGAAAGCCCAGCTCTGATCTAAACGTAGAAATGAGTTAAGACAACAGCTAATGCCTTCGTACTCTCAGAAAAGCTCGAGGGAGTTAGAGACCGCCTCAGAAGGCGAGCCTCGTGTTACATAGAGAAAGAGTGTAAGCCGAGAGCACCATAGAATGAAATTCCTGGGGCTTATATGAAATAGGATTCTTTTTACTGAGGGATGGTCTAGTTAAAAACAAAGTAAGAGTATGAGCGAAAAATAGACCCCCTTGATATTACAGAGAGTGAATAAATGGAGGAACCCCAAAAAAATGTAGGTGCTCTCGAGCATAGAAAAACTTGAACTGGCAACAAAAACAGCCAGTAGTAAAACATCCTTTTACTTAAGTAAGAGGATAAGCAAGGTAGAAAGAAAGAACATATGACAGTGTTCAAGCCGAGGACATAGTAGATTGAAAAAAAAATGTTGAGTCAATGTGCTTGAGTATTCGAGAAAGCACACTTGTCCTTGGTATAGATGCCCTTTTTGCATGATAGTGCTCGAAGTAAAAACAATCGAGCAATGTAAAGTGATCTTGGGATGAAGTAGAGTAAGAATCTTATTTTTCCCGAGTATCCTACGAGAATAGGGCAGATAAAGAAAAGTACAAGAGGAATACTTTAGATTGTTGGGAAACTTGTAATATATTGGCGATAGTGGCCCTAAATTCAGTCATAAGGCGCCCGTGTATTAGTGCTTGATGTTATGGTTTGCTTGCAATAATGGTTACATGATATTAGGCCTGATCAACCTAATAATAATGTGACTGGAGTACATAGCAAACGATGACATCAACCACCAAAGTGTCCCAATAATTGAAAGGTATCATAGTTAAAGAACGAGATGAGTTAGAAAAGAGAAGTAAAGGGATTCCAGGAATACTGAAACAGTAAGAAAAGTATGTAGAAAGGAATCCCCAGTAGAGAATGTCTAGATTTAGTATGCATAGCTTGAGTCCCTTATAATATATGTAAATGAAATGAGAAGGGACCAGTGCATAATCTCTCTCCTGCCAGAGATGTTAGCCACACTTAGTGTGTGAGATGCCCTAGTACTAAAGCACTTAAAAGTAAAATGTGGGCATAGTTAGAAACTGCAGGATATGAGAGGAAGACTAGAATGAGTACGTGTAAAGTAAGTAAGTCAATAGAGTAAGAAAGGAAAGCCCAAGCAAAAAGGGGCTGAAGTGGGAATATGAGGATCCTATAAGGCGGATGAATAATAATTAAAATGCTCCCTAGTATCAGTATAACGTGATCCTAGAGAATCAGATGATATAGAACCCACTTCGCACGAAGAGCATGATGTTCTTCTGAGTTTAGCCTCAGCTATTATAAGCAATGGTAACCAGACTTAGTGAGTATGTATTTTACTGTCAGATACAGTGATCTTAGGCTTTGATGTCTCCCAAAGATGGATTGCAGTAGATCCTGGCATATCACAGCGGGTTGCAGTAGATCCTAGCAGGGCTCTGAGAGGTCGCAGTAGACCTAGGGATCATAGTAGATCCCGCAGAGTTACAGAGAGCCCTAGTTATAGCATGATAGATCTCTGGTAGAGATGACAACCTGAGATAATTTTACAGAGCAATTAGTCTCAGAGACTAGTGTAGTTTCAGCTAACTTTTATCTCAGAGACTACAGACCTTCTGAGTCTGGTAGGCTGTTGCCATAGAGATATAAAGGCTTTACTCAGACAGTTAGACCACTGACTAACTCCCTTTAGTGATGAGCATAGTGTATAGGATGAGGAAAGCAAGAAATTAGCTTTCCAAAGTTAGAGCTAGATGAACTACTACCTAACAGGCAGTAGCCCTGACCGAAGGATAGAGAGATCCCCGCATGCTAACTTATGTACTCAGAAAGGGGTCAGGTGCAGTTTTTATATGAGGTGAGTGGTATAGTATATCTCCAATGAGCAAACCTGTGAAAATAGCTAGCATCCCTGCATAACTTAGTAGTAGTTAGTGGTAATAGCTCTTCGATGCTAGTATAAGACATACATGTTAGGCTTATCAGTGCTGAAATGAGGGACTATAAAATACCACTGTAGGTGAGTAAAGAAAGTGAAAAAAAAAAAGTCCCGGCCTACAAAGACAGATATAATAATAAACAAAAAAACTGAGACCATTAAAAGTAGAAACTTCTCAAAAGAGCTATAATCCCAATAAGTAACTAAGATGTGAGGCCTGTGCTAGAAAGAAATGTGGATTGTAATCATGGGATGAGCTAGTAAGAAAGAATGCAGAGATGAACAGTGGACAATATACTTCAAAACAATAGACAGATAAAAACCTATGATGGCTCTAATGATCAAAAAAGATGATAAGATATTATGAAAAGCCATTTAGAGAGGATACGGGAGACGTGATATAAAATAAGTTACCTCCCGAGATGTGTAAATAAGGCCACTGAAAGAAACGTTAATCCTGCGAACGGGTTAACATTAACCCGATATGATTAGTAAGCTCTCCTAGGATAGGCCTCTAGAGTCAAAAATTTCTTTCCTTTAGGAGAAATAACTAGCTAGTATTTTATAGCAATAAAACTCTTATTAAGAACTAGCAATGAAAAATCCCCTGGCTATAAGAAAATTCGAAAGAATGAAATCGTTAAGAAAGCGTATAGAGCCAGGAAGAAGGAAAAGAAAGGAACAGTTAGCTAGAATATAAAAGAATAAAAGAAAGTGTACCCCTAAATTTTAAGGACGAAATTTATTTAAGGGGGGAGAAATGTAACATCTAGCCCCTCTGTAAATGTTTGGTTTCTCCATAAACGTCAGAAATGGGCCAGATACAAAAGAAAATCCCTGAAATAAAAGGAATTGGGACAAAATTAAATTATGATAAAATTTTATATAATGGAAAATGAGAATTTGAGCCTTGAGTTGCCCAGAAATCAAGGCCAGAGTGATGCAATAAATTTGCCGAAAGGCCAGTGGCATTTTCGTAAATATGGGCATTTTTTGAAAAACTCATAGGAGGGCTTTCTAAATAAAATTTTTGAGTTCTCTGGGGTTCTCAGAGGCCCCAAAAACCATGGGAAGCCCTGGGACCAGTGAAGCCCCTTCGGTATACTCTTTCCGACGTCGATTGACCCAAACTTTGACCAGTTCGTTCGGAAAGGTTTTAGCTCCAATTTGAGTGATTTCAAAGGCATTTTATTAAATTGGGAACCTATTTGTTATGATGGAAAAGACAGTTCTCAAAAAGGAGCTAAAACGAAGGAGAAACGAAAATGCTAAGAGCGAAGGGTAAAATTGGCATTAAAGTGTTAAAGGAAGCTTCTTTATATGCCACGTTCTTTCTTTCCTCTCTAAGACCGACTTGCTTCTGCCCAATTTCAGAGGAAAACTCCAGCTTCTTAGGCGCACAAGAAGAGGAGGATTTTGGAGGAAAAAATTCAAGAAAAAGGTAAGAAACTTTAAGAAATTCCATATCTTTCTTTCTTGAACCTTGCTCCTCTCCTCTCAAGCTTTCTTTCTATGATTTTAATGGAGAGTTTGGTGCTGGTTTTGGGGCAGAACAGAGAGGGAAATTTCAAAAATTGAGGGAGTAAGCCAACCAAGTGGAAGAATAAGCCAAAGGAAACAAGAAAACAAGGTAAAACTTCCATTCTTTGGTAGTTTCTCCCTCCCCCTTCCTCTTGCACGAATTTGACCACCATGAGCCCAAGTCTTATGAGCTATTTTCTGCCCAATTTATGGAGGGATTAGAGGTTTTAGATGGCAAGGATTAAGAAGGAACTAATAGAATCAAGAAAGGAGCATTAGGAGACAAGATAGAACTATTGGGGATCCAAATACTCCCTTGCAAATCTGATTTTATATGAATGTTCTTAAACTTAATTGAATATTTAAACATGCTCCTAAGACCTCTGGAGAGCTTCCCACATGCACCTCCCATCCAAGAAAGCAAAGAAATTGCAAGAAAAATTAATGAACCCTAAGTAGAAAAAGTGTAGTGCATTTGAAGGGATTGTAAAAAATGATTTGATTTATGCATTCCCTAGCATATATGAGTGTTTGATTGAGCTCCTAAGACCTCTAAGAAGCCTCCCAAGTGTGTCTCCCATCAAGAAAAAATCAAGAAGGCCATGAACTCTTCTTCCCCCCCAGAGTCTCGGCCTAGGCAAGTTCCTATAACTAGGGAGAGTTTTAAATTTTTCTAAGACTATTCTTGAGTCATATGTGATAAGTGAAGATGAGTAGAGGCCTTAGAAAAAATTTAGAACTCAAAGAAAGTGAATTGGTGCCATAGGTTCCATATTAGGACATAAAGAAGCAACATGATGCTAGGCCCTTTGTTTTAATGATGTGATGACTCCAAGAGATTTAAAAGAAGTCAAGAATCATAATTGAAAAGAAAGAATGAGGCTTAGAAGTCATTTGATGGATGTTGCTTCATTAGGTGTGATTATGGACCATAATGGAGCCTATAGAGCAATCTAGTGTTTTATCAAGTGATGTAGTCATAGAATATGTTTCATAGACCTAATTGGCTCCCATAAATTGTATCTAGGCCAAAAGAAACTATCTCTACCAAATTGTGGGTGTGTGGCCGAAAGAGGAGACTTGAAAGCTAAGGAAAAAGTGTGTGAAATTGTGTAAGTTAGCTCTCTCCACCTTCTCTCATGCATGGATGTGTGTTTAGCTTGTTTTAGAATGTGTGTATGTCTATTTTCAAGTTAAGAAAAGTATGCTAGCATGCCTTTATATGCCATGATGCTTGATGCTATGTTATGTTTTCAAATGATTACATGATGTTTGTGTGAGTTTGCTTGAGTGTGGAAAGGCCAAAAACTCTTCCCTTTGGTGAGGATGAGCCAAGAACCCTTGAACTTGGTTGAGATAAAGTAAAGAGTCTCCCAAAAGCAAAGTGGGCTCCCAAGAGTATAGTTGAGTCCAAAGTGCTTAAAGAATGGATGAGGCAAGTCCAAAATCCATGAGGAGAAGTGTGAAGCCAATCCAAACACTTAGTGAGCTCTTGAATGTCTTGTATGATTGATTCACATGCTAAAGTTGCTTTTAAAATGCCTATGATTTCTACTTTCTCCATGCATGCATTTGTGAAACTTGCTTGCACATATTATGTG
Source organism: Erythrophleum ivorense (assembly GCA_026724425.1). Lineage (NCBI taxonomy): Eukaryota > Viridiplantae > Streptophyta > Magnoliopsida > Fabales > Fabaceae > Erythrophleum > Erythrophleum ivorense. Next base: position 1,003,409 of record JAIUCV010000031.1, read on the forward strand.
TGATGGAATGGGTGATGCGCTATTGAGATTCTTGAATCTCACTCCCTCCTCTTAAATGTCCTAACATGCTAGGTGGACCAAGCAATTATGGTGAAGGGAGCCAACCACCATGAAGAGGGACAATTGACAAGCTTATGCTTATTTTGTTTATTTTGGAACCATGATAATGGTCCAAGATGTATATGATGTTGTATATGTATTATGAACCTTGAGATAGATGTAAACATACTATTATGTGATGTTTAGATGTATGGAAATGATATATGATCATTAGCATATGTTTTGAGTATGAAATGATATGGTATGAGAATGTAAAGTTTGATAAACATGTGTATAAATGTGGGTTAAATAACCAAAATGAGATGCATGAGGTTTGGGACCATTTGGGCAGCTCACACAAGTCTTAAATATGCTTTTAAACTTACCCAAAAGGTGCCAAGACCAAGGGAAATCCATTTGGCAATTTTGGTACCCAATATGGAGTCAAAATTGACCATAATGGAACCCTATACCATTTTTTGGCCAAATGAGTTAGTCTTGCCCTGAAACTTGGCATGCAATTAGGTCTCATTAAGAAATTTTTAAGAAGCTAAAGATCATAATTTTCGGAGACTTAGAGAATATTTGATGAATTTTCAAAGTTGGGATTTATCATGGATTCTTGTATGGATACTATTCATACTGGTAGTTTTGAATTCTATGTCACTTAATGGCCAAATGGTGTCCAATGCTTATGAAATTTTATATGCATAGACTAGAGGTTATAATATTTCTGTGGCCACCAAAATCACCTCATTTGGAGGTCTGAGCAATGAGTTATAGATATTTGAAGTTAACTATCAGTATCTGTTGCGCCCCATGAGTCTGGTTACTGTTCCATAGGGTCCAGCTGACTAAACGTATCTATTTCATTCTGGAATTATTTTTACTATCAATTTAACATTTTTATCTTTCCAAAATGACCAAATTTGTGTGATTTCAATTTTTATAGAATTAGTTATGAATTTCAGAAATTTGTATCAATAAATTGAACAACAGCCCAGGCAACTAGTGACTCTATAGCTTTTTGGATGTAAAACGTCCTGTGTGATAAATTTTATGACCTGGGAATATTTTTAGTGTGAATTAGACATCATAATATTTCCATAATAATGATGATTGCATGATTTCAAATTTTTTAGATTTAGTTATAATTTTCCAAAGTTGGGTCAGAAAATGGAGCAAATCTAGCCGAAAATGTGCTTGTTTATTTTGAGCTCCATTTCGGTTTCCATGGGTTGTAGGCATGTTTTTGTGATACAAATGAGTTGTAATAATGAAATTAAATATGAGGAAGTATTGTATAAGCTCACACAGTCCACGTGACACCGAATTGAATTTTTTTGATATAGTGCAACGCGGAAAAAGTTTATTATTTTCATCCCCTTTTCATATGATCTTGTGGGATTGATAATACAAAGCTTATAAATGGCATCAAATGAGCTAGAAGTTATGGTGTTACATTGGCCAAACAAGAGAGAGCTTAGAAAACCAAGAAAGAGCAAGCTATGCATATGAAACTATACCTTATTCAATTCTTTTTTAAATGGTGGTTCTTATGCTCCCAATGTTTCCTCCAAATTCCTCCCTCCTTTTACTGGTCCAGCCATAAAATTTCACCTTTTAGATTATTAAAATCATAGAAAGAAAGAGGAGAAAGAGGAGAAGAACTTTTACAAAGGCAAGAAAAACTAAAACTCTATGTTTACATATCTAGGGTGGCTTGGTTTTCTCCCTTCTTCTTCTTCTCTTCTCTTACATTTTGGTTCTAATGGAGAAATTCAGTTTTAGGAGGCTAATGGATGTGTTGGCCTAATATGAAGAGAAAAAGGTGTTGTATAACATTTTTTCAAAATGCCTATTATGCCCTTCCACTTCAAATTCGTCTATTTGAACTTATTTTAACTCCTTTTTTAAAATCGTCTTTTCCATTATGAAATTTGGGTCTTCTAGTTTATTAATAACTTTGTTTTAAATTTATGGGATTTAAAACCTTATCGAATCATCTTATTAAAATTTTGGTCAACTGATAACCTAAATTGCACACTAGAAGGGCTTTAACCATTCTAACAATTCTTATAGTTTTTAAGGTCTTTGAAAGCTCTAATGAGCTTAATTTTATTATCTAAAACCTTTTTTTAAAGTTTCTTAAAAGTGACCTAAAATTACAATTTTGCCACTGACTTTTGATTCCCTTTGTTCAACCATTCTAGCTCCGATTTTAGACTATTCTTATTTTTCTAATCACATTTCTAGATGCTCTAATTAGCATCCTCTCTTCAATTGGCCTTAATTTACTTTGCTTTAGGGTCCTCTCATATCACATGATTGGTTTTAGTTTAGTTTTTGAAAAACTGGATATTACAATCATCATACAACTAAACATACAAGCATCTCAACTCATACACGTACCTAAAAGCATGCAAGATAGGAAGAGTTAGCTACCTTATAGAGCTAAGAGCTTTGGTCAACCACTAACCTACTTACTTCTTTGTTTTTCCCTTGGTTCTTCTTGGATGGGCATACACACAAGGTGGAATTGTACTAACTCAGCCTAAAATGCATCAATTTAAATTCAAGGCAACTCATTAGAATTTTTTTTAATTCATTTCATTACTACATAGGCTCACTAGAACTTATAAAATAAATTTAAGTTACCTTAAGCCCTTTA